>OZ007497.1:254499840-254958116 GCA_963931805.1 Microdon myrmicae
CTTATGTTGTTGTCACCCAAAGGTAAATTATTTATGTTTAAACAATTGTTTAATTCACCAGGTTTATAAGTTCACGAACGAAAAGAATTCAGTGTACACCAGACAACGCTCGAGTATATAGAAAAATGGTTGTCTGGGCGCAAGGCGCTCGGACATTATATTCGTGACAACGTATCCTAAATATGTAACATTGAATATACAAGTTATTAAATCAAAATTAAAGTGTTTTTTTCCGAATGCCTCCAAGTGTAGGCATTCATTTTGGTTTGCTTAACGAAATTTTACAAGTAGTGCAAACTACTGTGTGTTCGTCAGGACACAGTTGTCGATTTTCTTTTGTGTGCCAGTCCGAAATTACGTTCATCTTTTGCACTGTGCTCGGTTTTAAATCGCGTTCAAACCAAAGTCTATCGTAAACAGAGCAAGCATACCCAAAGTCATTGTCAAGAAACATCAATTTAAATCTTGATATCGATTTGTTCCATTTCATGTCCCATACCTCTTGCGCCGATATAACTGGTTGTATTGTAAAATACACGGGTTCTGCTGCTGAAGGCTGTTGTAGGATTACAACCTGTAGTTCTTGAACGTTGTTTGAACTTGCCGCTGCGAAACCACTATGAACAGACAATTTTCTCTTAGCTATATCCGATTTATTTAATGCTGCAAGGCGCTGCCTGTATTCGCGTTGTCTCTGTGTATTTTTTGTCTTTACACTTTATACCGATTTATAAGACGTTGTCACGTCAAAAGTTCTTCATTTATTGCTAACAGTTCTTACAAATTTTAAAATGTACATTGCTCATGTCGAGCACCAAAACACAAGTCAACAGTAATTATTTTAGCACCAACAACAGTAAAGTTTAGTTTAGTGAGAGCAGAACCCTCGTTTATTACACTTAGTACAAGCGTTTGAGAAAAAAAAAAGAAAAAGAAATTAAAAGTAAAGAAAAAAAACTTACGAACTAAATTAAGAAATAGGATTACAAAAAATTACATTCGAATAAGTAAGAAGATAAAAAGGTGGGAAGGTGGCTGTGCACGTGATGGGTTGGCGAAGACCGGGTAGTAGGATAAAGGGGCGGGGTGATAGGAATGTATACGGGTAGTAAAAGTGTAGATAGTGGGTGGGGGAAGGTCACGAGGGGAAAGACAGAAGACGACGTTTGAGAGCAATAGAAGTGAGGTAGAAATCGAAGGAGGTGGGGTAAGAGTTTGCCTGCTTAAGCATACGTGAAATTGGTTCATTACAACCGTAGGAAGTGTGGTGGGAGGGCAGATAGAAGAGACGAGGGTTTCGTAGGTTGCGGGGGTTGGTGTTGAGTGCGATGGCGGAAAGCAAGCTAGGGCAGTTGATTGTGCCGGAGAGGAGACGGTGGATAAAGAGGATATCGGCAAGAGTTCTGCGTTCCTCAAGTGTACTGAGGTTGATCAAATGGAGCCGGCTTGTGTATGGGGGAAGAATCCGAGGATTCTCCCAGTTCAGTCCACGGAGGGCAAAGCGCAGAAACCGACGTTGCACGCTCTCGATTCTGCGGATATGGGACGAGCAATGTGGAGACCAGACCTGACTGGCGTATTCAAGAAGGGGGCGGACGAAGGCAATGTAGAGGGGACGGGAAACGTAAGGATTAGAGAATTCCTTAGACCAGCGTTTCACAAACCCTAGGGCGGAGTTGGCCTTAAGAATGATATCGTCGATATGTGGGATGAAGCTGAGCTCCCTGTCAAATAAGATTCCGAGGTCACGTATTGAGGATATGTATGAGATCTGCTGGTTAAGCAGGAAGTAAGGGCGAGGAGGTGAGGGTGGACGTTTGTGGGAGAAGGTAATGGAATGACATTTGGCAACATTGAGATCAAGGCAGTTATTTCGGCACCAGGTTGAGAAGCTGTCGAGGTCCTGTTGGAGGAGTGAGGAGTCGAGGGGAGAGATGATTGTTTTGTAGAGTTTGGTGTCGTCCGCATAGAGGGATATGGATGAGTGTTTAATAACAGAGTCGACATCATTGATAGTAAGGATAAAAAGGAGGGGGCCTAGGTGACTACCTTGCGGAACTCCTGACGTGGGAAAAAAGGATCGGAAAGGGAGGATCTGAATTTGACACTGTAGGATCGGTCTTTCAGATAAGAAAATAACCATTTGATCAATAGGGGTTCGAAACCTAGGGAGGACAGCTTGAAAAGGATGAGATTATGGGAGATTTTGACAAAGGCCTTGCTGAAATCAGTGGTGATAACATCTACTTCGTTGCCATTCTCTAAGGCACGGAGAGTATGGGATGAGAACTCGATCAGATTCGTTGTGGTCAACCTACCCAAAAGGAAACCGTGCTGGTTGGGTGAGATGATGGATTTACAACTAAAAGATAACGCATTGTACAGAAGCCATTCGAACAGTTTGGGGATATGAGATAGTTTGGCGATGGGTCGGTAGTTGCTGATATCATTTTTAGGTCCCTTTTTATGTATGGGGGTGACATAGGAGGATTTCCATATACTAGGGAAGGTCCCTTGAGATAGAGATAGGTTGAAAATCTTTGATATCGGGAGAGAAAGAGAAGTGGAACCGTTCTTTAAGAATACAGACGGAAGTCCATCAGGTCCTGGGCTGAACTCGTCTTTGAGTAAGTTTAGTTTCTCCTCAACTACGTGACGGTGAATAAGTTGAGGAGAGAAAGGACCAAGGGAGAATTCGGGCAAGTCATTGAAATACGACGGATTGGGTTCGAAGGAGATCTCCGTGAAGGATTTATTGAAAAACGACGCGAACAGGTTGGCAATAGTTAGGTTGTCGTTTGACGTAGTCGTGCCATAAGAGAGGGAGTTTGGATAGGCGTCGGATTTACGTTTATAATTTATAAAGTGGAAAAAGGATTTGGGATCGCTAATCAAATTGGATTGTGTTTTAATAAGGTATTTGGAATAGAGGGAGTTGTAGAGTTCGGAAAATTTATAAAAGGCCCCGAGATAGTTGGAGTAGTTTTCAATGGATCGCGTTTTGAGGAAAATGTTCCATAAGTTATTCCTTTTGTTCCGAAGATTGCGGAGATTGCGATTGTACCATGGCGGCGAAGAAACCGATGACCTGCGGCGAGAATAGGGGACATATAAGGCGACGGCATAGTAAATCTCCTTATAGAGAGTGGCCGTGGCTTCTTCTACACCCAAATGATCAAAGCGAAACGCTGTTTTGCTAAGATGTTCATTTAGGAGGCGGAAATTAGCCTTATGGAAATTGTAAGAAAAGCAGTCAGGGGGTAGAGGGGGCTGGGTTTCATGGTCGAGATATAAGGATAAGAGCAGTGGGGGGTGATAATTGTCAATGGTAGAGAGGGCGTGTGGGCTAGGGGCAACTGAGGACATGAGTGGGTCGGTTGTGAACACGAGGTCCAGCTGTCTCGCCATATGATTTGGGACATTGCTAATTTGATGGAGGCCTGAGTCGGAGAGCCCGTTAATAAAAATACGTTCATTAGAACTAGTGGGGTTAGAGACGTAGAAGGCTAGTTCGTCAGCTGATGTCCATTGAAGGTGGGGCAGGTTAAAGTCGCCAAGAACGACGATATCGTCTAATGCGGTGCTTAACACTGTAAGGTTATCTACCGCTTCTATTGCGAGTTCGTATGACGCGGTGGGTCGAGAGGGAGGAATATAAAAACAGATAATAAATAGAGACTTAGGGCGCTTGTCAATTTTAATAGCGACGTAGTCGAGATCCGGAGAAGAAGAGATGGCAATTAGAGATGAAGTGAGTCTGTTATGAGTGGCGAGCAGCACTTCACGGCATGGGGAGTAGGGACCTTCTCGATGAGCGTCGTCATCGCGAAAAACGTTGAAGGAAGGAGGGAATAGTTCAAGACTACTGATACTAGGGATAAGGTTGGTCTTCGTCAGAGCGTATATGTCGAAGGGGAGGGAGTGTGCCTTTTCCAGAGTCGAATGTGTTTTGGAGCGGAGACCCCTAACATTCTGATAGTAGACGGTTATGGGGAGAGTGTTGAAATGATTAGAGGGACTAAAGGGGGGCTGAAAAGGGTCAAAAGTAATATTGATTATTGGGAAAGGTAATTTTGCTGTCAATATACTGGCGAAATGCTGAGAGATCACTTAGCACCTTATTTGGGGGCATATCGAGATTATTATGGAAGTTGATGAATAGGCTGCGAAGGCTAGGGACGTCAGTAGGTAGACCTTCCTGCTGGATGGACGCCATTACGCTGGTTTTCGTAATACCATCGTAACAGACGGAGTCGGCTTTATCGTGGAGGAAAGCAAGATAGAGGCGTACATTCTCAAAGATCACTTTGTTTCTAAATTTAGACAGGGCATACCGGTTGTCCGAAGAATTAATGGTTTGCAATGCATTACTTGACAGTTTCTCCACTGTCATCGTGTTGCTGGCATGTGTGGTGAATATGTGTCGGGAAGAGTACTAGACGATGTAATAGATTCTCCCCGAGCATATAATCATGAATCCGAAACAGTAGGAATTCACAATACTTTCTCGCAGTCTGATTCTTACTACTTGAAATTTGTACGTGGAGTTGCTTATAATTGTGAGTATCAAATAATAGGTAGGTTTATGAACTGCATGTGTTTAAAATTCATTTTGAGTGGCAGAAACATATTGCAGCAGCAGTCCAAAAACCTATCAGCACAAGGTAATATATGGCATATCCAAATTAGTGAACATTGAAACTTCTATTTTCAAAACACGGATAAGAAAATGTATATCACCTCGATGCTTCAAAGCCCACTATTGTCCATCCTACATCTTTTATTAAAGTCTCGACGCAAGTTGTTCCTGGTTGTATTATGCTTTCCGATGTCCTGCTTCCTGTTAGAAATCGACCAATAATACTTCATTGGGGTTACAAAGTCACTGCACCCGCATTCCCATTAAAAGTAACAGTGCGTGAAATACACAAATTTATCATCGGATGCACAGTGCTGTATTTCCTGTCAGGACTAATGTCGAAATTTAAACTTCTTACGAAGAGCCCAGCCCAAAAGACAATGCGCCTTGCAATATTTCGCCATATCATGCGATTCCCATGTAGCCACTCTCACTCACGAATTGTTTAATTGAAAAACAACCAGAAAAAAAAAGTAGAAAAAGGACTATGAATAAAAGGAATACCGAATCCTGTCCCACAGGCTACAAAAACTGGAAACAGAGTTCAAAGAGATGAAAAAACTTTGCCGCTACCAGCAACTTTCCAAATGATAGGACATTAAATCACAGCTGATTGCAATCAGTTTCAAGGGTCCGGCTGTTAGTGGGTAACCACAAAAAGCACCCATTGTCACAGTGAAACTTCTGTAGAGTGTTGGCTTAAAGTTTCAGGTGCCAGGTGCCATGTACCAGGCACCGCATATTTATCCTTACTACTCGTACAGGCTTTAATTAGCCGGACGTTTGTCTATCATAGACTCATGTGACGATTAGCCCGGTGAGCGGATCTGACACATTTGTCGAGATAGAAGTGTCATATAACCGAGGTCATAGTGTCGCCTTTGCAAACAAGATGTGCAACCGGAGGGTGCTTTGAACTTCCGCATTCGAGAAACGTCGAAGTACGGACCATGATACTATGTCGGAGTCTACGTCAGATAACCCGAAGATAAATGTCGGTGGGTCTTTATCAATAATTGTTCCATCGGTGAGTCAGTTATTTGTCGTTCTATCCTTTGTCAGTCAGTTTTGCGTATGTCTCGTAGAATGATGGAAGTTTTAAAGTCCATTCACGACAGGATACAGACTGACAATTCTAGTCCATCGTGAGCGATAGCTAGCCAGATGCGATCAGGATAATTATTTGTGTGCCTAGTTAGAATAATATGCACAGTGCCGGTTCTACTTCAAAGGTATTAGGGATACTGCAATTTGTCATTCTACCAATGCCGCAGGCATCAGCTTGCCACTCGCACACACCACACATTCACATATCCGGTAAAGTAAGTGGGCAACTTCATCCAGGTAAGGGATGTTTCGTGTGGAGTCACTAATCGGCCTTGAAAGAAAACTTTGGAGCATGAAAGAACAAAACCAGGTCATGGACTGAGGACGGCCACACACAAAGGCTATTAAGTTGGTTTTAATGCGGAAGCTGGTCAAACTGACAGTCCAATGGATAGCTATCACTTGGATGATTAATGCCCTCAGACCGTTGTCCTATATTCCGACTCTCGTGGTACTTCTTATCTATTGTTTTGCGTGCACACACATATTTCCCTTTTCCAACATATTCAAGGGGTACCTGGTAGCCGCTAGACACTCAAAAGCGAAACTCTGACGCATAGCGACTCATAAAACACACTGCACAACAGGGATGGCAAAAACGTGAATCCTTCCGGTAAGATTGGCATGATGTTTATTATAAATTATGCCAAACCAGATAAGTAATGTGTGCTTGTTGCGGAATAGGGCAGACGAGTCTTCTGCGGCTTGGGCGGCGTCATTACGTTTAGGAGCCTTGCGGGAACCTCGCTTCTGGAGTTCACTTTTTGTCTGCTTCCTAGGGCTTACGTACTGCTCTCTTGGTATTCGACTTTCTAGCGCGCCGTGGTCGCAAAGAAGTGCTACAAAGTTTCTCGTAATTATTCAGACTAATTCTGGCAGGTGGCCATCTTTGGTATAGCCATGGTCTTAAGTGGAAATCTCAAGAGAAAAGAGTGTTTGTATGTGTCAAAGAGAGGGAGTACTTAGAAATATTGGAGTTAGTGTAAAAACATCGCAGAAGAACTTTGTTGTCGGTGCCGATGGCAATGTGGGCGGCAAATGAAGATTTCTTTTGGAAAATTGCCGTTGACATTTCCTGCGATGCATCCCAAGAAATAGTGAAGCACGAAGCTATGGTGACAGTGGAAAGTAGATCAGTGTTTGCCTTGTATCTCGTCTTTATATTCACACTTAAGTGCACTGCTGTTAAGTGACAATTACGGCCATTGGTCTGCCGATGGATTTGTTTTGTTTTTATGATTTGGAGGCTATATACGTATATCCACAATGACTTCGGTAATAGTTGAATGCGAAAATTTGCCCCCTCTTTCGAGTTTTTCGAAATCTCTCGGGAATTATATATTGTGTGCGATACTATTAATAAACATACGTTTTCTTCTACTATTGTAAGGACCTGAGGTGATGTCTGGATGGGCTATTATCTTTTGTTTACAGCATCAACCTAAGTGGTTTTTTGGATTTTTATTCATTATTTTCTATTCATCATAATCGGTACAGTTCGGGCTTTATGTCACGACTGACAAGACGGTTTAAGAATCTGGCTTTTGTCAAGCTAGCGGATCAAAACATTTGTTATATTTTTAATTTCCCGTGTTGTCCAAAAGCAAAGTTGATCGACAAGCTTGGAAAATTCACTCAATTCTGTAAAATTTATAACGCATATATTTTTCAAGACAGTAAAGGATTGTTTGGATTGTCTCATTACTCGACTAAATGTTGACGTCTATTTTTACTTTATTTTTCTTTAGTCGAATGTACTGACTCTCCGCTAGAGCTCTAAATAATATTGTATTTAGTTTTAATATTTATTGTGCCTTTCACCGAATAATAATTGATTATTGATTAACAAATGTGCCAAGACACCTTCAAGCCATTTCCTTCATCATCATCATCGGCACTACAACCGGGATCCGGTCTTGGCCTTATTTAACAAATCTCTCCACCGGTGCCGATTTCGAGCCGATGTCACCCAGTTTGGCACTCCCAGGCTCTGGGCGTCCTGGTCTCCGCCATCCCTCCATCGTAGACAAGGTCTGCCGCGCTGTCTCCTTCCATACATCCTGCTACAAAGGACTTTCCAGGCAGGCTCCTCTTCGCTCAGCCGAGCTTGGTGTCCCGCCCACCGGAGTCTACCCAACTTCATTTTTCTTACAACATTAGCTTCAAGGTAGATTGCGTACAACTCATGGTTGTAGCGTCTCCGGAATCCTCCTCCCTCGAACGTGGCTAAGAGTTCAGAGTGCCTTTTATTGAGCACCCAGGTCTCGGATCCACACATGAGTACTGGTAAGACCATAGTCTTGTACAGTAGTAGCTTGGATGTTCTGGATACATTTCGGGATTTAAAGAGCCTTGCTAGACTTTAGTAGGCTTTATTGGCTTTGCTCAGTCGTCCGCCTATTTCTTCTTCTATATTGTTATTGGCTACTACTATTGACCCAAGGTAGTTAAAGGATTGCACTACTTCAAATTCGATAGTTTGACCAACGTTAGGTCTTCTCTTCGCAGAAGTTGCCACCATGTACTTAGTTTTCCCCTCATCAATGTGCAGTCCCAGTTTTTGTGACGCCTGCTCGATCTGGGTGAAGGAATCCTGTACAGTCGAATCGGATCTACCGATGATGTCGATGTCATCTGCGTAGGCAAGTATCTGGCTGGACTTGATGACAATAGTCCCTCTTGTTGTAACGCCAGAGTCACGGATTCCTTTTTCCAACCCCATGTTGAAGAGGGAGCAGGCTAGACCGTCCCCTTGTCGGAGTCCATTAAAGATGTTTATTGGTTTGGACAGCAATCCCGGTATTTTTACTTGACTAGTTACGTTGGTCATGTCAACCTACAAAGTCGTATCAATTTGTTTGGAATGCCGAACTTTCTCATGGCATTATATACTTCTACCCTGGCTATGCTGTCGTAGGCGGCCTTAAAGTCTATAAATAGATGATATAATGGAATCTTAAACTCCTGACATTTTTCCATCGCCTGCCTAAGGGTGAATATCTGATCAATCGCTGATTTGCCTGGGATGAAGCCATACTAATATTGACCAATGATGGTTTTAGCGTATGAAGCTATCCGATATTGAAGGATAGTGGAGAGTATCTTATAGGCGGTACTCAGCAATATTATACCCCTATAGTTGCAGCACACTGTGATATCTCTCTTCTTATGTATGGAGCAAATTATCCCACGACAACAATCTTTCGGCATCTCCTCTTGCTCCCATACGTGCACCACGATCTCATGAATTGCGTGATGTAACGCTGTCCCTTCTTGTTTGATCAGTTCAGCTGGTATGTCATCAGCTCCAGGGGCTTTGTTTGATTTTAGCTGTCTTGTGGCTTTTAATGTTTCCTCAATGCTTGGTGGCGGTAACATTTGGTATTGATCTTGCATTGGTGGAGTCTCCAATTCTTGTGTGAGCTAACCATTTAGCAATTCAGTGAAGTGCACTCCCCATCGCTCCAGAATGCCTTCAGGATCGGTGATCAGATTACCCTCTTTATCCTTGGAGTAAGTGCAGCGTGGTGTGTACCGCTTCATGCTGCGGATAATTTGGTAGAACTTCCGCGCCTGGTGCGGACCTCGCTCTCTACTTTTCTCTATTTCACAGATAAGGTTTTTTCGCAGGCACTTTTCTTTTGTTTGTGAAGTCTTTTTTCAGTTCTTCTGAGCTCTTTGTATTTCTCCTCGCGTACCACCGTCCTATGAGACAGTATTCAGTCCTAATGACAGTATTCTTAAGGCGTGTCCATTTCTCTTCCCCGTCCGGCATTCTGGCCCCAGGACTTACTCTCCCTCCGCCGAGCTCTTCGAGGGCGAGTTTTATCGCATGACCAAAGGTGTTACTGGTGTTCTCATTGCGTAAGGCAGTCGTGTTGATTCGAACTTGATCCGCGGATGCAATACGTCTCTGTAAGGCAATCCACGCTCGCAAAACTGTACCAACAAGATAATGTTTCGAGTCGACGTTGGCACCTCGGTACGTTCGTACCGTCATCAGGCTCGAGGAGTGGCGGCGATCTATCAACACGTGGCCAATTTGGTTGTGAGTGGCTCCATCAGGTGATACCCAGTTGGCTTTGTGTATATCTTTACGCGGAACCCTGGTACTTGCAACGACCACGTTTTTCGATGCTGCCAGTACGATGACTCGTAGTCCATTGTCATTAGTGTTCTCATGCAAACTATGGGAACCTGCGTAGTGTCTGAAAATCGGCTCCCGGCCTATTTTTGCAATCAAATCACCAAGAACGATTTTTACATGGTATCTTGGGCAGGCATTCAGGGCCCGTTCGACGTTCTCGTAGTATTCTTCTTTTTCGTCGTCAGCGGACTCCTCTGTAGGTCCGTGAACGTTTATGAGGCTTATGTTCTTAAACTTGCCTGGCACGCGAAGAGTGCATAGCCTTTCGTTTATTGCATTAAATCCGATAATGGCAGGCTTTAGTTTTTGTCTGACTAGAAAGTCTACCCCGAGCACATGGTGCTTTGCATGACAGCTGTAATAAATGTCATACCCGTTTCTTTGAGTAACACCAGTCCCCGTCCATCTTATTTCTTGTAATGCTGTTATGTCAGCCTTATATTCGGACAGGGCCTCGGCTAGCTGATTTGCAGCTCTAGCTCTGTATAGTGAGCGGACGTTCCATGAGAAAATTCTTAATTTTCGTTTCCGTGGTCGTCGTCGTGTATCCGGTCCATATCCGAGGCTTGTTAAATTTGCAATCATAATTCGTTTTTACGGGCATGGTTATTAGCCTTCCGACAACCTTTCTCAGGATCAAGCCATTTCCTTAGTATGCGATTATTTGCTTCTCAGTCGCATCCGTCGAACATTATGATATGCCATCATCTCACAAGCAAGTTCTTGAGATAGACGAAACAAATATATCTGTCAATTTCTTGAACCTTGTTTGACACTGTATTTTCATGTCACTTGGTCTTTAGTTTTGTTATATAAAGACACCGTTTCAGGTAATTTTTCGTCAGTTCTATCAATTTTCTATGCGCCTATCTATTTTCATGGCCCACCTTGGGGTGGGCATGGTCTTGGGATACACCGGTCTAGAATAATTTCTGCGCCAGTGCCTTCGCTGTTGCTCTGCCACTTGGACGGGACAGGTTGTGGACAATGCGAAAAGCCTCGCCGCCGTCAAAGCGACTTTCGCGGATCTCCTCAAAATAGCATTGTACGGCTCTCTTCCAGCCAATTGTAAGAACACTCCGCATTGCCACAACCAAGGCGGTTTTTGGAGGATGGCAATCGCCGAAGAGGGTATCCTCGTTGTCATCAACCATTACCGGCGGTGCATCCTGCTCGACGTCAACCAGTTAGCGTTTCACCACGACCTGCTGAAGGGCCGTGCCAAAACGTGGACGGTCGAAGCGGACCAGCCATAAACCGTGCCAGCAGGTCGTAGCCGACACAGTTTGCATCACCTTCTTCCTCCCGGACACGAAGTTAGTGTTTAGGACAGACTCATCGAACATCGCGATAGAGGCCATGCTAGAGCATGAACAACCCACAACCACATGCCGATCTTTGGGCTTCTTCTGGCAAAAGCTCTCAGGCACCCAGAAGAGCTACAGTACCAACGGCATAGAGCTTTTGCCAATATACGCAGCGGTGAAACACTTCGAGAGGATACTCGAAGGGCGAGAATTCGTCGAATTCACTGCACGCAAGCCCTAGGTTTTCTATCCGGCCCAGCGAAGGGATCACCACACCGAGCTAGGTATCTCGAGTATGTGCTACACTTTGTCACATTTGTCCATCATTACTGCCCCCATGACAGATTTTAAGTCATGTTGCAATATTTATTATGTGTTTATTATAGCTGCAAAAGTCATCACATCACATAGAAAAATAATAAAATTCACGAGTCAAATTGGTAACAACATGGTTGGGGAAAAGTAAATTACCGTGAAGCAGGTATTTTAAAATATAGTGTAGCGAGCTTAGGGTGCGCTGGATTAATTATTTTTAATAAATAAGAGCCGTTAAACCGATTTTGTATTAATGTAACACTTTATTAGTCCGTTAATAACAACCGTTACTTTTACCG
This sequence comes from Microdon myrmicae, assembly GCA_963931805.1. NCBI lineage: Eukaryota > Metazoa > Arthropoda > Insecta > Diptera > Syrphidae > Microdon > Microdon myrmicae. Next base: position 254,511,655 of record OZ007497.1, read on the forward strand.
TACACTTAACGATTTCTTGACATCGCTTCCGTACTTATCGCGTCTTTTACTGCTTACTTCTTACTTCTTACTTATCTCTTTGCTTCAATTTCTACTTCTTACTCATCTCCATGAAAAAAAAAATGGGTGGCGAGAGGGCCGACTTTAGCGAGACAAGGACAGATGTGTCCTTCATCTTGTCTCTGACTTCTGGTCATCTTGCGATAACCAAAATCACCCACATCCGTGAGGATGTTGGGCTCGGTCTCGCGATATCTGAAAGGAAAAGGGGGGGGGGGGGTATCCAAGGATAGTGTGGACAGGGTTAGTCCAGGTGTTCTCTAACTACTTGTATAGAGGGATGGTGGGAAAGAAATCGTACAACACCCGTAGGTCTTGGATGGATCCGGGAATCCTCTATTATAGAGGGGAATGTTGTTGGGAAGGGTGCTTTCTTCAGTTTTGTACTGAAGAAGAAATTGTGGGGGTTTGATCCGAAGAGATCGAGAGAGAAGGGTCAAGAACGCAAGAGTCCCGTACAAGTAGGTTCTCGCTATTCTGAATGTTTTCGAGGTACTTATATGCTAATTGAAGCAAGTACTCGTCGATAGGGCTAATGGAGGCGCCTTCGTATAGGTAGGAGTTGGGGTAATGACGACCGTCAGGGCTTCTAGAATGATTGGTGCATCTTCTGAGGAGTTTCCTTTCGAAAACCCGAAGTCTTTCCATTTGAGCCGAAGATATGCAGGACCATATGGGTGTAGTAACTTTATTTTCATCCACTTTAAATACCACACAATTTAAATTAAACACACAGTTTTCCTTACGTGACTGTATTATTTTATTTTGGTTAGTTCAGAATAGTACAATTTTTTGCTTAGGTTAAAAACTTGTTCACTTCACTTAAATAAGTAGTCTTAATTAAAAGTTAAATGCTCATCTCTTTCGGCATTACATTACTTAATTCACATTAATCAATCTCTTTGTTTTCTGTTACTTGTATGTTCACTTTAAATATCTACGTATTCTTATTTTCAAGTTAACTGTTCACTTCAACTCTTTTTACCACACCTCCTCACTTCGCTGCCGCGATCGAATCTCTCCAACCAACTCTAAAAACCAAACTTACGTCCGTTCTGGACTTGACCCGAAACACAACTCTAGTGTCCTTTTTCGGACTTGATCCCTAAACCAGCCTCGTCTTCAACAATGGCCCGAACAACAACTCTCATCCCACTATCGTTGTTCGTTTTCCATTGTACTTTTTCCTAGGTGTGAAACCTGGTTTCTTTCACGAGATCAAAGGATCTTTCCTTTTTGCCTGGTCCCCTTTTTTTTGTGTTAAACTCAAAGAAAAATCAATAGCGCGTTTATTTCGCCTATTGTTTTTCTTTTGCCTAATGAATTTTTCCCGTGGGAAACTCATGAAGGAGGATCAATGGTGCCGAGGCGCATGTTTATTTTGGTTTATTGCCTTTTCGTTTGTTCTAACTTAATTTGGTTAGAACGAAAACTGGACGACGGCATCTGGCCCGCACATTTGCCTTTTAGGAGTTTTTGTTGGGTGAATCTCTGGTTCGATTATTATATTTCCAAGTTTTTTATGTGAGCCAATTGAACGTTTAGTTCAATTTGCTTGGAGTTTAATTGATTAGCGCAAATTGAACGTTTAGTTCGATTTGCTTGCTATCTATTTATGTGGAACCATTTGTTGTATAGGCTAATGTTTTTGTTTCGGTAGTGTCAATTACTTTAAGTGGATGTTTTTGGCGTGTATCGCCGCTAGTGGTGGAGACTGGCTCCAAAGGGGTAAGTTTTATGGGATGGGTGGTTGTGGCCGTAACATGGGGAAGGCGTACGATATTCCAAATCGGATTAGCTGCTTATAGCAGAGAAGCTTAACTTTGGTGTCAACTTTGTTCCTCCACTTGAAGATGTTGTGCAGCTGCTTAGACCGACCGAGGCCCCTTTGGAGAATGTGGGTCACATGTTTGATGAAATTCATTTTTGGGGTATAAGTGACCCCAAGATATTTCATCCTGTCCTGTGGTCTACTCGTAGTATCTTCAATTTTTATTCGAATATTCTGTGAATATCGAGAAGTGTTTACTACTCAGAATTATAGCTACTGCTTTAGATGGATTAAGTCGGATTTTCCATCGACTGTAATACTGATACAGTTCGTCCAAGTGATGGTTGAGTCGATGTGTTGCGAGATTAGGGCCTTTGGTTGACGTGTACACCAGGACGTCATCCGCGTAGCATATCTGGTTTAGTCTCCCGTCCACAGGGTGGGGAATATCGGAGGTGTAAATATTGAATAAGATGAGGCCTAGAATGGAGCCCTGTGGTACGCCTGCAGCGGCGTGAAAAGTTCGCGAAAGCTTTCCATTCACTCTAACTTGGAAGGTTCTGTTTAGAACGAACTGGTAGATAATACTACATAGCGTGCTACTGTGGGCAGTATTCAGTTATTTAAAAGCGAGACCTTCGATCCAAGTCGTGTCAAAAGCTTATTCAATGTCCAGGCTCACCGCAACTCATCTCCATGATCTGTGTGCGACGTATTTATACCGTTTCCTCATTCTGATTCAGCGTTTCGTTTCCGTCCGTTCCATAGCCTTGAATGTTCTACTTGAATGTTCATAGTCTCTAGTTTTCCAGTACTTTCTAGAATATTCTAGTACTTTGTTTCGGACTCTCTCGAATATTCTAGTACTGATTGTCATATGCGTCACAATAGTTATAAACCATTTTGACTCGTGTGGTAAATTTCGTGTTAAGAATTGTAATTATTGTAATGTTCATCAACAGTGTATTTACTTTGGGGTTTGCCTTTGATGATAGGAGACAGCACTGAGTTTTTTGGGCATTGAATTCTACTTGGTTAGATAACGCCCATTGATATATCTTATTGAGGTTGGAATTCAATGTATCAAGCATAAACTGCTGATTGGTATTGACGTTCGAAGAGTTTGGTCGGGAATGTTCGTATGAGTATGAGATACTCAATGTGCCATCATCCGCAAACGAGTGGATTGGGTTGCGGGTAATGGATAAGAGATCATTTATAAAGATGAGGAAGAGAGTGGGTGAGAGTACAGAACGTTGGGGAACACCTGCATTAATTTGATGGGAGGCAGATTTAACACCATCAAGAACCACTTGGATTGAACGACCAGAAATGTATGTAATTTTGACAATAGGGGTGGATGCCAAACTCTGTCGAAGGCTTTTGAAATATCCAATGCGACTACCTTGCTTTCACCGAGGTAGTGGATGGAATGGCTACACTTTTCGGTAAGGTACGCCATCAAATCTCTTGTCTTGCTACGAAAGCCATATTGGCAGTCATTGAGGAGGTCATTTGATTCCAGATATTTCGAAAGTTGACTGTTAATCAGGTGTTCCACTACCTTCGAGAGAATAGAAGTTAGTGCCATGGGTCGATAAGAAGAGAGGGACGATTTGTTGCCCTTTTTGGGAATTGGTTGAATGTTCGCACACCTCTATTTACTTGGGAAATGACCAGTAGAATAAGACAAATGGAAAAGTTTCCGCAACGGATTAGCGAGTGAAGAGGAACATCTATTCAAGACAATTGGGAGAATGCCATCCAGACCAGCGGATTTGTTTGCGTTCAGTGAGTCTGGCTCATGGTTTGCTGCTTATGCTCAAGTTGAGGGGGAACTGATGTGGTATCAGGCAGCGTTGAGTTGGCTGCAAAATGTGCAGCAAGTAGATTCTCTTTCTCTGTTGCACTGGTGACTGGTCTGTCATCCACTATTAGCGAAGGAATGGATGAGGAGACCGAGTTTTGGATGTTCCTCATAAATGCCCAGAAGTTTCTACTACCTGCGGGAGAGTGTAGTATTTTTTGTCTCACTCTCCGGTCATGCAAGAACTTTGCGCGTTGAATATACTCATTGCTGTCATTTCTAGCTCTCTTAAATCTTTTCCGGTTTTCCTCAGTATTGTTTGATTTATACAACCGGAAGTTCAGCTCTTCAGCCTTAATGGCTGCTCTGCACCCGGAATCAAACTACATATTTCTCTTGGGTTTGCTACTCTTTACTCTGTGTGGAATAAAAGTTCGCATGCCAAACAGAATCGTGTCCGTCATTGTGCCCGCTATAGAGTTATTGAGGAAAAATAATGACCAATTTAACTTCCCAAAAAAGTCGTTCAGACCTTCCCAGCTGGCTTTCTCATAGAACCGTCAGTTCTTTTGGGAGTTTTCTCGTTAGCCTTGCATTTGGTTAGAGCAAATTTAGTTGACACGACACAGTGGTATGAAGTGCCCAAGGGCGAAGAAACTTGAGAAAGAGGTCCGGTGTGTTGACAAAATGACCATCTATATCTGGTACCCATGTTGGCGCATTGATGAGTTGAGTTAAATTATTTGACTCAGCAAAGAGCTGGACATACCGACCTTCAGGTGTCGTGTGTCCGGAGTGGCGAATCCACTGAGAGTTGGGCACATTGAAATCACCCGTAATAACGATTTCAGTCTGAGGAATAGGGTCAAAATCTTATCGATAGAATCAGATAGAGCATCAAATTCATTAGGGTATAGAAACGCATACCAAGTTTGTCATTCTGTAAAGAAAGCAGTAATGTATGATGTGCCTACGAACGTGATGTTTCAGCCACGAGAAATTAAATTCTGGATTGGAGCAGAGCCAGTATTGTGGCAGAAGCTGATAAGCAATATCATTTCGTATGTATGTGGCTAGACCACGATATGGAAAGAAAGTGGCACTAAGTTATAACCGGGAATAGTAAAGTCAGAAATATCTGCATCAGCTATTACCTGAATTTCGCTAACTGCAAGGATTGCTGGTTTCCGGTTACAAATGTGGACAGACACAGAGGATAAATTGAATCTTAGGCCACGGATGTTGCAAAGATCGACGTGAAATTCCCGTTCCATTGAAATGGCGACACAGAAAAGCATTACCGCCTCAGAAAAAGATGCAAGTTGGACCCGGCGATAGATAAGAAAAAGCAATCACTACAGGTGTTATGCCGTTGTAGTAGGTGCCCCACTAGATACGTGCCGAAATCCAAGTCGCATCCCACACTACATTCGCACGCATTTGTGGTGATACGTTTGTTTACTTCGGATCCCACAGAAGACTTGACGCGCGAACCGATAGTGCAATTGGGTATCTTGTGTTTACCTAAGATACCTTAAACGGATTACACAATTGATCCGACGGCACGGATCACGAGGCAGAAGCGCACATGCTGACTCGTCGGCGGTTAGCTAACAACTGTCAACAAAAAATATTCTATTGCTGGTTTCCGAAGCGAACCAGTATCATAAATAAAATATTGCATTGAAGTAGTGCAATATTACCACAGTAGAACATAAATAATATAACAATAAATATAATAATAGTGGATACTATATATAGATATACTATATATACTACAATACATATGTATATAATCCTAGCAGCCATCATGCATGGTATGAGAGTTTATGGCACTCGCAGTATATGAGATTGCAGTGTAGGAGTTTGCAATAGAAGATCCTGCAGTATAAGAGTTTGCGGTATAAGAGTGCGCTGTATAAAATTTGATAGTGTAATAGTTCACAATTTAAGAGTTTTCAGTAAAAGGGTTTACAGTATCAAAAAAAAGAGTTTACAGTGTAAACGTTTACAGCATACGCGTTTACAGTTTAAGAGTTTACAGTATAAGAGTTAGCGAAATAGGAGCTAACGGTATACGGATTCGCAGTATAAGAGTTCGCGGTTTAACATTTCACTGTATACGAGTTGCAAGTGCAATGGTTCGTAATATAATACTATTCAGTAAAAGGGTTTGCAATATAAGAGTTTACAGTATACGAGTTTATAGAATAAAAGTTTGCAGTATACGCATTTACAGTATAAACGTTTACATTATAAATGTTTACAGTATAATCTTTTCCAGTAAAACGTTTGCAGTATACGAGTTCGCTGCATAAGAATATAACACCAAACCGTCATGACAGTTGTGGTTTAATTTATACGGTTTTGTAAGGGTATATTAAAATATCAGATAAGAATCACGTCTCTTGATGGTTATAGGGTGAGCGTCGCTAACCGAGAAAAGAAACTTTACTGCGCGCAAGCAAAAAATCCACTTTGGCAATTCTTTTCATAAGCAAGTAAATGTCATCATAATGTTTGGTATATCTGTGAAAAGTATAAGAACGAATGGAATAAAAGTAAATAGTATAAGAGTGAATAGTATAAGAGTGAATGGTATTAGAGTGAATAGTATAAGAAGGAATAGTACAAGAGTAAATAGCATAAGTATCAATTGTATAAGAATGAATACTATAAGGGTGAAAAGTATAAACGTGAATAATATACGAGTAAATAGTATAAGAGTGAATACTATAAGTGTGAATAGTATAAGAGTGAATAGTATACGCGTGAATAATATAAGAGTGAATAGTATACGAGTGAATAGTATAAGAGTGAATAGCATAGGAGTTATTGGCACAAAAGTGAATAGTATACTAGTTAATAGTACACGAGTACAGTACAAAAGCAATAGTTTAGTTTAGTTTAGTGGAGCAACCACCCCATTTATCAGCTTAATTCAAGCAACGTAATTACCTACATCTAAGTTACAAACTAGAGAGCTTAAGAACTATCTAACTAGGGTTAACTTAAGGTAACCAGGACAAATTAAGAAGGATGAGGAGGGGCCGAGGGGTGGGAGCGGGTTATAGTAGAGTGTAGAAGCGCCGCTTAGGATTGGTGGTGAGAATAGTATAGGAGGCGGTGCTTGAGAGTTTGGGTAGAGAGGTCGAAGTCGAACAAAGCGGAATTGGAGTTGATATTTCTCAGCATCCGCGAAAGGGGTTCGTTCAGATCATATGGAAGACGGGAATTGGGCGTATTTCGAGGGTTTGTATTTAGAGGAATTAAGTTAAGGAGGTAGGCGCAGTCGACCGAGCCGGAGAGGACCCGATGAATGATTATTATGTCAGCCACGACCCTGCGCTCATCAAGGGTTCTGAGGTTGATTAATTTGAGTCGGTTAATGTACGGGAGATTAAGGGATTTTCCCATCCTAGCCCTCGGAGAGCGAACCGAAGTAATCGACGTTGAATACCTTTGATTCTACAGATATGGATGTTGTGATAAAGAGACCATACCTGGCTAGCATATACAAGCAGTGGACGGACGAGGGTAAAGGGATCGAGTAATGTAAGGGTCGGAGAATTCCTTAGACCATCGTTTCATGAATCCGGGGGTAGAATTGGCTTTCTGGATCGTCTCATCAATGTGAGAGAGGAAGTTAAGTTCCCTGTCACAACGGATCCCAACAGAAAATGGTCAGGGGTTGGTTATGAAGGGTATAGGAACGTGAGGATAAGTGAATAGGCTCATGGGAAAGGGTTATAGATTGGCATTTGGCGATGTTAAATACAAACCAATTTTTGTCACACCAAGTCGAGAAGCTGTCATTGTCAGATTGCAGCCGTGGAGAATCAAGTGGTGAGTCAATGATCTTATATAACTTGGTATCATCAGCGTATAGGGACAAGCTGGAATTTTTAATGACCTTGTCGATGTCATTAGTGGCCAGTATAAATAGGAGAGCTTTCAGGTGGCTACCTTAAGGGACCCCAGAGGCGGCAAGGAAGGGATTAGATATCAAGGATCCAAACCGAACGGAATAAAATCGATCCTTTACATAGTAAGAAATCCATTTCACCAATCTAGGTTCGAAGCCGAGGGTGGATAATTTGAAGGGGATTAGATTGCTGGAGATTTGGTCGAATGCTTTACTAAGGTCGGTCGAGACCATATCGGCGACGTAATCGTCCTCTAGTGCTGAGAGTGTAAAGAAAGTGGACTCAACGAGTTTGGTTGTAGTTGATCGGCCATTGAGAAAACCAAGTTGCCTTGGTGAAATAAACGATTTGCAACGAAAACCAAGAGATTCGTATAAAATGCTTACGAGAATATTGGGTAAGTGGAACAGTTTGAGATGGGGCGGTATTCTCGATATCGTTTTTGGGACCCTTTTTGTGGATGGGGGTGATTAAGGAGGTTTTCCAAATGTGGGGGAATACGCCTTGAAAGAGTGAGAGATTAAAGATGAGTGAGAGGGTAGCAGAAAGAATGGATGAGCATCTCTTAAGGAGGATTGCAAGGATTCCACCAGGGCCCGGTGTAAACTCGTCTTTGAGTTCCAGTAGCTTGGATTCAATTAAGGTCGGGTCAAAGGAGTTGTGGAGAAGTGGCCCGAGAGAAAAGTTAGGTAGGTAGTTGAAGTATGATGGGTCAGGAACAAAGGAGTCATTAGTGAATACACTGTTTGAATTGAGTGGTGAAGAAGTTAGCAAAAGTAACAGGATCAGATGAGGTATGCGAGTTTAAGGTAAGCGATATGGGATATCCGTCGGATCTAAGTTTATGATTGACGAACTGGAAGAAGGTTTTGGAGTCATTTTTAAGATTGGTCTTAGTTTTGGTAAGATTGTTGCGATAAAGGGTGTTGAAAAGTTCTGTGAATTGGAGGTTACAACCAAGATAGTTGGATTAGTCTGGTATAGTTCGATTGCGAGAGAAAATGATCTATAACTTATTCCTTTTATTACGCAGGGAGCGAAGCTTGTGATTGTACCATGGATGGGAAGAGTTTGATGTTCTTTGTCTAGAGTAGGGAACGAACAGGGAAATAGAATAAAGGATTTCAGTATATACGTGGGTGATGGCATTTTCAACGGATAGGTGAGCGTAGTTGAACGAAAGGCGGCCTAGGTAGTCGTTGATGAGGGGAAAATTAGCTTTATAGAAATCGTAGGTGAAGTGATCGGGAGGGGGAACGGATGGTTGCCAGTGGACTCGGAAGAAGGTTGCGTGAAGAGGGGGGTGGTGGTTGTCTACAGACGTAAGGACGAAGGGGCTGGGTGAGACATATGTATTGATAGGGTCTGTTGTAAAGATGTGGTCAAGCTGCTTACCCAAGAGGTTTCAATCTGACAGAGACAAGAATCATCTAGTCGATCAATGAAAAGGCACTCTTTAGCCGAGGTGGGGTGGGAGGTGAAGTGTGAATGGTCGTCAGATAAAGCAAAATTGAGTTGTGGAAGATTAAAATCTGCGGAGATGATGATGTCATCTCGCAATTACTCAGCTCGATTATATGATCAATAGCATTGAGGGCTTGCTCGTAAACTTCAATAGGCTGGGATGGCACATGACAAAGATTGATTTCCGAGGAAGAGTGATTTTGACAGTCACAAGTCCAGCTTGAAGGAGGTGGGGAAAGCGACAAGTGACGACTCGACGCTGTTGTGGACAGCGATGAGCACTCCAATAGCGAACATTATATGAGTGAATTTTAAAAGGGTGAACGTTATAAGGGTAAATAGTATAAGAGTGAATCGTGTAACGGTATATATAAAGGATTATACAAAAGTGACTCAACAATTTTGTATTTAAATAGAAATGCACCCTTAAACTTTTTTTCAGGATTCGTCACATCACACCACTATGGTGATGTTAACGAATGAAATGAATGACCAAAACTCATTCCGTTACAGAATGGGAACACTAAGCAACTCCTTCCCCGTGGAAGTGTTTCCGGAGCTTTATAACCTGTAGTTATTGAAAAGAAATTACAATAGTTTTCACAGTGCTGAATCAATGATATAGGTTCACCTCCCTTGAGAGTGTATATAAAAAAAAATCTATTTTGACCACCGGCTTCCAAGAAGTTTCGGCTCTAAACTTCTCGTTCATTCGAATATCAACGGTTCTAAAAGGTATGTCTCTTTTCAATGTCTACTATAAAGGGAGTACCTCAATAGATTGAAGCCACAAAAATCTTCGATAGACACATTCACATGCTGTCAACTGGAATATGCCATAACATCGTTCTTTCTTAAATCGCATCTTTCCTTCATTGCCTGCCACATTATGCAACCACGAATACGCCACCTCCGGCATTGGACCCAAACGTTTTCCCTCAAACCACAAACAGCGGCATCAGATGAATTCCTAATTAAATGTTGAGTTGCACCCCGTGTATCAAAGTGCGATTGCTTACCCTCCTCTCAACATTCCGGTTGGTCGGTCGGCATTCCCAGGCACAGTGTGCAACATCCGTAATGCTATGCAATCCCATTAGGAAGGAGTAACTCTCCCGGTTAGATGAAGAGAGAAGTTTTTAAAGAATAATGAGTCGCCTGGTTTTTCAGTGGGCGCTGTGTTATGAATGAGCCGTGAGATTACAAGCATCGACATTTTTGGTGCTTTGTTCTTTTTGGACCAATGCATCGTTTCCCTTGGTTCACCCGGCCGCCCTCAAATTTTTTGTGTGGAGTGTACCATAGAGGAATTGGGTTCACTTCTTCAGTGCGGTTCCGGACATCCATTCATGTAAAACGAAATAAAGTTCATGTTCTGTGTTTGTCAAGTTCTGGCACAATTCCAAAAAGCAAAATGGCGAGCGCATTACGAAAAAAAGTATATAAAACACTAAAAACAAAAAAGAAAACGCAAAAACGAACCGAAAAACAAACATAAAGAAAGAAGAAGAACAATTCCATATTTCACTGTAATGGCGAAGAGATGCTGAAGTCCAACCAGCAAAAGGAAATGAATCCTTCCATACAGATTGCACCCGAGTGTAGAGTTTAATTAGTTAATAAGGTTCTGGCCGCTTACGAGAGCAAACCTCGCATACGCATACACCTTGCTGAGCTTTTCAATTTTGGGGATTTGGTCAATAATGACTTTATTATGTCAACGAGATTTTGGTCTCTATTAAAAAGCTGATCACGATTGAATGCGATGTTATCGATGAAATACGGGCGGCAAGTAAATAATTTGGAAGTGATTTATTGCTTCCAAATCGCGAGTGGCCAGGACCACTGCAAATGTTACAACCTGCTTGTGCAATGCAGTGATTCATAAGGGTGTTAGAACGTTACCAACATCGCTGCATAAATGATGACAAAGCACTAGCTTCCGTGTCTGTGGTGGTCCGGGCTGAAAGGGTGATCTCTGCGAACGAACGGTGGTTAGGTCACTTATTCCTAGTGTACATATACGTCCAATAACAGCCTATCTGTACGGTATGCCAAGCAATTAAAAGCAATGCTTATCACCCCGTGTTGTCATAAAGACAATGTGAGGCAAATTCAGGCCGAAGCAAATTGTCCTTATGCCTCATCAAGTGTGCTCACCGATGTTGGCCATAATTTTATGAGCCAATCGAACGTGCTTGCATTTCTTTGATGCTAGTATTTATTTTAGGTGTACAAGTAAGTTTTAATGTTTCGTTTCTTTTTACAAAAATGGGAGTTTTTCTAAGAAAAGAGAATTGTTGTTTTTTATTTAAAGTATTGTCCATCGTTAGCAACTCTCGATTATGTGAATATGAATCTTTTGATAGAAGAATCATATAGTACTCGACTGGCATATTTGAGTAGTGGACGGACAAAGGGAATGTCAAGTTGTCGAATCACTAAGTGTTGGAAAAATCTTTGGAACGACGTTTTACAGATTCAAGGGTTAAGTTTACCTTGATAGTCATCTCGTCAATATCCGAGAGGTAGTTTGACGATTGTCGTACGCGAGGTGTCATGATACTGTTTAACGGAATTCCCATAAAAATGCTTACGATTACGAAAGGCAGGCACGTGCATAACAACGAAACGACGCTGGAAATTTCAATGAGGAGATACGCATTGCTTCAACCAAGGCCACTGCACTTTAAGTGGATTAATTAAGTGGTGATAGCAATTAAGCAAAGCAAATGACTCGTGCCAGGCAATTGGATTCAATATGGGTCAAGCGTTCGGGGTCATGCCATGTGAAGAAGAATTAGTTGCATCGTTTTCGATTCTGCCCCGAATACGTTGGGTATAAAAGGAGTGGTTACAAAGATATTGGAGTTAATAGTTAAGTAACCTAGCAAGGAGTTGTAGTTTTGCTACGGAATAGCGGCCCTTTTGCTATTAAATAACATATTAAGTCATGAAGCCAATAAAAAGATAAAAGGAAATCAAAAGAAAAACTTCTTTGGTATTTAACTCTCCACGTACTCGCTCTTCTCTCGCTATTGGGAAAGTACGGCGAGATAGCGTAAAAGCAGAAATATATGATGACCTTATCAGTGTTCAAACGGTTGGCTTGGCGAACGCCAAAAGCACCCAGGCAGGGATTGGGTATCGTTTATATATGAGAAGAAATCCATTTCTACAATGTGGGTTCAAGCCAATAATAAATAATTTAAAAAATACGAGTTTATGGGAAATGTTGTGGACAGCTTTGCTGAGGTTGACCCCATTGCCCTGTTCTAGAGCTGAACCTGTACAAAATGTTAATACGACAAAGGTGAGAGCAGCAAGGAAGTAGGCGATACGAAAGAGGAAACGACACTCGATAACGACGAACAGAATACAGTGAAACAACTGATGGACGAAATTGAAACCATAAAGATAAAGCTGGGGTAAATCGAGCTCATCCGAGCAAATGAATGGAGGGAGGGGACGCCTGCGCCAGAACAAAGAATGAGCCCAACAGATGAGAAAACGATATCAAGGACTGGATAAACAGTAAAGGATGTCGCCGAGATACTCTGTGAATTCCACCCTAGGAATATAGCAAGACCATCCTCCACGGCATAAGAAGATACCGGGAAATTAGAGATGTCTACTAACTGGATGGAAGACTGGTCATGGTGGCAGCCATCAGTAAACTGGCAGGAGCAGCAAAACTTTGGTGGATGGGAGTTCTTCTCTCACCATTAGAGGAATTCCTATGCGATTTACTAAATAATATCCCGACGGGAAATGATGCAGCCGATCTGCATGAACGTTTGCGGAATAAAAATCAAATGGCGGATGAAGACACAGAGCAATTTGTATTCGCCATGAAAGCGTTCAGCATGAGACGTCAGCTGGACGACCGAACTGTTGTGGAATACGTGGTACGAGGCATACCCAACACGAAGTGTCACGATATGTTGAGAGCAGCGTAGCGGGTTCGGCGGAGGAAGGTGCCGATCAATAGGAAAATTATATGCGAACATTCAAGCAAACTCCCTACGAAGTTGGTGCGAAGTGCTAGTTGTCCCGGATGACAGCCATCCATACACAATAATCATTGAGTGACGATTACCGGATCAACCTCAAGTTCGAATCGAGAAGAGACACAACTACCTCAAAATTAGCGTTTGTACTGCGAGCAGTGAAACGAAAGTTTTACCTGTTATGGACGAATCGGCCAAACAATAGCGGACCGGCATCAGGAGTGACGACCAGTACACGGTGGAAATCGAAAAAAAGGGAAAGGGAAACAAAGTGAATTAGTACACGGACACCGGAATTGCTTCGCCCAAAGTGCTAACGAACTAGGTCAGTATAGCGGGAGGAATGCACAATAGAACTTAACACCATAAACTCAGTGCGCGTTCAATCCTATCACATGCCCCTCGCCAAACGGAAGATAATAGAAAAAAAGGAAAAAAAAAATGAAATTCCGCAACAGCGAGTTGTCCAACCGTCAGCCTCTAGTTTTTGTGCACCAATAGTTCTTACGAAGAAGAAAGATGGCGAAGACAAGATGTGTATCGACTATCGGGGACTAAACAAAGTAATGGTCAAACAGAAGCTCCCGATATCTACTGTGGAGGAGACCCTTGCAACGTTAACCGGGCAAAACCACAATACTTCACGACGTTGGACCTCAAGTCCGGATATCACCAGATACCCATAGCGAAACAAAGTAGGAAATATATTGCTTTTGCTACAGAAAACGGGTTGTATGAATTCGTTCGCATGCTGTTCGGGTTGGTGAATTCCGTAGCTAGCAGGTCCGTTCTATATTCTATATGATACAGATCTAACCAGCCAGCCAACTGATTTCCTCTGGCATTAGATTTATAATTTCCCCAATTTTTTTGCTTGGCGTTCATATATCCACCTAGGATAAAATAGTTTTTGTCCATGTGCAATTGTAAGCGTCGAAAGAGTGTCTCGAGCTCTGCTATAAGGAGGTTATGTTGGTGCTCCTCAGGTGCGTAGACCGTAATCGCATACAAACCCCTTCCTTGCTGAAGGGGTATGCGTATGATACAGGCTTCCAGCACCCGGAACCTGCGCACTTCTCCACTATATATAACTTTATGATGGATTCCTTTTCTGAAAAAGATTTGAGCTTTTGATCATTAAATTTTTAAACTTAAGACTATACTTTCGAACAAAACTTTCGAACACAACAAAGCTTTCGAACATATAAAACTTTCAGATCATCATCATCGGTACTACAACCGGGAACCAGTCTTGGCCTTATTTAGCAAGTCCTGAGGTTTGTTAAATTTTCCATAATGCTTTGTTTTTTCCGGGCAAGGTCATTAGTCTTGCGCCAGAGGCTCCCCGACGGGAAATCGAACCCCGGTCTCCCGCGTGACAGGCGAGTATACTAACCACTATACTATCGAGGAGCCTTTCCATGATCAGGTAAAGGGAAATTTTCCGTTGAGTCTAAATGGGATTTTTGCATTTCTGCTGGGGTGTGTTTTGGTTTGTTTGTGTGTGTTTGAGTTTGCATGCGAGAAGCGTTTTGTGTTTTATTTTTTATTGTGTTTTGTTGTACGATAGGGTGTTTTCTCTTTTCTTCCTTTAAGGTTGCGTAGGAGGTGGAGGGAAATATATGTGTTTCTTTGGTAGCAGTTTTGTTTGCGGGTATTGGGTCTTGTATGTGTTTTGTTGGGACTGAATTGGCACCAGTTGGTGTTTTTAAGACGGAAGGGGTTTTCTTTATTTGGTCCGAATAGAGATCATTATTTGTTGTTTGTATGGGATTTTGTTCTCTGTATATGCGTTTAGCGTCGGATAGGGATGTTTTATTTTTTGTTTGTATTATTACAATTTGTTGGTATTGCATATATTTTGGGCATGCGGAGGAAGATGCCGGGTGGGCGCCGTGACAGTTTGCACAGATTGTTCTTATGCATTCAGTTTCAGGGTGGGGTAGAAGATTGCATGTATTGCATGCCGTTGTATTTTTGCACCATTTTGCCGTGTGGCCTAGTAATTGGCATTGTCGGTAACGCATAGGCCTCGGAATGTATTCCTTGACCTTGGTGTTGTACCAGCTGATTTCAATTGTTGTTGGTGGTTGAAGACGGTCAAATGTAAATAGCATTAGGCCCGTGGGCTTCCTTTCTCCATTTATCATTTTGGTGAATTTAAACACATCAACGATGCCTTGGGAACTCATTTCTGTTGTTATATCAGGTTCTGGGACGTTTATAAGACAGGGGGCGTAAACAATCCCTTTAGAGACGTTTAGTTTGGGGTGTAGTCTTATGTCGACCGGACAGATTGATTCGAATCGTTTGGATTGGATGAATCTATCTGCTGTATCTTGGTCTTTGACTAGAATTAGTATGGAGCCATCGCTAAGCAGGGTTATTCTTTCGTACTGTGTACTAATAGAATCAATTATTCTCTTCAGCACAAATACGTTAACAGATGTTAGTGGCCTTGAAGCATCGGTTGGGTGAATTTGAATAAACCGAGGTGTTTTTAAAATTGCTTTGTTCGGCAAAGCAGGGAAATCGAAAGACAATGGGCTGCCGGATTGTCTTTTCTTTTTTGTTGGCACGTTGGTTGCAGAGCCTGAGAGTGAGCATTCTCCCAGTTCTAGGAACCTGTTGCCGGTATGCTGGCTTGGCCCTAGGGCCATATTTTGGGTTTCTTACCTGATGTGTCCTTGTTGTGTTTTGTTTGTGAATTCTTAGGAGTTTTATCTGTTGTCAACAATTTCTTTTGAAATACTTTTACTTTTTAAATAGGTAGTCACTTCACTTTTTAACTGGCGCACTATTAAACTGGGGTTCTGGTATATAATATATTGCAGCGAAAACTTAAAGATTCGTATAAAATGCTTCCGGGAAGTCTTGGTAAAGTGCGAAAGTTTGGTAATGAGACGATAGTTCGCCCCATTGTTGTCGGATCCCTTGTTGTGGATGGGGGTGATGCAGGAGGTTTTCCAAATGTCAAAGAATAGACTTTGAGGGAGGGAAAGGTCGAAGATCTTCGAGAAAGGAGCAGAGAGAATGGATGATTCAATTAAGGGCAGATCAATGGAGTGGGGGAGAAGAGGCCCTAAGGAAAAGTTAAGGAGTGTTGTGGACGGCGAGTCTTCGAATACAGGATACAGATCCTGTTAATTCGGGAGTGCGTTAAGGTACTATTTTGACTTCAACCTTGTTTTTGTTCCACATAAATTATTTGTTGGATTCAACGGATAATAAAGTGTTCGGTTTTGCGGATGATAGTACGCTGGTTTCTTCTTTTTCGAGTGATCGGCCGATTAGTGCA
Organism: Microdon myrmicae; assembly: GCA_963931805.1. Classification (NCBI taxonomy): domain Eukaryota; kingdom Metazoa; phylum Arthropoda; class Insecta; order Diptera; family Syrphidae; genus Microdon; species Microdon myrmicae. The sequence continues at coordinate 254,527,991 of OZ007497.1, forward strand.
TCAATGTTGCACCAGCTGAGAATTAGTCAGATCGACTCCCGGAACGTATAAGGTCCTGCAGTGGGTAAAGGCCAATATCGTCGACTTCAATCGAACGACGACACAATATACAACGTTCCCACATAAAAGTGGATCATCGGTTCCACAGCTGATGATGAATGGTAGGTCCTCGAATCTGAGGAAAGCATGAAATTGCTCGGTCTGTGAGAATGTATCGTGGCATAAACACATTTCGAACATCGCCATGTCCGCCTCTGGAAAATTGAGTTATACTTTTAAAGCCAAGAACTATTTTACTCCGGCCCAACTTTTTCTTCTGTATAAATTCCAAATTAGACCCGCGTTCGAATTTTGCTCTCATGTTTGGAAATCTGCTCCCAAACACACGCTCGACCTACTAGAGAGCATACAGACACGAGCGATCCGCCTAACTGCAAGGACTACAGTCGTCATCACATCGAAAGTGCGTAGCTGACCTCTGTCTGTTTTACAGATATTATCACGGATACTGTTCTTCGGAGATTCGTAGTATTGTTCCGCGCAATTCGGTTTATATGCGCTCCACAAGACAATCCGACGGATCGCATCAATTTACGGTTCATCTCCCGACGGCGTGAACATCTCTGTATCAGAGCTCGTTCCATTACAGAGCTGGGGGGCTATGGAATCCCCCCCCCCCCCCCCCCACCCCCCCGCACATGTTTCCGGGGCATTACAACCTGCAACTGTTGAAAAAAAACTGCAACAGTTATTTGGTGGCATCTCGGGGCCCCACCAAAAAAAAAAACCCGATGGATTATCACGAAGAGGTTCGCTGGTCGATCATCATATCAATAGAGATAGAGGGATTAAATAAATTTGCCTTTCAAAGGATTTATCTTGCAATTGCGTTCAGCTTGTTGGGCTATAGTGCTTCTTCCCTTTGGCAAGTGTTAAATCAAACCGGCTAAAGAGTCCACCTTTAAAACGAAATGAAGATATGTCGAGTCAATCCGAGTGTCGATAAGGACTAGAATATCGGGCTCCGCCTTTCTTGAACATTTGGCGGTCATCAAAGTAAAGTGACTGAGCGAAGCATCTGCCTGGAATGATTTATCGATTCCGAGGTTTTTGAGGCAACACTTGGCTTTTATTCGATCTCTACGACCAGCCGGTCCAACGATATATTCACACAGCTTGAGTAAATGTTCCCTATTGCAACAATTCGTTTGACAAAATCGATGGGATTTTCACTTTCGTCTTTGCTTAGCAGTGTTGAGCTATTGTTTTATGATGGTGTTCGTGTTGTGATGGACTTTTCCGTAACAAATTTTTGTAAGCATACGAAATCAAGGTATTTTAACGCCTATTCTATTCCTCGTTCCTCTTCCCATCTTTTCTATCATGAATCCCCATCTTCTCTAATTTCTGCCAACCGCGTGTCTTTGGTACTGAAAGAGCATTAACAATTCCTTTAGCTTATTTATATACAACTATCTTTTACACATAATTGCAGCACGTATCAAGCTTCAAAATATCAATTAAATCTAAGGGTATAGTGCTTCTTTTTTCTTTTATTCGTTTTGATCCACTTGTAACTTTCACATGTTTAGAACTGGAAAATGTGAGTGTGAGTAAATATGCGTTAGACCGTGTCTGCGGTGCAACAAAAACCAAGGCGTCTAATGTCAATTTTCAAACATATCTATAACGTCACCCAAAACGAATAAAATATCCTTTTATTACAATCTTATGTGTGTGCGTCTTGCACAGAAACAACTTAATCACCAATTCCATTCACTCCACAGTCGTTACACACGAGCCCTTGTAAAGTATCGGTACATAGCCCTCTAGCAGAGCTCTTGGAGTCCTTTCCTAGAATCGGAACACTTACACGATAAAGTGATCTATGGGCATGAATTCATTATGTGCAATGAAAAACTAACATTACCTAGCAATTCATGATGAAAGAGAATGTGTCTCCTCTTCTATGTACCCTTGTTGCCAATGTTCCTTTTTCAACTAGGCAACTCTTTCTTTCCTCTTGTATTTACACAAATGGGGCGGACGAATCCTTTTACCATTTTTTGTACGCAATCCAAACAGTCATTTGTCGCTTTTCTTTTAAAAAATTTCTTCTTTGAAATACGCCGAAGAAAATGGCGGATTATTCTCCAAGTGTATAACTAAAGGACATTTTGATCCTTTTGGTTTAGAGGTTATGAGATATAAGTGACATGCTTGACAGAGAGCTGAACAAGATACCAAGCTTGACGAGCTGTTATATAAAGTGCGTCATCCTGTGTAACTTTAGCATCTCCTACGCACGTTATAGAACAACTGAAAACAGTCTGCGGTAGGGGGGCGAGGGGCTCAAAGCTAGATACCGAGTATCTTGTTTTTGTTTTCTTTTACGCCAACTTAAAGTATGAAAAACAATCTACGACGTGGTGGGCAGGCTGACAGGATGCGCTCCTAGAGTGTAGTCAATTATTTTAATAACGACCACACCTATTTTTCAATGTCTGCACACGGCATCTGATAGCTGCTGCACACCCGTTCACGAACTCACTTAGGCACCATATTTATCATATTTGTTTCGAGGCAATTTAATGGATTCCTTGTGCCAACGCCACTAGACCTTAAACGGCATTATAAAAAGTATTCTGAAAAACAAAACCCAAAATCTCCCGTCACATTACACTGCACATGCAGTACATGAACGCACAACCCCCTCTTTCATCCTAGCAGTCGGTCTAAAAATATTTTTATCCCAAAAGGATACTCCAGACTCATTTGTTAGCAGGACGAATATTTTTGGCAAAGAAAAATGAAGTGGACATCTTCCCTGGAGACCACGGCTGAATATGGAGCATGACCTGCCGTACGTTATAAAACCCAAACGGATGACTAAAAGTGCGGTACTCAGAAGGAAAACATCAATTTGAATCAATAAAAGGACTAACAAGTGACAGTTTGCCATCCAACGAGCAAACTGGTGGGAAAAGACTCTACGCTCGCCTAAGAGTATCTACGTCTACCATTCCCTAACCATTTATCATTGCCCAAAATCTGACTCGCTCCAGCTCCGGTAGTTTTATCTGTACGTCATCCATTTTGGGCTGTCGAAAGTCCTTTAGGGTAATGAAGTATAAAGTCTGCAGAAGGCCTCTTGCAGTCCTTTCATTGATATTCCCGAAAAAATGTTGTCATTGATGTCGACAATAGGTAACGATACCGACGTAGACGTAGACATCGACGTAGACCTACCGACACTCACTCATCATGTTCGGGGACATCCAGTTGGGGTAATGAAACAATATTTTTATTATTCTCGAAAACAGAATAAGTCATCAGGAAATTACGGATTGCAGAGGTGGCTTTGTGGCAATCATCTTCTGTTTTAACCGTGTGAGCAGAGCGGAATCCTTACTAGTTCCTTCGAGTTCCATTGGGAATGAATTTGTGAAGGCTGGCTGTTGCCAATACTCCTCCTGTCTGAGGTGGTAGGTCGCTCTGCCCGCATGTGGCACATGGCTGTGATACACACTCGTGAAGGCTCAGATTATATAGGACGGCCCTGTATAAGCATACACACGGAATCACTAATAAAAATTAAACTAGCCTATCCAAAAAGCCAAAGTACAGCAATGCGGATGTCGAGGACGTTGCACTGCACTTTGACCCACTTTCCGTGCGAAAAACACCCCAGCAATTCAGTCACAGCCGGCAATGCCTGGCACGCCAACCCAACCCTTGGCTCTTGTTATTTTGTTTTACTATTTCGTTTTCCTTATTTTTGTCTTATTTTCTTAGTCCTTTTTTATCCTTTTATCCGTTTCTCCGTCTCCGCTGGCGTCTCCGGCGGTTGATGTTGGAGGGATTCGGTGGTTGATTGCTAGTTGCCAGATACACATCCATCTTAACGTGTTAACCACTCTGTAGGTGATCGCTGCTGTATACGGTGGTGGTGCAAATAATTTTCAAGCGATGTTCGCATGGAGTACGTTAGATCTTCTGCAGTGTTCTCAATGATAAGAAATCTGTCGGATTCGTTGGCTCATACAAAAACTCACCCGTTCTCAGCACGTCACCAACGCTATTCCGAACGTCACATTCCTTCTAGTATAGTGCTCTTCAATGGGAATATAATTGGAGGAGGGGGACATGGTGTAACTCTTGATTTCTGTTGAAGATAGCATATTTGAAAAAGGGTGTCCTGCCTGCAAGGGGTTACATACTTACCTTCACAGATATTGTGTATGCTGGCAGATGTGCGCGTGTGTCTGTGCATGACCAACAACTAGTCCTCCTTCGGGGAGTTGAATTTTTATACAAACCAACTCTAATATGTGCCATGGGGTGGGAGGACTTAGACACCAGGAACAGGAGAGTGGGCGGGTATATCAAGTATCTAAAGGATGTGTAGCTGATTGAACATTGGCGTCGAACGGGGGTTCCACGAATGCTTCATTCGAAGATTTACGAATCGAATGCTTCAGTTTTTGAATGTGCAGCATTTTTCATTAAGTGCAATATAATTTTTCTTTCAAATAAAATGCAATCGGTTTAGAAGAGTGATGATATTTATATTGTGGATTGAAGTACTACCGATAATATAAGTTATGGAATAAAAGACTATTCAAACGTTGGTCCAATTTTACAGCACTTTTCCATATACATGTTGTGAAATCCGATTACGGATTGATCCTTCCATAGTCCAATATTGCATGATTAAATACTAGAAAATTAGGCGTAGGTGTGATGAGCCGACACTACCATAAGGGAAAAAATCATCAAGAAAACACCGACTCGGCAAAAAGAAGACGTAGGGAAAAACTGAAAAAGCGGGATATACGCGTCGGCACGTGAAATGTTCGAACGTTATATAAACCAGGCGCGATACAGACGGTCGTAGAAAATGCGAAACAATATAAAGTGGACATCGTCGCGCTTCAGGAAGTCCGACTCACACATCAAGTAACCGAAACCAACGGGTTTACACTGGTGTGTGGGGGTACCGATACACATAACCTCGGAACTGGCTTCATCATAAGCAAGAAGATTACGCCCCATGTAAAAGATGTGCAATTCATTAATGACCGAATGTCGGTGCTAAAAATACAGGGCCCATGGTACAATTATGTATTTATAAACGTACACGCCCCAACAGAATCTACCGACGAAGAAACGAAGGACACATTCTACGAGACCCTAGAGGAAGTATTTGATGGGATCTCACCATTCGATGTTAAAATCCTCCTCGGGGACCTCAATGAGAAAATTGGAAAGGAAGATATCTTCCAACCAACAATAGGTAATGAAAGCCTACATGACGTTTCAAATGATAATGCTATTCGAATTATCACGTTCGCAGCGTCAAAAGATCTGGTAGTGAAAAGCACGATGTTCAAGCACAAGCAAATCCATAAAGCCACATGGATATCACCCGACGGCGTAACGCGTAACCAAATAGACCACTTCCTCATAGACAAAAGACACCCCTCGAATATCCTTGACGTAAGATCATATAGAGGAGCAGATTGCGACTCCGATCACCTTCTAGTGATGGGCAAAATTAGAAGTCGGCTTGCAGCAAACCCACATGGACAGTCACGGGAGACGACCAAAAAGTTCGAGATTGAAAAACTAAAAGGGCGGAATATCAAGACGAACTAACGAATAGATTTAACACCCTATAGAATGACAGTAGTGAGGAAGAGGAAGCCAATAGTGTGGGCACTAAATGGGCATCGATCAGAGACACAATCAAACAAACAGCCAAACAAGAGGTATTAGGATTTAAGAAAACAACTAAGTCCAAACCTTGGTTTGACGATGAGTGCAGGGCAAAGATCGAAGAACGTAAACGCCTCAGAATGATCCACTTAGAAGCATATGATGAAGTCAACGCAGAAATATACGCGACAATTCAGAAAGACACAACCAGACTTTTCAAACGCGAATGGGAGAAGACTCGGATCGAAAAAATCATAGAAAATGCCAGAGCAAAGAAGAGCAGAGGTATGTATGCCGCCATAAATTCAATTAGAAACGGCTACCGAGGAAATGCTAAAATAATCCGAGACACAAACGGCTGTCTGGTGACAGAAACAAAAAATATCGTGACAAGATGGAAGCAGTACTTTGAAAACATGTGCGCACCCATCAACCACAAATAAACGCACCAGACGTACATACAGCCGAGCCCCAGATCCCAGAGCCCTCTTTCGACGAAGTTGTAGACGCGAAAAATCGACTGAAAAACAACAAGGCCCCCGGAATCGATTGCATACCGGCAGAGCTTGTGAAGCATGGAGGAGGGGGAACCGCCCGAAAGATCCACCAACTGGTTAAAATAATATGGGACAAGGAAGTTATTCCGGAAGAATGGAAAACCGCAATAGTCATCCCCATTTTCAAAAAAGGCGACAGATCTGACTGTGAAAATTACAGAGGAATATCAGTGCTCCTAACCACATACAAAATATTAACAAATGTCATACTGGCATGAATCACACCGTACGCAGAAGAAATATTGGGGGACTACCAATGCGGATTCCGTCGGAACCGGTCAACAAGCGACCAGATGTTCACAATAAGGCAACTGCTGGAAAAGAAGTGGGAATACGGAGAGACGGTTCGCCAACTGTCCGTGGAGTTCAAAAAAGCCTACGACTCAGTCGCAAGGCAAAGACTCTACCACATTGTGGTTGAGCTGGGGATCCCTAAAAAATATGCCACCCTCATTCAAATCTGCATGAACGAAAACAAAGGGCGAGCTAGAATAGAAAACCACCTCTCAGAACCATTCGAAATCCGGGACGGACTAAAACAAGGGGATGGCCTCTCACCATGCCTTTTTAACCTTGTCCTCGAGTATGTTATCAGGAAGGTGCAAGACGACAACACGACCGGATCATCCCTGAACCCCAAGTGCTCGTATATGCGGATGACATCGCCGTTCTGGGCGATAATCTAGAAACTGTAAGTAAAAACAGTGAATCATCATGCAAGCGGCAGAAGAGGTGGGCCTAGAAATAAACGAAGACAAAACGAAATACATGATTACGACGAGAAGAGAACACATATAAACGTCAGGGCCAAGATATTTGAAAATGTCAAAGAATTTAAATATTTGGGAACGATGCTGACGACCAGAAACGAAACGTCAAAGGAAATTAACAAAAGACTACATTCCGGCAACGCTAGTTGGCATGCAGCCAGTAAACTATTAAAATCCAAACTGCTATCACGTAATATAAAGCTCCGTGTCTATAGAACCATAATCATGCCGATTGTTCTATACGGATGCGAAACATGGGCTCTCACAAAACGGGAAGAGAACAAATTCCGCGTATTCGAGAATAAAGTTTTAAGGGGTATATTTGGCGGTAAATATGACGAGGAGTCAGGACAATGGAGGAAACTCCACAACCACGAATTGGGAGAGCTATACCGCAAACCTACAATAGTGAGAGTAATCAAGTCGCGAAGATTAAGATGGGCCGGACACGTAGCGCGAATGGGCGATGATAGGACCGTGCATAGAATTCTTGACGGTAAACTAACGGGAAAGAGACCGACAGGACGGCCGCGACGGAGATGGTAGGACAATGATAGATTGGACCTCGAGGAGATCGGATCGGATAATGGAACGTGGAAGGAGAGCGCACAGGACAGGGAACAATGGCGGAGCCGAGTCGGTGAGGTCATGAACTTCCGGGTTCCTACAGACCAGTAAATAATAAAAAATAAATACTAGAAAATGATAATTTAAAAGGTTATATTATAAGTACCAGAACTAAAAATCCCTATAGGAAGATGTGTCTTAATAAAAAAGAATGTGTCTGGTCTTAAAAGTACATTTTTAAACAGTATTTGTTTTTGCGTATATCATTTTTGAACATTTGAGGATTATAAAAATTGTAAATTCAAAAACCAGGTGTTCATAAAAATTGGTCTTGGGTACTTTCGCATTGCAAACCTGGTGGACCATACAACGAGGCCGAGGGTCCCATGTGTGTGCAGTTCGGCCGAAGAACGAACCTAGATCTTTTTCCTTTCGTCTAAAATTAACGTTAACGTGAACATGCGTATTGTTTTATTGACGCTTGTCCCTGTTAAATTTTTCGGTGACGGAAAATACTATCTCGGTTGTAATAAAAAAATAAGCCGGACACATTCTGACAGTGTTCTAAAGAATAAATTGAATTGGGTCACCGTAACTCTGTGTTTGCTGCTCTTTATTAAAATTGTAACTAGATTTCATGGCATGAAATGCCTTTTTTAATTCACTTATTTATTTATTTATTTATTACGAGTAATATTGTCATTATTATTATTATAACTTTTTTGATGACAATATGCACCCACAAAAAATTTATTTGGTATTTTTTGTTTGTTTTTTGTTTTATATCCACATTTATTTAAAAATGCAATTACATATTTTGCTTAAGACTAAATGTTAACTTCTATTTCTTTGGTATCCTCAAATGTCAATGCACAGTAGAGCCGCAAAATAGAGGAAGGATGGTGAAAGGAGATGCCGACGTACTATACTTGTGGCAAACGAAGTCGTGGCACCGGCATGGGTGCGAGTTCTACTTCGTCCCACTAACCTTTCACTTTTCATTCACCGATCGTTCCTTGGAATTCCGCTGCAATTTGTTCGCCATAGCAGCAGAGAAAACACCACACCCAGGAGAAATGAAACTCACTAGTTAGTTTGTTATAATTTGTTTTATTTCACCCACACGGTAGACACGATGAATTTTATAATTACACATACGATACGTTATACAGGTCCATTTTATCTGTAACGATTTGTTATTACAAGTTGTGTTATTATAACTTGATTTGTCTTATATGCATATTCCCGACATTTGCACTAATTAACGGACTAATTTTTATTACGACAACCCGATCACAACTCTTTACGCCAACGGCTCTGTATATTATCGCGTCCCCGTGCGCACCGGGGAGCGGGGGCGGCACAACCGTGGTGGTCGGCGGATGTAATTGGACTCAGCGATAAACGGCTCGTGCAGAGCCCACTCGCTAATGGGGTAAGTTTGGGGTGTAGTGGTAGATATCCTCTCCACTAAGGATATGTTTTTAGTTACCACCAGAGAAACGTAAAGTCTCTCTTGGTGGAATAGAAAACCAGATCTCGTAATAAAGATCATGGTGGTACACATTGTGGCAGTTCCGCCAAACCCCACTGTCTACTTACCGTAAAACCCCCATAACATTCAGCAAAAATCCTGACTTCGCTGATGCAACAGCATTAACACCTGAAAATGCTTCACGCATCATATAGATCAAATCTATGATCTTAAAAAGTCCCTGTAAAGAAAACTTACCATTTCATGCATCTCTTCGCATACACTTTTCCGTAAGATTTCTTGCTTTACTTATCTGGAATTTCAAACCAATTCGGCACCTTCGGTACCAGACAAATTCCTGTAAACAAAATGATTCGGTTTGCATACAATGTAACCGTCATGACGGGGACCATAAATATTGCGCCGTCTATTTTCCCAGCCGCACCATATGTACAACAATGTTCCCTACATACACATTGGCTGGTGACTTACACCCTAGGGACCAAAGCAAATACGCATTCCGCGTCTCTTGCGTCAATTAAATCCTACAGCATAAACAAACGCAAATAGGAACTCAATACCTACCTTTACTAGCGATGCCGTTAAGACATTTCCCATTGTGTAAATAGAAAAACCATTAGCAATTCTTCCTAATGGCGATACATTTACTTACGCATCCGCACCACAGCATAGACACGGATCATAAATCCACTCTTGCCACATTTCTTCGCTGTATCGGCGTCTATTTATTTAGACGCGATACACTCCATAGACGGCGATCTTTTCGATCTCTTTGTCTTTACCGCCTGTCTGCTTCGTTTACCCATTGCTCTCGAGCACGTGTAAACCACACAGATCTGAACGATCGCACACATACCACCAAGAGAGACTTTACGTTTCTCTGGTGGTAGGTAAAAACGCTATCCTTATTGGAGAGGATATCGGTGAGTCGAATTTCATCCGTTGACCACACTGGTCACACGCGTCACTCCCGCTCTCCGCCGTCACTGCGGAGACGCGCATATATATTTCAAGTCGTGTTCATGTTCGAATTAGTTCTTATATATCAAACAGTGCCACCGTAAAATGTTAGTACGCAATAAGTAAATGAAACGGAACAATAATCCGTGGATTCCAACTAGTTATCACCATAATAGTGTTTTTTTTTTCCTTTTAAAAATAAAAAAATAAAACTTAACAAAGAAATAGCGTGTTTCAATTAATTTCGCCTGAGTGCGGCGTTTTTCTCTTGGCGAACATTTTGCTGCGCTGTTCAGGGTATTATCTATTTTTACGTGTCCTATGTTGGTGTTTGGTGTTTCCTTTGCTTCGGGGGAATCATGTAGGAACAGTCGGATGGGGATAGGAGTGAACGGAGTGCCTGTGCTCGGCACAATATTCCTACCCCCCACAACATGTATGTGTGAACATTGGTTCATTCATGGGACGAAACCATGAGAACGAAACTGAAACAAAGAAAGGGAAAATGTGCATCCATGAGATGTGAGAGTTCGGCTAAGCAAACAAGCCGAATCTCATTGGATACTAATTGAGTTTGTGTTTGCTTATGTGAGAAGGTCAATAGTAAACGGATCCAGGAATATGTAAGACAACGGGAACCTCCGGGTCTCTGTCTGAGATGTGCATTGCCGCTAAATAAATAGGCGGCAATGCAACGTGGAAATGTGCTAATGGGTTTTAGCTATATTACCGGGAAATGGTGTTTATGGCATCGCTGGTAAGGGTAGGTATTGAATTCCTATTTGCATTTGCTTATGCTGTAGAATTTAATTGGTGCCAAAAGACGCTAGATGCGTATATTTGTTTTGGTCCCTTGGGTGTAGGTCGCCAGCCTATGTGTATGTATGGTGATTTATGATACACTTAGTGAGGACGGGAAATAGGCGACACAATGTTTATGGTCCCTGTTATGATGGTTACATTGTATGTAAACCAAATCATTTTGTTTTCAAGAATTCGTCTAGGGGGATTTGCAGGCGGTCCACGGGAGAGCTTTCGAACTCTATAACCGATATATGGACATCTGCGGTTGAGGGGCATGGTGAGTCAAGGGCGGTCGCATTGGATATTTCCAAGGTTTTTGACCGCGTGCCACGGGGTATTGCTGAACAACCTACGTTTATATGTGCTTTCCCAGCAGTTTTGCGACTGGACGAAGACGTTCCTCGAAAATTGATCGATCAGGGTTGTTTTGGATGGCGAGTATTCGGGTCTGTATCCTATTAATTCCGGGGTGCCTCATGGTTTTATTTCAGGTCCAACCTTGTTTTTGCTTCACATGAATGATTTATTGGAGACAACGGACAACCGAGTGTTCAGTTTTGCGGATGATAATACGCTTGTTTTCTCTTTTTCGAGTGACCGACCGATTGGTGCATCAACGTCGCACCAGCTGAGATGTAGCCAGATCGACTGGATAAGGTCCTGCAGCGGGAAAAGGCCAATCTCGTCGACTTCAATCCGTCAAAGACACAATATACAACATTCAGAAAGAGAACTGGATCACCGGTTCCACAGCTGATGATGAATGGCCAGACCCGCGGATACGCAGAAAGCATGAGATTGTTCGGCGTCACGGTCTGTGGGAATGTATCGTGGCATAAACACGGTCGGACATCACCAGGTCCGCCTCTGTGAAACTGAGTTACCTTTTTAGAGCCAAGAAATGTTTTACCTAAACCCAACTTTTACTTCTGTATATATCCCAAATTTGACCAGCGCTCGAATATTGCTCTCATGTTTGGAGCTTTACTTCTAAACATACCCTCGACCTACTTGAGAGTATAGCGTTTGGAATGATAGTGAAGAACGTGTGATTCGAACTGACGCTATGACAGCTAGATTCACCAAAAATTGAACCAATGCGTAACACATCAGGCTACTGGCCGATTTTTGAATTCGATTTTTAAACTCAAGTATATTCCACTGATGTGAATTATTATATTATCGCTATGGTATACGGTTCGGATGCATTTTCTTATGCGATTTCCGTTCGGTGTTCTTCACTATTTGCTTGTGTTTTGTGTGTGTATCTGTTAGAGACGCCACAAGAGCATACAGGGACGAGCGAACCCCCTAATTGGGGACATAGCGCTGACGTGTCGCTATCACATTGAAGGCCCGTAGCTAACCTCTGTTTGCTTTACAAATATTATAACCGGTACTGTTCTTCGGAGGTATTGGTATCGTTCCGCGCAATTCGGCTTATATGCGCTCCACAAGTTAATCCGACGGATCGCACCAATTTGCGGTTCATCTCCCGACGGCGCGATCATCTCTGCATCAGAACTCGTTCTGTTACAGAGCGGGGAAGCTATGGAACTCCCTTCCCACGCGAGTGTTCGCGGGGTGTTACAACCTGCAACTGTTCAAGAAGAACTGCAACAGTTAATTGGCGGCATCTCGGGGTGCCGTGTCAACCCTAGGGGTTCGCCTCTCCTGAGAAAAATATATATAAAAAATAAAAGTAATCAAAGCACAGTATGTTCCGAAGAAATGGGAGGAGATAAGGACGGAAGGTATAGATGTATAAGGGCCTTGAATGGCTGCACCTTACAATAACAAGGAAAAGCATGACCGAACATAACGTTCCATATTTGTGTGAATCGGCCAAAGAAGGATTAGTATTGTATTTATCTATATGTTTGAAATGTTCAATTTCAACATGAACAGATGTGTACTCTTCAATTGGCGGGTAGCGCTGGAAAATATTTGGAGAAATTTGCACGCAGTTCAGTTGAGGAACGATCATGATTATATCAACAGAAAAGGCGTAGACAGGATACGTTGTGTGTATGTTCCAAAGACGAAAAAATAACGCTTGGGTGTCCAATGAGTGTTACAACTCATTTTTGCATCCTATGGAGTGTAGTGCTGTTTTAAGTACGTCTGATCAAATTTGGGGATTTAATTCCAGTGTAGGACGAATATACCTATTGTAAATGTGGCCAGGTGTCCAGTTGGGTGAGATGCATCGGCAAAGAAACCATTTTTCGCAACTTCGAATATGTGATTATTCTTATTAATCCGGCCAAGAATTGATACTTCCTCTAGACCGTCGGTACAAGTGGCGTTCAGGGATAAAGTATTCATGCTGGGGCCCGTCTTTGGCGGCAAAGGGCAACACTGGCATTTCAGAGCCTCGAATTTTGCTCGCTTAAATAACCTCCGTTGAAATATTTTGTTGAGGTCGACATTGAATGAGTTGATCATATCCTGCTATGTGATACAGACATTTGACATTTGGCTAGTCGCGGATGGTCGTATGGGTATGAAAAACATAACGTGCTGTCATCAGTAAACGAGTGAACTGGGTTCCGAGTAATGGACAAGAAATCTTATGAGGAATAGATTGGGTGACATGATGGAGCTCTGGTGAACACCATCATTCATTTAAGGAGGAGCAGATTTGACGCCATCGTGAGCTATCTGGATTGAGCAGCCAGAAATATATCGAATCAGTTTTTCGTCAGCTCGATAACAATGTAATTTCGACCAAAAGAGCTGTTTCTAAGACAGCTTGCTACTAGAAAATCGATATCGTCGATCATGAAAAAGATGGTTTATTTTTACAATTTTCGAAAGTCGTTAGTCCGTAACCTTGGATAGAATTGAAGTTAGTATTGTGGGTCGCAAGAAGAGTGTGATGAATGTCTGCCGTTTATGGGACGAATTTTTTGACATTGGGTGACTTCTATACATCTAGAAATTCAGAGTTAAAAAGATAAGACCTTTGGTGAAGGTATAGCGTTTGAAATAATAGTGAAGAAGATCGTGTGATTCGAACTGACGCTATGACAGCTCGAATCACAAAAAAAATTTTACCTAAGCGTTACACATCAGGCTACTGACCGTGTTTAGAATTTGATTTCCAAACTCGACTATATTCCACTGATGTGAATTATTTTTATTTATCGCTTGGTATACGGTTCTGATGTATTTTTCTTATTCGATTTTTTCGTTCGTGTTCTTCACTATTTTTGCTTGTGAATTGTGTGTATCTGTTAGAGTTGCCACAAAGGTTTAGCGAGTGGTGAAGTATAATTCTTTAAAAGAGCAGTGGGAAGGGCAATCGAATCGGTGGATTTATTCATTGAATGACTGTGAATCGAGGTTGAAAACGAATTTGGTTCAAGTGCTAAAATAAATTTCTGATCACGATTTGAGCGTAACCCTTTACTCTACTATAAAATTGCGAACGATAAAAAATGTCGAGAAATTTTATTTATGGAAATGCTCTAAAACACACATGTTTTCATCATATACATTGAATATAATATTGGCGAATATATACTATAAGAAGTATAATTTAAAAGTATAAGTTATGTGTTGGGTGCATCTCGAATGCTAAATGTACTAAAGCAGTTCCCTTCAATGTTAAAAAAAAGACCTCAGTAATTCCCACCATAGGTCTTAAATTGCTCCTTGGAAAAGCCAATCTGAATCTCCTTTCATGTGCGCCATCCTGTAGAAATAGAAATTACCTCTTAGGCCCCACAGTGCTGATGGGCGGATGCGATGTCGCAGAAGAATTTATACCTTAGTCAGCCGAATATCATTCAGTATGTTGAACATACGTGCTTGTTGCAGGACTGTCGTTTAGTGTCTGCCTGTCTGGTTTTAAGGATGGAACAGGGTGTATGAGCTCCTTTCGTACTACTGCAGTTGGGAGAAGGACTTTGTATAATAGAGGGCAGGGTGTCTTTTGACCGCAATAGCTTATGAGGTGTAAGAACCAACTATCAACCCACCCGTCGTGATGTGGTGTGGCTCCATCCACCAGACTTGTGTTCATATGTATTGTCCACTGCAGAGGAGAATAACGCTCCTTACTCACGACCAAACATGCATAACGCAATGAACCTTCCTACAATATGTTCACATCGTCCCAGACGTTGGATGTCCTTACTAGGATGATGAATCTACTTCTTGTTTTCCTAATTTCACATTTTTCCGGTAAATCTGACAGGAATAACTCCAACTACTTGACAATCGGGATAGTTATGACTTGTGGTAGCTTCTTTAATCACCAAGAACCTTAACACAGCCAAAGTCCATTAATACTGCTGGTTTTCTCGTTAAAATTGCGATTGATTCTTTCTCCTTTTACGCGGTAGAACTATGCGATGGTACGTGCTGTCACAGGATATGAACTTTCAATTTGATATCTCTTACGGTTTTAATAGCAATCGTTGCCTGGCTTCAAACTACCGACTCGAGATACATCACAGCTTGCTGACGTGAATATTTATGGTAGCTTTGATTTTGCCATTAATATAGGTCATCGTCGACGCCCTACGGTCTATGATGGATGGTTGTTTTTACTAAGTTAATTTTGATACACGCTTGAAATAAATTTATCATTGAAGTACAGCTACGAGCGAGCAGCTAAAACTTCGGGAAGCGAAGTGCACGTAATTGTTTTCAGCTCATAAATGTTTCTCTTTTTGGGTTTTGTTTTCGCAGACACGCAAGTGCGCCTTTTGGTTATTCAATAGTTTCCATGGAATGTGTGCGCCGTGGAAGGTACTTGATACATAATCATATATCAAAAATGTTACCCAAATATCTCTCGTTAGTTTGAAATGGCTTCGCGGATTAAAATGTGCTAGGGGGGTTTAAAACAAAATGTCGTTTTTAGTTTGCTGTTCCTTGGTTGTTTGGCTATGCACTCATTATTTATGGTAATTAATGTATTCATTTTCCAGTTAGATTTTAGTTTAATTACCTGCATCAATCTGTAACATGCAGCTAAACTCCGTGGTGTTATTGAAACTTTTACAGTAATTGCTTGTGTCACGTGAATCCTCTCTTCGTGGCAAAGCGCCCAGTTTCGTGTAGGTACAACGTTACCCATCAAACTTAGGTCCTTGTGGTTGTCACCGAGCTTTAATTGGGTAATGTAGGTCCTTACAATTTACTTATATCCGCATGTCGCGCCATTGGCTCTAAATTATGCCGCCTGCAAACTTCATTAATGCGTATACGTGATGATCTATTTTGAGGTACAGAAATTTGAATTCATATAAAATACTGGAAAATAATTTTAACTGCCACAAATGTGATTTCATTTGAACGATAATTATATGCCATTGATGTATGAACAGTTCATGTATGGCATAAACTGTGGGTTTAATTTTCGACGCTTCGCAGTTTCGAATATTGGCTTCCAAATGTTCAACAGCCTTTGGCTTATCAGGCTAGACAAGAGATTTCAGAAATTGTGACGTACTGACCAGTCTTCATACTGTTGATATCGATTGGGTATCGGTAGGCGTTTGGATAATCCTCAGTTAATCCCCTTTGAAACGCAAAACGAAGCCATATATTAAGCCGGACTTCTCGTTGGTGAATATTAAGGAATTGTGCACCTTGACCTATTATCAGGGTGGACAAATACAAGACATATACAATCACAAGGATGTTCAAGATAAACAGTGTATTTGGGATTGACATGTTACATCATCATAATCATCGGCACTACAACCGGGATCCGGTCTTGGCCTTATTTAACAAATCTCTCCACCGGTCCCGATTTCGAACCGATGTCATCCAGTTTAGCACTCCAAGGCTCTGGGCGTCCTGGTCTACGCCATCCCTCCATCGCAGACAAGGTCTGCCGCGCTGTCTCCTTCCATACATCCTGCCACAAAGGACTTTCCGGGCAGGGTCCTCTTCGCTCATTCGAGCTAGGTGTCCCGCCCACCGGAGTCTACCGAGCTTGATTTTTCTTACAATATGAGCTTCAAGGTAGATTGCGTACAACTCATGGTTGTAGCGTCTCCGGAATCGTCCTCCCTGACATACGGGGCCAACAATTCTCCTTAAGACCTTTCTCTCGAACGCGGCCAAGAGTTCAGAGTGCCTTTTATTAAGCACCCAGGTCTCGGATCCATGCATGAGTACTGGTAAGACCATGGTCTTGCACAGTAGTAGCTTGGATGTTCTGGATAAATTTCGGGATTTAAAGACCATAGTAGGCTTTGATGGATTTTATCAGTCGTTCGCGTATTTCTTCTTCCATATTGTTATCGGCTGATACTATTGACCCAGGGTAGTTAAAGGATTGCACTACTTCAAATTCGTGCTCCACTACCCTGATAGTTTGACCGACGTTAGGTCTTCTCTTCGCAGAAGTTGCCACCATGTACTTGGTTTTTCCCTCATTAATGCGCAGTCCCAGTTTTTGTGCCGCAGTCCGATCTGGGTGAAGGATTCCTGTACCGCCGATTCGGTTTTACCGATGATGTCGATGTCTTCTGCGTAGGCAAGTATCTGGCTGGACTTGGTGACAATAGTCCCTCTTGTTGTAACGCCAGAGTCACGGATTGCTTTCTCCAACGCCAGGTTGAAGAGGAGGCAGGCCAGACCGTCCCCTTGTCGGAGTCCATTATAGATGTTTATTGGTTTGGACAGCAATCCCGCTACTTTTACTTGACTAGTTACGTTGGTCATGGTCAACCTACAAAGTCGTATCAATTTATTTGGAATGCCGAATTCTCTCATGGCATTATATAGTTCTACCCTGGCTATGCTGTCGTAGGCGGCCTTGAAGTCTATAAACAGATGATATAGTGGAATCTTAAATTCCTGACATTTTTCCATCGCCTGCCTAAGGGTGAATATCTGATCAATTGCTGATTTGCCTGGGATGAAGCCACACTGATATTGACCAATGATGGCTTTAGCGTATGGGGATATCCGGTCTTGTAGGATAGTGGAGAGTATCTTATAGGCGGTACTCAGCAATATTATACCCCTATAGTTGCTGCACAGTGTGATATCTCCCTTCTTATGTGTGGGGCAAATTATACCACGACGCCAATCTTCCGGCCTCTCCTCTTGCTCCCATACGTGCACCACGATCTCATGAATTGCGTGATGTAACGCTGTCCCTCCTTGTTTGATCAGCTCAGCTGGTATGCCATCAGCTCCAGGGGCTTTATTTGATTTTAGCTGTCTAATGGCTTTTAGTGTTTCCTCAATGCTTGGTGGCGGCAGCATTTGGTGCTGGTCTTGCATTGGTGGAGCCTCCAATTCTTCTGTGAGCTGACCATTAATCAATTCATTAAAGTGCACTTCCCGTCGCTCCAGAATGCCTCCAGGATCGGTGATCAGATTACCCTCTTTATCCTTGCAGTAAGTGCAGCGTGGTGTGTACCGCGTCATACTGCGGATTATTTGGTAGAACTTCCGCGCCTGGTGCGGACCCCGCTCTCTACTTTTCTCTATTTCACAGACAAGATTTTTTTCCCAGGCACTTTTCTTTTGTCTGTGAAGTCTTTTTTCAGTTCTTCTGAGCTTTTTGTATTTCTCCTCGCGTACCCGCGTCCTATGAGACTGCTGCATTGCCCGGTATGCAGCATTCTTACGTTCAGTCGCTAGTTTGCACTCATCATCAAACCAGTCGTTCCGATCTCTGCGACTACTGCCTAAGATGGAGTTGGCAGTACTAATGACAGTATTCTTAAGGCGTGTCCATTTCTCTTCTACGCCCGGCATTCTGGCTCCAGGACTTATTCTCCCTCCGTCGAGCTCTTCGAGGGCGAGTCTTAACGCATGACCAAAGATGTTGCTGGTGTTCTCATTGCGTAAGGCAGCCGTGTTGATTCGAACCTGATCCGTGGATGCAATACGTCTCCGAAAGGCAATCCGCGCTCGGAAAACTGTACCAACAAGATAGTGATCCTAGTCGACGTTGGCACCTCGGTACGTTCGTACCGTCATCAGGCTCGAAGAGTGGCGGCGATCTATCAACACGTGGTCAATTTGGTTGCGAGTGGCTCCATCAGGTGATACCCAGGTGGCTTTGTGGATATCTTTACGCGGAAACCTGGTACTCGCAACGACCAAGTTTTTCGATGCTGCCAGTTCGATGACTCGTAGTCCATTGTCATTAGTGTTCTCATGCAAACTATGGGAACCTGCGTAGTGCCTGAAAACCGGCTCCCGACCTATTTTCGCAGTCAAAACCCCAAGAACGATTTTCACATCGTATCTTGGGCAGGCATTGAGGGCCCGTTCGACGTTCTCATAGTATTCTTCTTTTTCGTCGTCAGGGGACTCCTCTGTAGGTCCGTGAACGTTTATGAGGCTTATGTTCTTAAATTTGCCTCGCACGCGAAGAGTGCATAGCCTTTCATTTATTGCATTAAAGCCGATGATGGCAGGCTTTAGTTTTTGGCTGACTAGAAAGCCTACCCGGAGCACATGGTGTTTTGCGTGACAGCTGGAATAAATGTCATACTCTTTTCTTTGAAAAACACCACTCCCCGCCCATCTTATTTCTTGTAATGCTGTTATGTCAGCCATATGTTCGCACCCATCCCCCCTGACATGTTACATACGCCGGCGTTATTCATTCGTTATTTGTTAAGCAAGTCGATGCTTCTAAAGGACTTTTGTAAATTTGATAACAGATGCGCTCATTGCAATATCTACAGTCATATTTTAATTTATATTTGTGCGCTTAGTTGAACTAAATATTTAAAAATGCAAAACTAAAGAAGAGGTTTATGTTAGCGAACGAAATAAGATCCCTTAATATGTAAAAAGACCAATGTAATTTTAAAGGAATCAATTCCTAAGTTGGACTAGGCCCGATCAATTTATAAGGGACTGTACCCTCAAATACAAAACCAGTATATGATCGTTATTTTTTTTAAATTTCATTTTTTATTTTCGTTTTATATTCTTAGATTCTAAATTATATGCTAGACAGAAAATGCTTAAATTCTAGCTTAATTATCTTATGTTATAATTTACTGGTCGTACGCAGACGCTCTAAGCTAAACATTACATGACTATTGTGTAGTTTGCCTGTCGGCGACAGAACTTTGTTTGTGGCTATATTTATGACTATTTGCATGTTGAATTTTTTTTTTTTTTTTTTTAAACTTAAAATGTAACTTACTTTTTTCTTAACATAAACTTTAACTTAATTTTGTTTAACTTAAAATTTACCTTTCTTGTCATTTTCTAAGGATTACTGTGGCGTTTCTTTAATACATTCCCAAAGAACCGCCCATCCTCTTAAATTGACCACCTTCCAAACCCATAGTACTTACCTGCAATTAGGGGCAGCGTAAGCTCCCCTGCAGCATCACACCTGAGAGTTGAACCTCATCAAGGCATGCATCACTTTGAATTATTATATGAACCGTACCATATCTCCATCGGCTCGGCTTGTCAGCAATTATAATAGATAAATACTTGCTGGCCAGCGTAATTGTTGACACAGTCGTAGCCGATGGGTTTTGCTACGGTTCATAGCTATTTATTGCCCCAGTCCCGAGGTTCGCAACACTTGCGACCAATTTCCTTTATCGGTTATCTACCGATCATTGGATTTGGGCACTAATATGATTCACCAAAAACAATCATACCCCAGCCATGCCTACGATGACCCGCCTGAGATCTAAAGTAAACATACAGTAGCTCACTGTGCGTTTTGCTTACCCGCATATTAATCAAACATATAGCCATCCAGCCTGACCCTTTGCCGCCGTCGACGAGGTTTCTGCTGACTTATGTCAACAAAATAATTTGCCTCCTTGTGCACCGGAGCCATATGGCTAGATTGGATATTGCCTACATCGGTGTTTCCAAGGAATCTTAGGCAAATACCATGACGACCCCCTTTGTATCATAGGCACATCATATACATCATGCCTTGTGTCCACCAATTAATCTGTGAAATAGCGTTTTTGTTTACTTTGAAACAAAAATCTATTTTAATCTCTGGCATACATCACCAACGATGTATGGGTACATCACCCTCGACGAGCGCACTTCTGTTTGATCAGGTGTCCACCGATCTACGTCCTCATCGCGTGGCATTGTACTTGTCCTATACGGACACATATAGCATCCTCCCTTATCTATGCAATTCGCGGCCATCGAACTGAGGGATGTGAGATTGCATTCCTTGTCGCGAGCACTTGTGCTTCGAGTCAGATTTTAGCCACCGAACGGAGCACAAGATCCCGAATTTATCTCCTGCCGGGATTACACGCGTGCCAGGAGTCGAGATTCGGTAGTCGCGTTGGTCGTTCACGAGAGTAGACCTTGTATCAGGTGTGAATATTGTTAAGGACCATTGTTCGGGAACAATGAACAGTGAACAAGTAGAATAATCGGTTCCGACAACCATTAACATTCAACGGACAGTTTGTGTGACCTTTATATATTTAACATTTATAACCGTGTAATCGATCAAGAAGTCATTTTACAAGTGGAACTATTTTTAATTCAAAACTCGGCACATATAAGTGTTCGATGAATTAATAGAGAAGAACATACAATAAAAAACAAAAAGCTGTTTCCGACAAGATTGTGTGTTTCATTTATTTTCATCGCTTCCCAGTGTACATCGGTGGATTAACTTTTCTGTGTTCTCCGGCCGATCATTTAGTGCTCCTAATAGAGTCGTGGTGGTATTTGTCTGAATCCGTGTCGTACGCCGACACACTAGCAACTAACACCACAATACCACTTCTGAATTATTATGACATGGAAATTCTAAACTTGATTCAGCGTTAACAAAAGCACCAAACTGCGCTATGATGTTTTTCTACCCCACTGTTGGTGACGCATCATACAATGCATCAAAACAACATTGTGGCGAGTCCTGGAAAAATGCCACCGGCAGCTGCTATCTGTACAACAACTTGCACACCAGATATTAAAGAATTGCGCATCAACATTGAGTCGATCCCCACGAAGATGCCCGCGGCGCAATAGCAGCACATGCGGCAGCTGCTATCTGCACAAGATTTGCATATGGAAGAATATCACATCAGACTGTGGGGGTTCTCTATACCACATGGAGAACCAACCCATAATTCCGACTTATTTCGACCGCTCTCAGCGTGTCATGTTATCCCCTATTCCACCGTTCGTGCTATTCACCTGAAATATCATGTTTTCCCAAAGGACGCATAGCTGAACTCATTATCCTATGCAGATAATGCATAATTGAGTTTAGCTACCCTTTTTGCCATACGGCAACTCCATTCCTCTAACCATGAGATTTCCACCGGAAATTCCATTCATGTTGGTTAGCAACAACCAAATCAAACGACTCGGTTGCATCATCATTCAATGGCTTGGGTAATTACCGCATTCCTTAGCGTTTTTCCCACGGCATTATTTCCTTAGCCGATGTAGCGTCCTATGCATTTTCCGCAGATCATCCATTCGCTTGGGATCAATGATCTCTTTTCGCAGGTGAATAGCACCAGCTTAATTTTCCTCTCCTTCACGGCTCTGTCTTCGTACAGATCAATGTGCTCTGAGATCACCATATTCACCCAATTGGGTCAATGGATTATCCTCAAAGTACATTGATTCATACACACACAACCAAATCCACCCCGAGATCATCATACGTCGTGTTTCTGTTCTCTCATTCTCCCATGTTCGTCGATTATCAATTAACCGATTATCCACCCCACATCGACGGACGTGGCAATGTTCTCCTTTGGTTGTCAAGTGCGAAAATTAAATTACCCAACTTCATCCCTTTTCCAACCAGTCGATTAACAGCCATCAACGGGGTAAGTCGTTACCCAACGATCGCAGCGTGATGCACATGCTCGCGCGCGAAGTAGTCCCCCGTTACCCAATCGAATAAGAATTTATGATTCGTAAACGACATTTGTCTTTTGAAAGAAAAAAGGAGCTACGCGAAAGATACTACGGTTACTAAACAAATACTACCATCAGTTCTCTGCTGAAATCGGATTTTCATAATGTACACCGCTATTAAAATATCCAAACTCAATTCGGCTTCCTTTAGCCCGCTCGTGCCGGATAAAATGAAATAAAACAACAAGTAAAAATAATATCTCAGTGAAAAGCTAAAGACTGTCTGCTGTTCATGTTTCCACCACTTGGATTATCGCACGCGCGTACCGATTAACCTCAGCAAACCAGAAGTGTTGTCAAACGAACGTTGTGTCGCGTTAATGAATTTAATTATATTTAATCATAAGACATAAGTTAAGTGAATTTAAATTCAAACAAAAATACCCTTAATTAACAATAAAAAAAAAATTATACAAAACAATATACCAGTGACTTTTATTGGATATTCGCCGAGCAACATTGTGGGGAAGAAAGTGAACTAGTGCCCATGATCGGCGCCATACTTTTTACCACCCCACAATACAACTCCTCAAAAAGAACGATCACCGAATGGTACTTAAGAGGATGAAATTTTGTAATTCGTGGAGTTCTCCTGAAGAGCACAAGGATCGATTAGGTTTTTTCAGTCTTCATCATCATCATCATCATCGGCACTACAACCGGGATCCGGTCTTGGCCTTATTTAGCAAGTCTCTCTACCGGTATCCGGTTCATATCCGAGACTTGTTAAATTGTCCATAATAATTCGTTTTTCCGGACAAGGTTATGAGCCATGCGCCAACCTTTCTCAGGATGTCGCTGCATGCATTGGTTCACTACTTGGCGGATACCAAAGTAGCTATCCAGGGGTGTGACGTGGAGACTGCATGTCAACTTGAATTGAACAGGGACAAGGATCGCCCTGGCTTTCGCCGGGTTGAAAGCACAGACTTTACCCTGTATGTTTGCTCCCATCCCCCTTTATTCAGTCGTACAGAAATAAAATATTTATATGAGGAAATATTTTTCAGAGAGAAGTTTGCTTTTTCGATCCACTACTTTCTTGATTTCAGGTACTTCAGACCGCTTCGCCCATCAGTGGTAAGGGGCGTTCAACCGGATTTCTTTATTGTACACCTCCCTTAGAGCGCTTCCACCACCAGTGGTAATGGTTCCTCGAGGCTTATTCCTCTTCGAGTAGATTTGTCGGCGTGAAAGGCGTTTCTCTGCATTTGGACTGTTTCTTATAAGTATCCTTGTGATCAGCTGGCCCTGGCAAAAATACAATCCACTACGCTGCTGAGGTTTTGCAGACACACTGAGAGCCATCGTCCATCTTCAACTAGAACAGCAGAAATGAGGTGCCGAACTTAAGGAGGCAAAAGAAGAAAATGTCGCAGAAGTGGCAACGACGACAAAAAACTGGAATTACACGTCCATAAAAGAAAGTCACACACTATGGATGTTCTCAAGGAAATCGAACACATCAAAGCTCTCAGCGAATCTGATGACAGCGATGCAGATGGCAGAGTCATAGACGATTGTACGGCTTCTAGGAAAGATGATGTCGTATCAGATGTGAAACTAGATAAGGACATGAAACCCATTACCCAGGAATATAAACTAGGATAAACATTGGCTTCTGATCGTAAGAAGATCGACGTACATATATATCGGTGAATATGATGATAGCGATACGGAAAGCAGTAAAATAGACGACGACGCAGTGAAAATAAGTCCGTATCAGAAGTGAAAGTCGACAAGGACGTGAAATCCACTACCGAGAAAAACGAACTGAGAAAACCAGAAGCTCCTGATAAAGGAAGGAAATTCAATGTATCCGACGCTGAGACGGAATTCGAAAGGATAGACACAGTATCAAGTAAAGCTCTGGCCCTTTTGGGGGTAGAACGTCGATCCAAATAAGGACGATCGACAACCTGGACCCCCGCGCACAAGAGATAATGGGCATAGTCAAAAGAGAAACCATCAGGATAAACGACCACTTGCGAGCCGTCAATGGCTAGCTAACCTACATCAAGGAAGAGCCTAAACTACTAATAGGCCAAGACACCTGGGGTCTCATAGTGACGAGGAAATTAAAGACAGGGACAAGTCCCGAACCGGTCACCTGACCCACGAGTCTCTCGTGATTACAATGCCAGAAATAGCGCACCAGCAAGTATCGTCACTCGTTACAAACAAACAGAAGGCAGAGCAGAAGTGATAGTTCGGCGCCATCGCAAAATTAAATATTGTGGAAAAAAAAATGATGCCGACAACGATATTGAACCTTACTCTGAGGGGTAGTGCAAGGACGCCAACGAGAAACTGATCAAAGAAGGGAACCTGAGTGAAGGAGCTTTAACGCACCAAAAGAAAAAGTCCTTGGAATGACCTAGAAATTGTGGAGTGGAAACCTTGGCAGTAGCGAAAGAAAATAGCATGAAGAACAAGGCCAAAAACACGATATCAGGACTGTTGTATAGATGTACATCGATAGTACCTATTTTTCTTCTTTTTTTTTGGTTTCGGTAGGATGGTGGAAATCTTCAGAAGATACCTCTGGACCGATCCAAAGGCATGGCTCATATTCCCGTTGATACCCGCGGAACTTTCTTTTAGATATTCCATCGCTGGGCGCGCCGGAGTTTACCTGTTACTTCGCTCGTCGCATCGCAACTGCTGCATCATTTCACAGAGAATACCATTTGTTACGGATCATGCTTGTTTTGTACTCAGCATGTATTCTATTACTCCTGCCGGAGTAAATCTCCGTCTCATATGTCTCTTCAAAATCGTTCGCGCGGTCTCGAATCTCACGCACTCTGTGAGTACGTGTTCCGGATTTTCTATTTTGCATTTGCAATACAAGCAGTATGGGTGATTCACATGCTTATACTTGGGCAAGTATTGCCGAAAGCGTCCATGTCCTGATATTAGCTGTCTCAAGTGGTAATTCAGCTCGCCATGTTTTCCCATGTTTCTATATCAGGTATCGCGGTGCGGGCCCATCTTCCTTTGGTGAAAGAATCCCACCTTCGTTGCCATTCTCTTAGGCTTGAGAGCTCTAATTCTGACCACATTCTCCGACGATTTTCTTGGGAGACCTTATGCAATGCAGCGTTTTCTTTAGCTGCAATGTCAGGTGGTGTTCTGCCGGCCAAAATATTTATGGCATCTTCGGATACCGTTCGGCATGCACAGCATACTCTTAATGATGCCAGTCTATGTGCGGAGTTCACACCCCTCATGTACGACTTATACTGTAATTCTCTGTGAAATTATACAGCAGTTGCGATGCGACGAGCGAAGTAATAGGTAAACTCCGTCCCGCCCCGCGATAGAATATCTAAGGAAAGTTCCGCGGGGATCAACGGGAATATGAGCCTGGTGGAAGGCGGTTTTAGTCGGTAAAAACCCGGCATGCCTCTGGATCGGTCTAGAGGTGTCTTTTGAAGATTTCCACCTTCCTACCGAAACAAAAAAAAAAAAAAAAAAAAAAAAAAAAACATAACATGTATGCTATACGCATAATAGCATTGTTCAAACATATGGCATTCCACGCAAATTGCTATACGCAAAATTCTCAGAATGCAACCTGAAACACATTTGTAATATTGTTTCAACGCGTCTAATGTTGCATGCTATTTGCCATATGCAAATCAAATTCTCATCACCTTGATATGCATGCATTTCCCATTCTCATAACTAAAATTGCAATTCTGGAATTCCCACGTCCCACCCATGCCCATGCCCATGTTCTAACATGCAAATTGCAGCTACGCAACTCCTAAAATTCTCATAAATTTGATGATCACCTAATAACCCATCACCTTCAAGGTAATTCCACCCATGCCCATACACATGGTCTAATATGGAATGCTATTTGCTATGGGCAAACCAAAAAGTTTCATCACCTCGATGATCACCTAATACCCCATCATCTTCAATGTAATTCCACCCATGCACATACACATGCCCTAATATTGCATGCTATTTGCCATAGGCAAAGCAAAAACTCGCATCACCTTACATCGAAATTTTCCCATGGCCATGGGGTGGAGCTGCAGCCAGAGTAGACGTAAGGTTGCCCCCTCAAGGTGAATGGCGACAAAATTACAACGTTGCAGTTCCCATCGTCGTTGGCATGGCCTACGACTGGGGCTAGCATCGGGTAACTGTCTCATGGTGAGCGATGCGATCGTGGGAAAGAATGTAGGATTCGGACTAGATGTTGGGGTATAAATGGGAAGTTCTGTTGTAGGCATTAATCAATTAGAATCCGACGGCACAGGGGGTGCATCAACTGAGAAATGCGTTTTCGCTGCCGGGCTCAGATATAATCCTGTTAATTTATAAAATTATTAATAAGTAGAAGAGTGTTAATTCATAAAATTAATAATAAGTAGAAAAGTAAAATCACACACTAATAACTGCATTAACGCCCCGCAATCTCGTGGAGTAAACTACGACCAACCGTATGAAAAATAAAATCAATTAAAATATAAGCAAGACACCACCATTTAACCATCCAACTGTTGCTTCAACGTATCAACGGTGAGAATTGTGATCAACCACCCAGAGACAAAAAGGGCTGTTGGAGCCACAGCCAAATAGGACGTCCATCACCACTCGGGGACACCCAGCCATTCGCTTTTTACTTTGGACAAGCCAGAGGGCTTAGCAACCAGCGACCAACCGACGGGAAGCCAACCCTTACGGACTCTACGAGTCGAGAGCCACATACTCACGGGCATAACCAAGCCGGAAGCGACAGTAGTAGGTAAGTGTTGCATAAACAAATATATAACAGTGTGCAAGTAGACACTTGGCTCTTTGTCAAACTCAAATTTATTGGAAAAGCTAGTTATACGAAGATTAATAATTGAAATATTCGCTATTGCTATCTATAATCTTTTGGCATTTATTGGGTAGAAGATGAATACCTTCTCGATAGAAACTTGGTAGTTTTGAAGCGACCATTTTCGCGCATCTTGAACTTCCGCCAACCGCTGGTCTTTCAAATAAGACGACATCGAACTGAATAAGTGGTAATCAGACGGAGCCAAGTCTGGAGAATACGCCGGGTGCTGGACAACTTTCCAGCATGAGGGGAAGATTAGTTCCTGGGTTGGTTTTGCTGTACGTGGACGAGCATTGTCATGCAGCAAAATGACTATACGTCTTCCTTGGCCTGTAAATGGACTTTTGTCTTCTACAGCATCATTTAGTTCGATCAATTGAGCCTGATAATGTTCAGCTGTTTGACCACGCTCCAGAAGTTGGTAATTAAAGACTCATTTCCAATCCCACCAGACACAGAATAACACTTCCTTGGCATGAATATTCGGTTTTGCAACTGCTGTTGCTGGATCAACTCATGCTGTTCTGGGTTTAGGATTGTCGCACGAACTCCACTTTTCATCAGCCGTAACGATTTCGTGCACAAAATTCTTTCCTTTGTATTTATAGCAATATAGCAAATTCATGCAGATGCCAACTCTTCGTTTTTTATTTCCTTCCGTTCGTTTATGAGGAACCCATGTTCCTTCTTTCTGTATCTTTCCCATTGCATGCAATCGAAGTGATATTGCTTGGCGAGAAATTCCTAACTATTCTGCAAACTCTTCTTGAGTTTGACATGGATTTCCATCCAGTAAAACTTGAAGTTTTTCGTTGTCAAATTTTTTTACTGCACCCGGACGTGACGCGTCCTCAAGACTAAAATTTCCTTCACGAAATCTTGCGAACCATTTTTTTACTGTTGAATAACTCACAGAATGTTGATCCAAAATCGAATTAATCAATTCCCTAGCTTGAGCCGCCTTTTTTTTTCATTTGAAAACCGAATAATATGCAATGACGTAAATGTTGCTCATCGACATCTATCTCTTATACAACCGATGCACACGGAATGACAGCTTGTAAATGACTGAAACTTAGTCATACAAACAGCAATGCCCGAGCCACATATACCCCATTGGCGAGCGAATTGGATGCGTTCAAGTATGTTCTTAATGCAACCAATTCCACAGTCGAGTTTCTATTTGCACACTTAATAAATGATCGCCAAGACAAATGCTGTAGCAGACGATGTATAGGAGACCTTTGACCTTTGTAACTAACATATGGATAGTTGCAATTGAAAAGGATGGTGAATCAAGTGTGACCGCCTCGGATAGAAGGCATTGCTAAGAAAGCTTCGGTCGTACGAACATTCCCAACAATTTCGTGACTGGAAGCAGAGTTTCTTCGGAAATCAATCGGTGCAGGTTATTGCAGACAGCGTGTCTTCGAATATTTATTTTATTAATAGCGGTGTGCCTTAGGGTTCTGGTCTGACGCCAACTCTATTTGTGGTTTATAATAAGTATTTATTAGAACCAAAGGGGCAACAAAATATTCTATTTTACGGATGATAATACACGTATTTCCTTATTTTCGAATGATTAGATGATTAATGCATTAACGTCGCATCAGTTGAAACGTACCCACATCGACTCTCTGAAGCGCGTTCAATCTCGTCGAAGATGCAATATCCAACGTTCACAATGAAAATGGATTGTCAGTTCTGCAGCTGATGTTGAATGACCAGGCCTTAAATTCTAAAGAAAAGCGTGAATTTGCTCGGTGTCACGGTATGTGAGAATGCATTGTGGCAAGAACATGTACCGGTCACCGCCAGTTCGACCTCTGGAATATTAAATTATTTTTTAGAGCCAGAAAATAGTTTACCCCAGCACAACTTCTTCTCCCGTATATATGTCAGGTTACACCCGCACTCGAACATCGTTTCCATGTTTGGAGCTCTGTTCCTAAGCATACTCTAGATACCATACAGAGACGGTCAATCCGCCTGATCGAACAC
Organism: Microdon myrmicae; assembly: GCA_963931805.1. Taxonomy (NCBI): domain Eukaryota; kingdom Metazoa; phylum Arthropoda; class Insecta; order Diptera; family Syrphidae; genus Microdon; species Microdon myrmicae. The sequence goes on from OZ007497.1 coordinate 254,557,595, forward strand.
CCAGCGCTGACATCTCAAAGTCGCTGCTCCCATCTTGCCAAAAATCAACGCTCAAATTCTTCCAGTCTCACTGTCAGCTTGACACCAGCTTTAAATCAAAAATCAGGAGATAGCAGATCCAGATTTTCTCAAATCCAGCAAAATTGACGTACTTATTGGAGCCGACGCCCACGGGAAAAAAACCAAGTCTTAAGACAAACCACAGCTCAGAACCGATTGCCTTCCAGACAGATCTTGGACTAGTCAATGAACCATCATCTAATCCATTATGGGATTTCAAACACTCAGCTTCACACACAAAATTCTGGAAACTAAGAGAAATTCCAGCGTCTACAGACCAGTCTCGCACCGTCGAAGAGGCTGAATGTGAGGCTCTATGCAACGCATAAGGGGCTTGATTGCATTGTATTCCTGTGAAATGTTCCCAACCGAGTATGAGTGACACAGTGACTGAGTTCGGACGTGTTTGCAATTCGCTTATTGAGTGAAATTAAAAAGTTGTTTTTGTGAGTCCGGGAACGTTTAAAACATAAAGACTATTTATAAATAAATGCCATCGATAAAACAGTCAAAGCAAAATGAATATATTATTTCATTTAGTCGACCAAAAAAAAAGACAAGACAGTCAAAACAACGAAACTGAAAAATCAAATAAAACAAAACATAATAAATGTGAAAACAGTCCCGTGAAATGCGGAAAAAAAAATCAAAATCCAAAACTGATCTCCAGTCTCATACTTACTTCAGTTCATTTATTCTCGTCATCATACAACGATACACAGTGAACGAGTGCGGACGTGTTTGCGGTTCGGCGGTCGAATTAAATGAAAAAAGTTGCTTTTATGTGTCGCGAGTGGCTGAAGTATTATAAAGAGACTATTTGTGGACAAATAAATTACAGTGATAAAAACAGTCAAAACAAAGTAAATATAAATAAATAGAATCAATTAAAAGAGAACGAAGCCACGTGTTGTGACAGTTAAAACGAAGAACACAGTTTAATACAAAAAGTGTGTGAGTAACACGTTAACGGTATCTACGTGTGAGTGCGCGAACATTGTGAGTGTGTGCGCGAGGCGACAATCTGTTTGTCACAAAAAAAGTGAAAAAAAAGTGAGAACACGCGGTCCATAATATGGACGTAAAACAAATTGATGCCAAAATGGCAAATCGGAGAAGGTAAAATACGGACCTAAACCTAAAGACTAAACGCATTAAAACAAATGAAAATAAGAATACAGACACGTCGATTGTAACCAGCGATGACAAAGACAACAGCCATGGTGCCCAGTACTCAGGGGCTGGAAACCAATTCAAAGAACTAGCTGTCAGCGAAACAAATGCAGACGCTAGCAATCAAATCGAGCTCCTCAACAGACTCATCCATGAGATTAGTCGTAAAAAAGAAGAACTGGATAGACAAATGGAGGAAGTTGTTAAACTGAAAAACAACCTGACCCACAACGAGCGAAAAACGAAAATGCTAGAACAACAACAGCAAGAACAAAGACAACAGCAACCCACGAAGGCAGAGAAAACACGGCTAGATAAGGAAACTAAACAGAAGGAATCACATCAACAACAACAGCAGGAACCAAATCAACAGCACGAATCACACCAACAGCAGGAAACAGTCAAAAAAAAGGAGAAAGTACCTCCTATTTACATTAGCTACATGGAGACAAAGGATGTCATAAAATTGGGTGAGTTGACATACAAAACTTTTAAAACAAAACGAATAAATGATTTTAAGATAAGTTTAACATGTGAGGATTTAGAAGAGTATTATTATTATTTATTGGCCTGTAGGCCAAATTATAACAAAATTAAATCGGCATTAGGGAAATCGAAAAGCGAGTACTACACGTACACCCCTAAATCGGAGAAAACTGTCTCCATGCTCCTCAAAGGATTTGACCCTTCCTTTACTTCCGAAGAGGTGCTCGAAGAGCTAAAAAACTTCGAAAACGATAGCCTGACGTTTACAGGTGTGAAACCATTTTCTACAGAAAATTCTAGAAATCGCAACCAAATTAGTAAATTGATGGACGTAGATATATTGAATACATTAATCACCAAACAATAAGTTGGGAGAGAATAAAGAAGTGCGACCGTGTATTGCGGTGTATGCGCTGTCAACGCTTCGGGCGTGTGGCAGCGAATTGCAATATGCATTTCAGATGCGTCAAATGCCTAAACAAACATATCATTGGAGAATGTCCATTGGGCAAAGAACAGCTTCCGGATAGAAGTAAACTATCTTGTGTCCTCTGTAACAACTCAGGACATCCTGCTAAGTTTAGAGGCTGTCCTAAGTACCAGCAACTAAAATCAAAGTTGGAAGCCAAAAAGAAGCAAGTTGAAGAAGAGAAAAAGATGAAAACTTGCTCTTACGGCAACTTCGTGACACCAAGTGTGTCATACGCCCAAATGGCAGGTGGAGTAAAAAATGCACCAATCTTAGAACAATCACGCAATATCATTAAAACGCCTGCTCCAGAGGCACAAACTGATATAACAGCAATATTACTGTCCATACAAGGACAGTTTGCTGCGTTTGATAAAAAATTCGAAAAGATCGAAAAAAAAACTGAGGGAACAAGTGGCTCTAACGGACATTATCTATTCGACCCTATTTCCAGACGAACCCACACTCTAAATCATAACGTTCACTGCGACTGAATTAACCCTAAAAGTTATTGCTGTGAATGTTAATTCACTAATCCGCATGGAAAGAAGGGATAATCTCCGCAATATGTTGAAGCTGAACGCCCAGATGTGCTTTTGGCTAGCGAAACTAAGCTAAATAAAAGGCACAAATTGGGCTACCCAAATTATAAAGTAATTAGACGAGATCGTCCAAATTCCACTCAGGGGGGCGGGGTCGCTGTCTTAGTTAAAAATGGTCTACAACACAAAGTCGTCTACAGTAGAGATGTATACAAGTTCCAGGTACTAGAAGCCTGCGTTATAGACATTCCTTTGAAAAGTCAAAAACATCTATATGTTATCTCTGCTTATGCTCCCGAAGCGCCACAGTGTATACAGTTTATCAATGAACTTGATAACTTTTTTCGAAGTCTCAAGTTAGACTCAGAAAATAATTATTTCTTTATGGCGGGAGATCTCAATTCCAAGCACAGTGCTTGGGGTAATCTTATCACAAACACAAGAGGCAATGCGTTATTCGACTGGTGGCAAACAAACGCTATCGAACATAAACTAGAATTGTACGCCGTCATATCCAAGAGGAAATTCCTTCTTGGATTTACTGTTGCTCGACGAGCGAATACAATTATTAGATGCGGATCTAACTACTAGAAATTGTCTTCGTACAATCGAGTACGATAGCGATCATTACGGAGTTGGTGCTGTAATACATGTCCTGTGACAATTTCGATGCCACATAAAATTGTGAGCGTGAATAAAAAATGTGGTTACCTGTTTTATTTCTCTCCAGGCTCCCCGGAATCCTTCTCCTCTTCAGAGGCTGCTCCACCACCCCGATTCCTCTGCCGGTTCCTCCTCCTTGCTCCACCCGGGCGGCCACCGCCAAATGGTGATTTTAGAGAGAAGTCGAATAGGCGAATCCAATCGCACCACAAGCGATGGGATGTTCTCCTTTTGCTTCTTTTATTGACGGAGTAAAACACGAGCTCAACAACTTTACTTCTTATTTACTTTTTCTTTTACTTCTTATTTACTTTTAGTTTTACAACATTTAGCCTTTTTATTTTACTTTTTCCTTTCAATTTTTCGAGCCTTTATATCTTAACCACCGTAAGTTCTTTTCTTCTTTTCGTTCCTTTTTCAACTTCAACCAACGGAATCTCAAAACCGTATCTTTTTAAAAAGGTTAACCCTCCACCTCTCTCGCTCTCCACTCACGTCCACTTCGAAAAATAAATTCGAACTCGAAGAACTGCACGATCCACACCCGAATCAGGGCGTGTTCAAAAACTCACTTCTGGATCGTACAATTCTTCCACCACCTTACCATCGTACTATTTTAAAACAAAATTATGTTAAACACAAATTATCAAATGATGGTGGTGGCCGACGTACGTAACACACCTCCCCCCTCCACAAGACTGCGTGGCATTCTTAGGAGAGGAATGTCACGCCGGAGAGTGGACGGCGGAGAGCAAACAAACAAACAGTCAGCAGACCAATCAACAAATAAATAAATAAATAAATAAATAAATTAGTCTACATGCTTAGGGGTTAATGTTAGTAAGGATTTTAGGCTACCTATATGCTAGGGTTAGTAAAAATAAATAAATAAATAAATTAATTAATTAGTCTACATGCTTAAGTGCTAATGTTAGTAGGGACTATACTACTTATATATGAGGGTTAGTACAAATAAATAAATAAATAAATAAATTAACTAGTAGGTATTAATGTAAGAAGGGGAACAACAGACAAGCACTCCACAAAACCAAGGACAACACAAACGCCCGCGGCGGGTCCGACACTTAATCCGATGGTCCGACCAAAAGTTCGACCGCCCACACGATCCGGTTAGGACTCCCCCGCCAAGGCGAGGTGATCCCCTCTCGTTCAACCACTCCAAAATGTCACCCGGCCGGCGCAAACGTCCCGCTCCTATATATCTAATTTAGTCCTCCTCTTTTGGACTCGGTACTTGCCCCGGTCCATGGGTGGGTAGATCGGGGGGTTTCCCGTTTCGGCGGCAAAACCTACCATCACCCGACTTTATAGTGCGCTTTCGCACTTTCATATATGTGATCCAACCCCTAGCACTGGGGTTTGCCTCTGCAGTCTGCGCTGGGACTGCGCCTGCAGCATTAGGCCTGGCCTTAAAGACTTTTCGTCAGACTCTCAAGTTGGTATCCCTCGACGAAGGTCCTTTACAAGGACGAAGATTCCGGAGGGTAACCAGAGTCTGGCCAGCTAGGATCAGGGTCTCCAAGTTACCGGAAGGCTTAACCTTTCCGTAATTGTTCTTTTATATAAAACGTTGTCTATAACTATATGTTATTAACGTCCACTGTTTGGGGTTCATCCGGATGACCCTTTGGGTAGCACGTGGTCGAACAGCTTTTCGCAGCCCTCCCCTGTATGGGTAGGGTCTCCGGGCGAGTACCTGCCGCAGTATCGACCTTAACAGGTCCCTTTGGCACGTCTCCCCGTTTGGCTGCCACATGTTCAACCCTTCCCGTCCCATAGTTGACAAATTGAATGGAGAATGGGACGGGATTTACGGTCGTTCGGGGAAAAACCAAACAACCACCCGGCCCGTCTACCTTACAATTCCGAGACAGAAAGTCGTACCCCAACAATCCGTCTTCCTCCAAACCCGGCAAGGAGTCTACTATTTGGAAACTGCAGGGAATCTCATGGTGCAACTTGAAATTCCCAGTGCAGCATCCCCTCGCCTTGCCTTTGACAAACAGCGCTTGGAGCGTTGTAGATTTACGCACATCCATGCCATATCTAGGATGGAGTGCCTTCAGCTTCAACAGGCTGATCTCAGCGCCGGTGTCCACGATTAGGCGCGTAGGGTTCCTACGGCCAATGTCTAAAGAGAGAGCGACAATCGGGACCTGAGTCGGCGAAAGCTGAGAACAGCTGGAGCTGGGTTTCGTTTTTAGTGCGGTCGGGTAGGATCTTGCCGACCCGACCTTGGGGAGTTTCCCGAACTCTCCCATTTCGCCTTATGTCGACACTCTGCCGCCCTGTGAGTGTGTCGACCGCAAAACTCGCACAATGTTCCGCTCCTCCGTTCAGGAATATTCCGCTCGGGAGTCCCACTGGACTCCGAACTAGCGGAACTGGAGCTATTCTTTCTGCCCACTTTGGGCCCAATGCGCCGGGGCTGCCATTCCCGGCTCCCCGCGCTGCCTGATGCGGCATCATGTCTCGCATCCGTCCTTGAGGATTTTGAGTCCATGGAGTCGGGTCGCTTACCGCCACCGCTCGACACGGACAATCGTCGCCCATCATCTCCACCCACCTTCCGAGAATCCCTACTTTCCGCGCTATCATTACCGGCGCTTCGATTTCGCCGACGCTGCCTCCGACGCCCTCTGCGCCTATTTCTCGCGCTTGCCCCAGTCTCCACACGGCTGTCTTGCTCTCGGCTCGCAACAGGTGCTGTTCCGGCGTACCGCTTATGGGGAGAACCCTGGGAATTCTGTTGTTTTTCCCACCTTTTCCTGTATTCGCACCCGTGCGAGCTATGACCTTGGCGGCCACAAAACTCGCAACAGCACCGGACGCTGAATACTCTGGGGCCTGATGTCGCCGGCCCGCCGCCCGTAGACGGGGGCTGCGGCTCTGGTAGGGCTCTCCGCTGAGCCTGCGGCCGCTGATGTTGCGGCCCATGCCGCGCGGTTCCGCTCTGCTGACCACCACCCCTGTATGGAGCCTGGGCTTGGCGCGTCTGTCTCGGACGATCCGGGCAGTCCACTATGTCGTGGCCATACCGCCAACACTCGCGACAGAAGGGAGTGTTTCGTCTTTGTAGACACTCGTCGTACACGTGACCCCTCAGATGGCAAAAATTGCATATTGTCTGGGATTCCAGGGGGTGCGCCGATCGACCAACCGGATCCCTGAACGGATTGTCCCGACCCGATCGATCCTGTGGCACATACGTCCCCTGAGCCAAGCTCTGCGACTCTCCACTCTGGCTCGGCATGGTATTTGACCAGGCTCCCTCGCCAGAGGAGGCCGGAGCATAGGCACCAGCATCCCGTCTATAATTGAGAGGTCCGCACGACTGCTCCCGAACGAAACTATCCTCCTCCCGTCGACGACTATCAGGCTCTTCGGCCGGCAACACGAATGACACCGCCCGGGGATTTAAGTTCGATAAAACCGGCGCCGGCGCCGCGGTGTAATCCCTAGAAGTGGAGGATGAACTCTCCAAAAGGGTCGAGCAACTTCCCGGTCCTAACTCTAATGTTTCTGACGCTGTCGGCCGCGCATCCACAAACAGGTCGTCCTGCCTCAGCATTTCCCTTCGAGCTCGCTCAAATCCGGTTAGGTGGTCCACCAGGCTACGAAAAGGGACATTACCCAACGTGAGGAGGAAGTGCTTTAGTCCTTCCTCCCTCAGACCCCTTACCAACACCGGTTTGGCCATGCCCTCAAGCTGGCTGGCGAAGACGGACCTACCCTGGCGACCATAAAAGCGCTCAGCTGCCTCCTCGCACCGTACCACGGCCCGCTTCACTCGGGAAACGAAGCCTGTGGCATCCTCGGAAGGAAGTTGTCGCATTTTGGAAAGTTGTGCACACAACTCCTCATACGACACCCGGGGTTCGTAGGCCTCTCTAAGACGCTGTTCCGCTTCAAGGAATGTCGTGGGTGGTCTCTCCTCGAACATCCGATAGGCCTCGCCGCTCAGCCTAGAGGGCAGCCACCGGAGGAAGGTATGTTCCTCCTCCACCGCCAGCCCATCCAAGGTCCTTCTACAGCCCTTGAGAAACGAAGAGAGTCTCTCGGCCGTATCCGGTCTTTCCTGTCCCGAAAACATGGGGACCGCCTTCGACACAAGGTCGAAAACCCTATCTGTGCCCAGCATGGTCCGTACAGGACATGGTTGTGGGCCCAGTTTAAAGTACGAGGGCATCGGCGTGTCCTCCATGCTCCCGACAGGCCGTTTACCGACGGTGGGAGGGGGGCGTGTTGGTGATCGGTCGTCCACAAATTCGTCCCTCGAATCATGGAACGCCTCCGGATCCACCTCGTCAACCGGCGGCTCGGGAAATGCCTCGGGTCGTGCCCGGGCAGGAGTGCCCTCTCGGACATCTCTCTGACGTTGCCTTGTCTGCATCTGCCGGTCCTCTAACCACACTCAGAATTTCTCTCCACCAAACCCGGAACCCCGACAAGCCCTATGGCCAACAGTAAAGCCGGGGAAAAAAAACACAAAATTAGTGGTAGGAAACACAGTCTAACTCCGAGCTCCAACAAGAAATATAGCCTCAAACAACAACAATAATTCCAACGCCCTCAACAATCGAACCACCCCGAACGCGGCAGAACCAACCGATAGCAGGGAAGCGAACACAACCATACACAACTCAACACAAAGAGAGATATTACTCAACACGTTAACCACAAAAATAATAAAATAAATAATATTAAACACGTTCCCTCCAACGAACGAACGAAAGACTGCACAACACAAATGACCACTACACCGCCCGAGAATAGAGAGAGAGAGAAAAGGAAAAGAACCCGAGAAGACAAAAGAAAATCAAACGCGACGATGCAGCAATAACACCGAAACTTAGACACCTCGAATACACGCGAAGCTGAAAAGGAAAGAAAAGCAGAATCCCGGCTCCAAACAAAAATTTGGAGATCGATTAAGCCAAAACTCAGTTAACAAATAAATAAATCAGAGCAATAATTAACAATCAATAAATGACATCGAAGTATCACTTAAGGGTAAAACCAAAACAATTCTACTGCAATTAACACACAAGTTTTCCATTTAACAAAAAAAATATAAATAAATAAATAAACAACAAATTTCAATCAATTCACAACAAAAGAGAAAAGAAAAAAAAAAACGTTCACGTTCCGCCTTCCGTCCTTCCACCGTGCAGGCCTCTCCGCCCACGATCGTCGCCAGTTCGTACAGGTGCGATGCACAGGTTTTTATTGGATCCGGGTTTTTCAAGCGCTTACGAGGTGAATCTCAGGCTTCCTCGGATCCTGTCCGCAGCGCCAGTTTGTGACAATTTCGATGCCACATAAAATTGTGAGCGTGAATAAAAAATGTGGTTACCTGTTTTATTTCTCTCCAGGCTCCCCGGAATCCTTCTCCTCTTCAGAGGCTGCTCCACCACCCCGATTCCTCTGCCGGTTCCTCCTCCTTGCTCCACCCGGGCGGCCACCGCCAAATGGTGATTTTAGAGAGAAGTCGAATAGGCGAATCCAATCGCACCACAAGCGATGGGATGTTCTCCTTTTGCTTCTTTTATTGACGGAGTAAAACACGAGCTCAACAACTTTACTTCTTATTTACTTTTTCTTTTACTTCTTATTCACTTTTAGTTTTACAACATTTAGCCTTTTTATTTTACTTTTTCCTTTCAATTTTTCGAGCCTTTATATCTTAACCACCGTAAGTTCTTTTCTTCTTTTCGTTCCTTTTTCAACTTCAACCAACGGAATCTCAAAACCGTATCTTTTTAAAAAGGTTAACCCTCCATCTCTCTCGCTCTCCACTCACGTCCACTTCGAAAAATAAATTCGAACTCGAAGAACTGCACGATCCACACCCGAATCAGGGCGTGTTCAAAAACTCACTTCTGGATCGTACAATTCTTCCACCACCTTACCATCGTACTATTTTAAAACAAAATTATGTTAAACACAAATTATCAAATGATGGTGGTGGCCGACGTACGTAACAGTCCCAAACGAACATTCACTACTTGAGCAGTACAAACAGATACATTCTTTTAATTTCGGAAAAGCACTCTGGTCGGGCTTTGATCGTATAATAAAAAAAGGATTACGCTCCAATGGCATAGATCCACCAACTGACAGAAATCTTCATAATGACGAAATTGATCATTATCTTTCGACGATAAACAACATTGTTACTAATACAATAAATCGTTCTATTCCAAAAGTGTCTCACATGGAGAGCCATACAAACCGATACAGAAACTCAACGATCGACGAGCTGTATAGGCAAACGAGTATTGTGCTCTCTAAGTTAAAACTGCTCTACAGACAGTTCAGCGATCCAAATAGCCAGGAAATAAAAACAATTAAGTCACTAATTAAAAATCTTCAAAATTTGATCCGTGACAACTATAGATCAGTAATTAATGAAGACTGGAACAAGAGAATTCAAGCCATTAAAGCTAGTGGACCGAATATGTTCCCTCAAATAAATAAAGTCCTTCGAAGGAAATATTATAATGACATCCCATGTCTGGGAATTCCGCGGACTCCCTAAAATTGTTAAACTCTGCTGAACGCAGGACTTACCTTGGAACACATTAACTCTAACGAAGAGTTCATAATAGTCGAGGATCCGCAAAAAAAGGCGAACTCAATTGGCGCTTGTTTCGAAGCAGTGTATAGATTGAACGAATCGGCTCATTCCAACCTTGTCCTAGAAAATAGGGCTCTCCAAGAACATATTTCGTTACGCAATGAACTTAACAATTGGCGTCTCTTAAGTCGAAGTTTCACTATCTTTAGTGAAAATAATAGAGCGGATTCCCCGCTTAGAAATCTAAACACTAGCATATTTGTACACAAGGATGAACTGACCGATTTTCTTAGCTACATTAAGAACAAAAAATCTTGTAGGATAGATAGTATTCCAAACATTGTTCTAAAGCATTTACCTCTTGAAGTAGTGAAGGTTTACACTATTTTGTTCAATAACGCTCTAAATAATGCATATTATCCAATCCAATGGAAATCTGTAGTAGTCCATTCCATCCCCAAAAAGGGCAAGGACAGGAGCAATCCAGCCAATCTTCGCTCGATTCGTTTGCTTCCGAACATCAGGAAGGTATTCAAGAAAATTATAAATAAAGCATTGACTAACTCATCATCATCAAGGGCACTACAACCGGGAACCGGTCTTGGCCTTTTTAGCAAGTCCTGAGACTTGTTAAATTTTCCATAATGATTTGTTTTTTCCGGGCAAGGTCATTAGTCTTGCGCCAGAGGCTCCCCGACGGGGAATCGAACCCCGGTCTCCCGGCTGACAGGCGGGTATACTTCCACATCAAAAACGGCTTACAACAGGGAGCAGTGAATTCTCCCATTTTATTTAACATTTACACTAGTGATCTAGTGGGTTCTCTCAACCATGCAATTGCGTATGCCGACGACATTGTGGTGTATAGATCTGGAGAAAAGTCATCAACAGATTCTGCAAGATGATTTCAACAGAATCAAACGTTTTTGCGACGACTGGAAATTAAAAATAAATTTCCAGAAAACAGAGACTATCCTTTTCAGAACGCCACTGTCCAGTGCATCAAGGGACACAAAACGGAATTGCAAAACATTTTTTATTGCGGGAAGTAATAATCTTCCTCTACAAGTAAAAACTGTAGTCAGATACCTTGGAATCTGGCTTGATCAATATCTTTACTTTGATAAGCATACAGCAGCTGCTCTTACAGCAGCTAAAAACGCATATGCAATGACACGAAGACTCTTCCGTAGTAGTCTGCTGGACCCCAAGGTGAAAATAATTTCATACTCAGCATTCATCCGACCAATATTGGTGTATGGCTGCCCGGTATGGTACAACATATCCCCATTTTACATGGAGAAGTTTCGGGTGTTCGAGAGGCAGTGTTTGCGTTCCTGCCTAGGAATGTATAGAACCCCAGAGTCGCAGTATAAGAAATACTATCCGAATAAAGTCCTGTATGACAAATCAGGACTAAACAGGATAGATAACTTCATTATCAAGACTATTCGTGGTCACACAACAAGGGCAATGTGCAGCGAAAACGATCTTATTTCGGGAGCATTCTATCCCAATGATATGTATATGGAGAGTACTCTCCATAATGGGTTCATTCCCCCAGAAGCGTTCCCTTTCTTTGATAAAAAAGGACTTATCCAAGACAAACGTGGAGTCCCTATTATTTACGACGCTTTCCGTGGTGCCAGGGATAAACGAATTCTCCACGATAACGATATCTCTAATTTTCCAGAGCGCCTGCGTTTTAGTATGGTGATCGGTGAAAGAGATAAATCAATAAAAGATCGATCCCATCCCAACTGGTGGTGGATCACTGATGAAGAAAGGACTACACGTCCCCAAACATAGTATGCCTCTTAGGTGCACCGCTTTCCTTCCCCCTATCCCCAATTCCCAGTTATTTTTATTTTCGTTTTTAATTTGATTTTAATTTTTTATTTTTTTATTTTAATTTTAATTTGTATTACTTTATTCCTTGTTTATGTTTGTCCGTTTTGTTTTATTTTTATTTTGCTTGTCAACCCCCTATATATGTAATTAAAAAAACAAAAAAAAAAATTATTAATGATACAGGATGTAGAAAAAATAGAATAAATTTTAAAAGAGAAAACATATCAATTATTGTGACATGTTGTAAAAACAGTTATTGTACGCCGAAAGGCATATGAAATATGATAATGTGTAATTTAGAGTGCTTGCGAAGAGCCAGTAAGTTAACGTAAGAATGTTATTTGTAAAATAGATGTTAACATTTAGTCTTAAGTGAAATATGTAATTGAATTGTTGAATAAATGTGGATATAAAACAAAAAACAAAAACAATCATTTATACTCGTCGCTTACATGTGTGTGTGTGTATCTCCTTCAAAGAGGAAACAAACGTGTGTACTGACATGTCTACCGCCGTGTACATACCGAACGATCAATAAAGAAAACGGTGTGTGTGTGTTAATGTGTATGCGTGTGAAAGCAGATGTCCCTGGTTGTTGCTTCACAAATAAAACATTAGATCTAACGGTGACAATTAATAAGGGAAACAAGAAAAGCTGTGCTAAAAGTGATTTCAAAGAGGAGGCCCAAAGCCCAGGCAAACCTCCTTGCCAAACGGCAGAAAGCCAACGCTAAAGTAAAAACTCTCATAGAAGGAATGGCCACCCCTGATAAGCCACATTATTCCGGAGAAGAGAATAAATTCAAAGAACTGGCAACGGAAGACCACAAAACCAGCAATACAGAAATGAGTGACATAGATTTTAAACGTGCTCAATTTATTGCGGAGTTATATAAAAAGAAAGAGGAGCTCTCCAAAAAAAAGAGCGATTTGGAGCGACAAATTAAAGACGCCCTTTCGGAAAGCAACACTCAACAGCAAGAGCAGAAACAACAACAGCAGCAGAAGCAACAGTAGCAGCAACAACTGCTGGGAAAACAACAAGCAGCAGCCAATAACAAGGAGAAAGTGCCTCCCATCATAGTTAGCTTTATGGAAGCTAAAGACCTAATTAAATTAGGTAAGTTAACATGCAGACATTTTAAAACGAAAAATGTAAGTAATAATAAAATAAGTTTTTTATGTGATAGTTTAGATGACTATCATAAAATTAAATCTTCTCTAATGGAAGCAAGTAGTGAGTACTTCACGTACACACATAAATCGAAGAAAACTATCTCCATGTTACTTAAAGGAGTTGATCCTTCTTTTTCCTCCAAAGAACTCATATCGGGACTACAAACTGTCGAAAATGGCAGTGTAAAATTCATTGATGTGAAGCCATTCTCCACTTCTCTCTCCCGAAGTCGCAACCGCAAGTTGCCGTTCTTCATTGTCTCCCTAAGTCCCAACAGCAAAGTCGATGCACTTATGAATATTTAAGTTATTTTCCACCAAACAATAATTTGGGAAAAAATAAGGAAAGTTGACCGTGTGTTGCAGTGCATGCGGTGCCAACGATTCGGCCACGTTGCATCTACCTGCTGTATGGAATTTAAATGTGTAAACTGCCAAAACAATCATACGGTAGGAAAATGCCCCTTAGGTAAAGAACAGGTTCAGGATAGAAGTAAACTATCTTGCGTCCTGTGCAAAAATACAGGTCACCCGCCCAAAGTTAGAGGTTGTCCGAAATTCCAACAACTAAAAGCTAAGTTGGAATTAAAAAAATAAAACAACTTGAAGAAGAGAAACGAATGAAAGTTCGTTCTTATAATAACTTCGTTGCACCTAGTGTATCATTCGCTCAAATTGCCGGTGGTCCATTAAACTCAAACTTCGCGGCACAGGGAAGGTGTGGGGAAGGTAGTCGTGGCGCCTGCATGGGCGCGGGTTCTACTACCAACCCACTCTGCTAAAAGTTCAAGGAGCGCCCAAAGAAAAACTGTCCACCTGACCTTACAACACAACGTCCACGAGGAGCAAGTAAGATACACAAGCTTTCACCGTACAGTAATTGAAACACTTTCGTTTATTAGTTCATATAGTTCTTATTCGGATTTTATTGAAGTACATGTATTTATTTTTACAGATTTATTTTTGCGGGAAGTCAAATTTAATAATCACTCGCACTTAATTCCGAAACACAGCGAATTTTTGATTAATCATCAGCATCATCGGCACTACAACCGGGAACCGGTCTTGCCCTTATTTAGCAAGTCCTGAGGCTTGTTAAATTTTCCATAATGATTTATTTTTTCTGGGCAAGGTGATTAGTCTTGCGCCAGAGGCTCCCCGACGGGGAATCGAACCCCGGTCTCTCGGGTGACAGGCGGGTATATATACTATCGAGGAGGAGATTAATACAATTTGCAAAAGAACGAAATTAATATTTTTGGTATAAGTGACTACGAACTGAACTCGAAGTGTTAGTTTCCACACCGTACCGGCGCCGGTAAGGGGGATGGCAGGCGACCCGACCGCCTTGCTGTTTGAAAAACGACTCGATGTGCGCGCTCTCAAGGATGGAAGAAGACTCAGCGATAAACGGCTCGTGCAGAGCCGACTCGCTAATGACGTAAGTTTCCCAGAGAGAGAGTGTGTTTCTCTACACTAAGGATACGTTTTACCTACCACAAGAGAGACATAAAGTCTCTCTTGTTAGAACAGAAAACCAGATCTCGTAATGGAGATCATGGTAGTATGTGTGCATGGGTGATCGTGAGGATCATAATATTCAACACACGCGCGAAGGCGATGTTGACGGTAAGGGCAAAGGGACCGTTGGTAGTATACATGTATACGTGTGCATGGATTCTTTCATGGGACAAAGCCACGAGAACAAATCTGAAACGACGAAAAGGGCATAGAGTGTATTCATGAGATGCAAGTTCGGTAAAGCAAACAACCCGAATCTCCTTGGATGATAATTGGTTTTCTATTTGTTCATGCCGCTGCTGATGAGCAGCAGATCCCGAAATATGAGAAGACAAAGGGAACGTTTGGGTCTTTGTCTGAGATGTGCATTGCGGCTAAATAAATAGGCGGCAATGCAATGTGGAAATGTGCTAATGGGTTTTAGCTAGATTACCGGAAAATGGTGTTTACGGCATCGCTGGTAAGGGTAGGTATTGAATTCCTATTTGGATTTGCTTATGCTGTAGGATTTAATTGGTGCCAAGAGACGCGAGATGCGTATATTTGTTTTGGTCCCTTGGGTGTAGGCCGCATATGTATGGTGATTTATGATACACTTGGTGAGGACGGGAAATAGGCGACACAATGTTTATGATCCCTGTTATGATTGTTACATTGTATGTAAACCAAATCATTTGTTTTCAGGAATTCGTCTAGGGGATTTGCCTGGCACCGGGTGCCGTATTGGTTTTGGGATACCTGATAAGTTAGGGAAGAATTCTTACAGGGAATTTGTATGCGAAGAGATGCATGAAAGGTAAGGATTCTTTATAGGGACTTTTAGATAGTAGATTTGATCTATTTCATGCGTGAAGCATTTAAGGTGCTAATGCGAATGCACAGCGTATTCCGGGGCTGACAAAGTAAGTAAGTAAAACTTTTACAAGCCGTATAAAAATTTTTTTTTTTCATTTAGATTCAAATTTTGCAAATATATATATATATATATATATATATATATATATATATATATATATGTTATACAGGCACAAGTGCCCAAAATGACAAACAAGAAAATAAAAGAATTTTTTTACAAAATAAGAGTACGCACTTATTATTTTTTTTACAACTATTTCGGCTTGTAGAAAATTTTTAAATACATCTATCTTAAACGCATTTTTCAAAACACATATTTTTAACAAATTTTTAAAATTTTTAAACACACACAAATACATATACACATTTTCTAAAATTTCAACATTTTATTCTTCAAAAGGGGACAAAATAAAAACTCCATACAAAAATAAACTATAAAATTAGATTTTTATTTTTTGATTTGTGATTTATTTGAATTTACTATACACATACATTTCCTGAAATTATTTCAACTTTTTGGGGAAGATTTTTCTTATGTGATAAGCTGAACGAACAAAATTTTAATTCTTGGTCCTTGTCCTTAGCGTCTTTTTGGAAAGTTTTCTTTGGGTCGAATCTTTTCACCTGAATCATCTGCGACTCTTTGAAAATCTATTCTGGGATATTCTTTCTCTCTCGACCGTTTAGACACTTTTTCCATAGGGCGAAAGGGTTGATTCTCTCACTTTGAACAGAACAAACATCTTCATATAGGATAGAATTTAAACGAGTTTACAGAAGCTTTGTCGTCTTGAGTTTTCTTCTTGTTAGGTACGATGAAGATCTCATCTCTTTGTTCTCTACCCCTTTCCGCATCATTTGGGAAGGTCTGTTTCACAAACACGTCGTTGGCGCTAAAAAGAACCCGGGTACGCGTTCACAGAGACCTGAGCCCGAGCTCGTACAAAATCGCGAGGACGAAACGTCGGAAACGTTACGAACGGAACTACGCGAACAGAGTTCTAGAATGAACTACGGATTCGGATTAAGCGACGTACTGGGACTCGTGCCGGTATTTAACGGCGACCCAAACGAACTTGAGGGTTTCGTCTCTTGTGGAGACATTCTGTTCTCACAGGCACAAGATGACAATCAGAAGTCGTTTATTCTAAGGGTGGTCAAAACCAGATTGCAGGGACCGGCGCGTGATTGTATCAGACATAAAATTATTTCTACTTGGGAATATTTGGTATCCGAATTGGAGGGAGAATTTAAAGCTCTCATCTCTAGGTCTGCTGCCCAAAATAACTTAGTGGCAACAAAACAAGATAGCAAGGAGGGTGTGAAAGAATTTTCAAATAGACTCACACACCACCTGCATGAATTGGACAGCGCCACATACGCTAGTTCACCTGATCCTGCAGTCAGAACTTATCATCTGGCTGAAAATCAGAGACTCGCCTTGAATACGTTTGAGGATGGAATAAGAAATTCTTATTAAAGCAATCCATCTCGAGTTCAGACAATCGCCGATATACACCCCATCCCGATGTAAATTTTCAAATGCGCGTATTTCTGCCCTGAATTTAAGTAGCCAGTAATACGTGTAAAATTTAACCCATCGGATAAGCTATACCCGACATTCCTCATTGACACAGGCGCCGACATCAGCCTGATCAAATTAAATAATCAATATATTGAACAATCTGTAGAAAATTCAGACCCAGTAACCATATCCACCATTGCTCGAAAAACGGTCAGCACATGTGGAAAGGTATTGGGGAAATTCGAATTTAGAACAGACATAATCGAATACCCTTTAAACATAACCTTTTTGTGATAGGCAAAAATGTAAAATTTCAACACGATGGCATACTGGGAAGCGATTTCCTTGCGAAGCACCAGTGCCACATTAACTTTGAAAAGGGATTCCTTAAATTCGCTGCGAAGAAGAGAACCATGATAGAACTCGAGCAGCCTTTAGGAAACAATAATGAGGTCAAGGAAAATATTCAGAATGTCACACCTTACGAGGCGTCTTCCACGGAAAATACAGGCATTTTTGAAAAGTTGGATAACACCGTTCGTGAGTCAACATCCGAATCCGTTTGTCTACGGGCCGGATCTGATGCTGTGACAAACACAACGAAACCAACCCTTGAATCTTCCTCTCCCCATTTAAATAAAGTTTGTGGTAACAGAAAAGGTAAGGAAACTGCCGAAAAATTGAGTTCAGGAAAATATGAACCTGAAACTTCAATATCCCCAGTAAATTTAAAACGAAATGCCAAAATCGATCTCATAAAATTGCATTCACGATCTCAACAAATAATGGAGATTCCATTTAAAGGAAAACTCAGTCAAGAACTGATTATTAAAAAATCCGAGATCATGCCAGGGATATATGTGGGTAATACTTTAACGACACCACAGGACAACAAAATAAAGGTACTATTAATGAACACATTAGACACCGATCAGGAAGTAAACACCAACGACATAGAAGTCGGATGGGAAGACCTGGATGACTACAATGTGTTACAGGCGGACGAAACCCAAAATCTTCTAAAAAATAGGTTTGAATGACTAGAATCACTCCTAGAGTTGCGTCATTGTAACCAGGAGGAAAGGAAATCTATCCTGAATATCTGTCGCACTTATAATAACCTATTTCTTCTCGAGGGCGACTACCTCACATATACTGACGCCATAGAGCATCAAATTATTACTGAAGAAGGAAAGCCCCCACTTTATATAAGACCATATCGCCTCCCAGATAGTTCGAAATAAGAAATCCACGAACAAGTGAATGAAATGCTTCAGGATGGCGTGGTACAACCAAGTTTCAGTCCTTGGAATTCTCCACTTCTATTAGTACCCAAAAAGGCAGGACCTAATGGAACAAAACGATGGAGAGTAGTTGTCGATTTTAGAGCCTTAAATAAAATAAAAGTCGGAGATGCATATCCATTGCCCAATATTACAGATATTTTGGACCAGCTGGGAAAAGCTAAATATGTTAGCACTTTAGATCTAGCAAATGGTTTCCACCAAATACGCATGGACAATAGAGACAAGGCAAAAACAGCGTTCAGCACACCCTTCGGACATTACGAATATAATTGAATGCCGTTCGGACTTAAAAACGCACCCGCCACATTCCAAAGGCTTATGAATAATGTATTCATGGGTCTCTAAGGAATAGAATGTTTCGTCTATGTAGATGATATTGTAATTTACGGATACGATCTGAACGATCACAATTCACGACTCATCACAATTTTCGAGCGACTACAAAGGCACAATCTGAAAATACAACCAGAAAAGTGTCACTTCATAAGGAAGGAGCTCACCTACTTGGAGCATGTTATTTCAACACCGAACTGGCAAAACCTTTAAGCAGATTGCTCAGGAAGAATGTTCCATTTCATTGGGATGCTTTTTGTGATGAGGCATTCACAGCTTTAAAAAGAAAGGTTATTACCCCACCAATACTGGCTTACCCAGACTTTAACCGGGAGTTTATAATAACCACGGATGCTAGCAATGTTGCGTTAGGAGCAGTGCTATCTCAAGGCACAATAGGCCAAGATAAACCTATTGCTTTCACTAGCCGAACTTTAAACGACGCAGAAACTCTATATACAACATCATTGGCAATCGTTTTTGCATTAGCCCAGTTCCGACCATATGTCTACGGACGAAAGTTCACAATAGTAACTGACCATAGCTTTCTACAGTGGCTTATAGGACGAAAGGATCCTACATCCAGACTTATGCGATGGAGAATTCTACTCGAAGAGTACGAGTACACAATCGTCCATAGAAAAGGAAAGCAAAATGCAAATGCTGATGCTCTCAGCCGTATAACAATGACTACCCCAGTCGATTCCATCAAAAATAATATCCTCGTCACCACACAAAGTAAAGCCAAACTCGAAGAAGATGTGGCTGCACAATCATACAAAGATACTACCAATCTTGTATGGCAAGAACAAACAGGGTCCATCTATACCAAGAAAAAACTTGGACTACGTATCATAATCCTCCCATTGATAGACTCTGCTGAGGAAGAAAACCTGGCAGGAAGAATTCCAAACTTCACCAAGCCAGACGTAGGTAAAATTACGTTTCATGAGCAAGATGGGTTATGCGCCATCACATTGCCATTGCCTTTCAGAAACCTAAGCGACCAGAAAACCGCTAAGAGTTCCCTTATTGATCTGAAGAAGATTTGCGAAGACCGGAATTTCAATTCCATTGGAATTTTAGTGCCCTTGATAGAGAACGAATCTAAAGTAGCATATAAATAACCTTCTAAAAGAAACTTTTGCTCACCTCAACGTGGCAATGTACGTTTTCTCCGATAAAAAGAAGCTTCTAACAGATCCTAACGAAATACAAAAGTTACTCACGGAATACCATAACTCGGAGGACACCAAGGAGCCACCCGAACAATCAACAGATTGAAACAAAAATATTACTGGCGCACAATGACCGCTGACGTTGCGGCGTATATTCGAAAATGTGCTTCCTGCCAGATAAACAAAAGTGGAAGAAATCCTAGAATTCCTATGAAGATAATCACAACAAGCTCCAAACCTTTTGAAAGAATTGCTTTAGATATAGTAGGACCATCACCAGTCAGCTATAATGAAAATAAATACCTACTAACGTTTCAAGACGATTTGACTAAGTTTTCAGGAGCATACGCTCTAGCCAGCGCCGAAACTAAGGAAGTGGCAAGGATTTTCGTTGAAAATATCGTCTGCCAGCACGGCATACCATCTTCTCTATTAACTGACCGAGGTGCAAATTTTCTCAGCGCACTTTTTAAGGACATTTGTTCATTACTTAAAACGAGAAAACTAAACACAGCACCCTACCATCCACAAACAAACGGAGCACTAGAACGGAGCCATAGAACTCTGGTGGAATACCTCCGCCACTATGTAAACCTGGATCCTCTCACCTGGGACACCTGGATACCTTACGCAATGTTTGTGTATAATACTACACCCCATAGTAATACAGGCTACACGCCGCATGAATTATTATATGGTTTCCCAGCCGAAATACCCAGTTCTCTCAGACAAAACCCCGAAAGCACTTAACACTACGACCATTACGCGAATGAATTAAAAATGCGATTACAACATGGTTATCGTACAGCAAAGGGAATACTGATAGAGAAAAAACAAAAATCTAAGGCATACTACGACCAAAAAGTAGGCCGTAAGAAATTTAATGTTGGCGACAAGGTTCTATTAAAGAATCACTCAAGACCTAACAAATTAACCTCCCTGTGGAAAGGCCCCTACGAAATTGTCAAGATCCTATCCGAAGAAAATTCAATCCTCAAAATAGGAAAAGGAACCCGAATAGTCCACAACAATAATATAAAACCATTTGTGGATTAGGCAATCACGAATGGGTCTCCAAAGAAAAAAATAAAAGTTGAAGGAAAGTAAATGTATAGATGTATAAATACCCTTACAAAAAAAAAAAAAATAAATAAATAAATAAATGTATATACGTATAGAAAAACCTTACAATAAATCATAAAGTAATATTCTACCAAAATACTACGATAATGTATTTAAAATTTGCCTCAAAATTTTCTATTCAAGTAATTGTATACGGATAGAATAATTTTGTAAATATTATACAACATTTTTAAATAATCAGAAAACAAACAAAACAAAAAAAAATTTATATATGAAGACAAACATTAACTCACTTAATAAAAGAAGTTTATAAATATCAGACAATATGTTAATCAACTACCACTGACTTAAATGAGAAACATTTTTTTGTAATAATAATAAATAATCTTAAGTTATAAAAGAAAAACACATTATATATATATATGAAGAAAGTAAAAAAATTTTTGTATAACTCCAAAAAAAGAAAAAAGAAAAAAAAGTTATAGAATTAAATTGTACGTTCAAATACATGGAAAAAAATTATATAAATAAAGAAACGCACGACAAATAAGGACAATGAAAAGTCCTCAAAAAAAAAAAACCGAAATAATATATGTAAATAATGAAAATGTATGTTTAAATAAATAAAATTCGATGTAATATACAAATTGTAAGAATAAACCATAAACACCTTACTTATCTATGTATCTTTTTACAAATAATAATAGTACTTTATAAAAACAAAAAAAAACCCAAAGTTACAATAAGAAATAATGTTAATATAATGAATTCAAATACTTATATAATTATAAAACATTCTACAATTAACCTTATACTCAGAAAATAAGAAAATATTTACTTTAAAACAAAACGAAAATTTTTAGAATTAAATGTTTAGCCAACATGAAAAAAAACAAATTATATGAATTTTTAAAAACCAAATTGTATTTGTACAAACGTTCAAAAGAAAATATTCAAATATTATAATATAAATAACCATCGTGAAAACTTCGATACACGACCATACATACAGTATAAACACGGTTACATTAATATTAAGAAAAAAACAAAGTACAAAAATTCCACATTTATAATAATATTACATACCTACGGCTACTGTAAAAAAAAAAAAAAAAAAAAAAAAAATCAGGCCTATGTAACGGAATCACAATACTACCATCCTTTTTTCCCAATCACACCATTTTCCAGAAAATTAATCTCATAAATATCAATTTTCTTTTTTTCAAGGAGGGGAGGATGTAGTGCTCTAAAAAGCCCTACTACCTTTTCCCCCCATTCCTACATCCAAATCCTAGCTATAATACGCTAAAACGCCAAAATCTTATCAAAACACAATAACCCAAACATGAACCAAAATTCACAATAAACGAATCAAACATTCGTTTATCGCATAACATTTGCCCCCACGGCATAATTAAATCCAAAATCTTGAATTAAAATCAAATTCGCAATAAACGAATCTAATATTCGTTTACGTTTCACATTTGCCCCACAGCATCACCCAAATCCAAAATTCAGAGATCATTATCTCTATCTGAAAATTTTCCATTGAGGAAAACAAACAAAAACTCAAAAGCAGATACATTCCCACATCTGCGCAATAGTTTCATAAGAATTCAAGAAATTGAATTCTTATCTAAAAGTAAACACAACATCTCACTCGAAATAACGAGATTGTTGTACGAAAATGTGTATCTTTGGGATGCAATTTTCGATTTGTTATCCTTTATAAAGGAATAGTTAAGTGATCTCGAGGCCGCAGTCTAAATTCGTCTACAGCCCCTGGAAGAAGTACCCCAGGATAATCTTTGAGAAAATAATAAAAATACATTCCAAAGGAAACAAGACGTGCTTTCATTTTTACCCAACTGTCGCGTCGTGCGTGAAGAAACCTTGTTATGAATTAGCATATTTAGATTTATTCGCATTATTTAGATTTATTCGTATTGTTAGTATTTTCTGTTATCACATTATGTTATTAATTAGTATAGTTATATTCATTCATATTGTTAGTTTTATTCATTGTTGCTATAATTTACAATTAATTTGCATGTTTGGCAGCACTTGCCTTTTTTGTTATCGTTTGTTATTAGTTTTTGTGTTGTCATAGTTTCTGTTATTATTATTGTCAGTTTCCCTTATGCAAATGTTAGAGTTTTCGTTTTGTATTGATTCGTTCGAATTATTGTTCGTTGTCGTTTATTAGAGTTTTGTCGACATTATATCAATTGAAATTAAAGGCGATTTAGTTGGAAATATATAATATCGTTTGTCGTGTATTTGTAATTACTCGTCGTCGCTCGTGCACGGTAAATGCACCGTGCGTAAACACCAACAACGGATAGCTAAGTATCTCCTGGCACCCACGGAAGACCAAGTGAAGACTAAGGACAGAGGCCGAATCCAAGGACGTTGCTCTTCCCTTTGAAATCAGAGGAAGCACGGCAACGACCCCTTTTGTGGGACAAGTTTTCAGAAGCTATTTTAAGAGATCACTTAGTCCTTTTAAGGACTAAGACACACTTCCTGAAACCAAACCCCTACAAAAAACATAACAAACCTATGTGGACTGGGATGAAGTTATGGGGGTTTTTCAGGTAAGTGGGCCGTGGGGTTTGGCGGAACCGCCACGAAGTAATGTCACAAAATCTTCCGCACCTACATGAATGAACTCATGGACATCCTTACATCCATTAAAAACAAGAAATCCTCTGGAACAGATGGTATTCCGAATACTGTTCTTAAACACCTGCCTCCGGACGCGGTGAAAATTTACACTACCTTGTTCAATAACGCTCAAAATAATGCATACTTTCCGAGACGTTGGAAAATAGCAGTAGTCCATCCCATCCCCAAAAAGGGCAAGGACAGGAGCAATCCCGCTAACCTTCGCTCGATTAGTCTGCTTCCAAACATTAGCAAAATATTCGAGACAATCATAAATAGGGTATTGATAAACTGGTGTGATGAAAACGACATCATTCCGAACAACCAGTTTGGCTTTAGAGCGGGGCACGACACAGTTCATGCAGCTACAAAACTTGTTTCCGATATACAGTGGAACAAGGCAAAACGACAATGCACAGGCGTATGTTTGGTTGACTTTGAAAATGCCTTCGATACCGTATGGTTAGAAGGACTTGTATATAAGTTATCAAATCTAGGTTTGCCCGAATATCTGTTATACATCATTTAAGATATGATAATGGATAAGCAAGTTGTGGTAAAATGTGGGGACGAAATCTCCAATAAAACTTTCCATATCAAAAATGGCTTACAGCAGCGGGCCGTGAATTCTCCCATTCTCTTCAATATTTATACTAGTGATCAAGTTGTGTCTCTTAATCACGCTATTGCATATGCCGACGAGATTGTAGTGTACAGATCAGAAAAAAATATCGATGCCATTAACAGACTTCTTCAAGACGACTTCAATAAAATCAAACGCTTTTGTGACGATTGGAAATTGAAAATTAACTTCCAAAAAAAAGAAACCATCCTTTTCAGAACACCTCTCTCTACAGCTTCAAGAGATACAAGGCATAATTGGAAAAACTTTTCCATCGTAGGAAGCAATAATCTTCCGCTGCAAATGAAAACTGTTGTCAGGTACCTTGGTATCTGGATGGACCAATACCTATACTTTGATAAGCACATAGCAGCTGCCCTCTCCGCAGCTAAAAGTGCATATGCAATGACAAGTAGTCTATTTCGAAATAGTCTCGTAGATCACAAAGTTAAAATAATTTCCTACTCAGCATTTATCCGTCCAATATTAGTGTATGGTTGCCCGGTATGGTTCAACGTTTCCCCATCCTACATGGAAAAGTTTCGCATGTTCGAGAGGCAGTGCTTGCGTTCCTGCCTCGGATTACATAGAACACCTGAGTCTCAATACAGGAAATTCTATCCTAATAAGACACTGTATGACAAATCAGGACTGAATAGGATAGACAATTTCATTATCAAAATTATTCGTGGTCACACTGCAAGGGCAATGTGCAGCGAAAATAATCTTATCTCGGGAGCATAATACCCCAATGACATGTACCTGGAGAATACACTCCAAAATGGGTTTATCGCACCTGAAGCGTTCCCTCTCTTGGATAGAAAAGGTCTTATGCAAAACAAGCACGGAGTCCCTATTATCTACCACGCTTTTCGTGGTGCCAGGGACAAACGGATTCTTTATAACAGTTATATCAAATGCTGCAGTTCACTTGCGCTTTAGCATGGCAAGAGGCGATCGAGATAAATCTATGAATGACCGATCCCATCCCAACTGACAATGAAGAAAGGACTTAAATCCCCAAATATAGTAAGATCTTCAGACGCTACGGTTTCCCTTTCCATTCCTCATTTCCCTTTTCATATATATTTTTTTTTTCAATTCAATTCAATTTTTCTTTGGTAGATAATTACATTTATGGTATATTTTACAACTAGTACTTAAGAGATTTAGGATAGCAATTCCTTTACAACTATAATATTAAATCTATATAACGACAATAGCACAATTTTAATGAATAGCAAATAATAAATTAAGGGAAAACTACAATAAAAAACCCTTATTTGAATCTTAAGACTAATATTGCACGAGCTTCCGGTTATTTTATATAATAATAACCTCGATATAATTTTCATAGACAGAGTACATATGTAGTGATTTAGGATAACGCAAGACGGGAAACGAGAATATTGTCAGAAAAAGAACAATTGACGAAGAAGTTTCGATTGAATTTGTCAATGTAGAACTCTACCTGTTTAACGTTAGCGTTTTCATGTAGTTCATGTGTCGAATAATGCCATGGCAAATTCAGCAACATTTTCAATATTTTATTTTGACACCTTTGCAATTTTATTTTGTGTGTGCGAGCACAATTACACCATACAGGGGCCCCGTACAGGAGTATAGCTTGAAAAACGGTTTTATATATTATAATTTTATTTTCGATGCTAAGCTTTGACTTTCTACACACTAATGGATACATAACTCTTACGACTTTGTTTATTTTGTCTATTGTGGTAGTGATGTGTTTTTGAAAGATAAGTTTTTTATCTAGAATAATACCTAGATATCTACAGTCTTCGGACCAATCAATATCAACTGCACACATACTGAGTTTAGTGCCATTTGGTAGGTAGCAGTGTTGCCTACATCTCGAAAACCAGACAGCTTGTGTTTTATTACCATTTATTTTTATTTTCCATTTCCTGTAATACACTGCTAGTTTGTCAAGAGCTGCTTGCAAAGAGTTGTAGACATTAGTGAATAAAGCACCCGAAGAGAAAATGGCCATATCATCGGCAAACATAGCTACCTGAATGTTTTCACCTAGATATGGTAAATCTGCGACAAACAATGTAAATAATATGGGACCAAGAACCGAGCCTTGGGGTACACCATGGTGGATTTGGTGAGTAGAGGATTCATATATATTTATTCCTCCTTTTCGTTTCCATTTTACATTTAGATTCCTTTTCGTTTTAAAATCTCTGTATGTTAACATTTTGTTGATATGTTTGTTAATATTTTTTTTGTTTGTTAACTATTTATTTTATCTTGTTATTTAAAAAAAAATAATAAAATAAATAAATAAAAAAAAAATTAATAAAAAAAAGAGAGAACTTCTTCCAGGAAATACCATATATAAAAATATAAAAATATAAAAATATAAAAATATCAAAATATAAAAATACAAAAATATAAAAATATAAAAATATAAAATATAAAAATATAAAAATATAAAAATATAAAAATATAAAAATATAAAAATATAAAAATATAGAAATATAAAAATATAAAAATATAAAAATATAAAAATATAAAAATATAAAAATATAAAAATATAAAAATATAAAAATATAAAAATATAAAAATATAAAAATATAAAAATATAAAAATATAAAAATATAAAAATATCAAAATATAAAAATTTAAAAATATGAAAATATAAAAACATAAAAATATAAAAATATAAAAATATAAAAATATAAAAATATAAAAATTTAAAATATAAAAATATAAAAATATAAAGACATAAAAATATAAAAATATAAAAATATAAAAATATAAAAATATAAAAATATAAAAATATAAAAATATAAAAATATAAAAATATAAAAATATAAAAATATAAAAATATAAAAATATAAAAATATAAAAATATAAAAATATAAAAATATAAAAATATAAAAATATAAAAATATAAAAATATAAAAATATAAAAATATAAAAATATAAAAATATAAAAATATAAAAATATAAAAATATAAAAATATAAAAATATAAAAATATAAAAATATAAAAATATAAAAATATAAAAATATAAAAATATAAAAATATAAAAATATAAAAATATAAAAATATAAAAATATAAAAATATAAAAATATAAAAATACAAAAATATAAAAATATAAAATATAAAAATATAAAAATATAAATATATAAAAATATAAAAATATAAAAATATAAAAATATTAAAATATTAAAATATAAAAATATAAAAATATAAAAATATAAAAATATAAAAATATAAAAATATAAAAATATAAAAATATAACAATATCAAAATATAAAGATATAAAAATATAAAAATATAAAAATATAAAAATATAAAAATATAAAAATATAAAAATATTAAAATATTAAAATATAAAAATATAAAAATATAAAAATATAAAGATATAAACATAAAAAAATATAAAAATATAAAAATATAAAAATATAAAAATATAAAAATATCAAAATATCAAAATATAAAGATATAAAAATATAAAAATATAAAAATATAAAAATATAAAAATATAAAAATATAAAAATATTAAAATATTAAAATATAAAAATATAAAAATATAAAAATATAAAAATATAAAAATATAAAAATATAAAAATATAACAATATCAAAATATAAAGATATAAAAATATAAAAATATAAAAATATAAAAAAATAAAAATATAAAAATATAAAAATATTAAAATATCAAAATATCAAAATATAAAAATATTTTTGTACGTCGAGGGGCATTACATAAACTTGTATCGTGTAATTTAGAGTGCTCGTGTAGAGCCAGTAAATTATTTTGAGAATAAGAAAAGTTTGTAAAATAGGATTTAGCATTTAGTCCTAAGTCAAGATTTGTTAAATTATTGTACAATAAATGCGTTATTCATCATCATCATCATCATCAAATGTTCCTAACCCGCCACATTTTAGCGGCTGCTACTACATATTACGCTTTTATTAAGAGCCGAAATAACTGACCTGCGTTAGATACACAACGTTCTTTCAATGTAAAATGTGGAAATTCCATATCCCAAACACTACTTCCAAAGATAATCCTTAACGATATGAATACAAATGTATGTACGTAGACTTAAGACTCAATATCTATTTCGATGAAACTATACAACAGTCAGCTTATCCTTAATCAAGAATTATGTCGACATTTAGATGGTAACAAACACAATTCGACAATTCGTACACTTTGTTTCTTTAGAAAGCACTGTCGATCTGTCACAGATAACCCATCGACACCGAGGGCATCCATAAGCACTACAACCCTAATATAGGAACTTGTCTTGGACTTACCGAATAGGATACCACACACACGACAATCCGTAAATGAGCTGATGATGCTTCTTAGTTCAGAGCTGTTTGACTTTGTCTTTCGTTCATTAAATCCTTAGCACCCCAACTCTGACCACTGACAGAACTCGGACCCCAACTAACTATAGTCTAACCCCGACCCCAGCCAATAAGTGAGGCAGACAGCAATCGAAAATGTGTTTTGGCTTTTGGTGTATATAAATGCAAAGATGAAAGGATATTTCCATTTGCACGGGAATCAGGACGTGAACATAAAGTTCTGTGCCAGTGCCAGGGAATTGGATTTGCCGAAATTAGGTGCAAAATGACCACAGAATGAACCCAATCCCCCGTTCGGCGTAGCCCACATCGCCGCATCACGGCTAACCAAACATGGACAAATATGAACACTGTGATTTTTGGCCTGTGACCTAAAAGTACAACTGTAGTTGTGGAGCAAATGTTGAGCTTGATGTCCTCCACAGGAGGAACTACTTGCAGCGAGTGGCGGTGGGGAGCATTCTGTCGGATGGGTTGGTAGAAAGTTTGTTCGGGTTGTCCTTTGTGTGTTGACCAAGACCTAAGTAGGTACAGAGACACAGAAAAAATTATACCCGCAATCAAGGACTATAAAATTCAAGAAGGAAATTCACATAACGTACAAAATAATGATCGCAACAATAAGGATAACAAACAGCAAAAGTTGTGACTGGCCAAAAGGACACGACAGCGGCAAGTACAAACTATAAAGACACATTTGATGTTATTATAATGCCACAGTCGTTCGTTTGAACTGTTTTTTTTTTCTTCTACTTTTCCATTTGGTGTTATTGCTGCCGTTGCTGTTGCAGTAGTTACCCCAGCTTTTTATTCTGCACCTTTTCTTGTCTTAACAGAGCACCGTCTTCAAGTCGATCTAATGAAGAAAGGGAACGACCCATAGGCAATCCTCCTTGTCCTTCAGTGTATTCTTTAACTCACGATACAAAGCACCGCAAGACATGTCCCTAAGTCCTCGGGTACAAAATATATACGTGCACTAAGTAAATGCCTTGCCTTGTAAGGCAAAGGCAAATGAAAAAGGATGTCTATCTGCTCTGCGGTCATAGCCGCACAAAAGCGAAACATTTTATTGTCCTCCTTTTAGTATATTTAAATAAACTCAAACTAAAACTTCAACTAGATGTGGCAAGTGTGCAACACAAACACCACAAATGTAAAAACGACATTAGCAATCGGAACAACAGCCTGCAACATACATCGTACAACACCGTTTAACTTAATGCACGTTACGTACACACAGCGATCCAAAATTTGGGTCGAGCTAGGCCATAAAAATTATTTTAGTTATACTACGTGTACATATTCCCTTTCAAGCATGACGAAGGATAACAGGGAACGCTTAACAACCAAAACGGTTGCGAGTAGCGAATTACCAACTACGTCTTCGGGCCACCGGCTACGGTTACGCATTTAGGAAGTTCACATATTTCATGAGGCACTTAACTCGTCGTCCTTAACGGCGTCATCGCTTGGTGTAGCCATCGCCGTCGAACTTCCTTGGCAGGGTCGGAGCATCGCGACTTAGCGAAACTCTTTTTTTAGAAGCCGCGTTGCTTCGTTTGCTTCCCTTCCCGGTTTTTGTTTTTTGTTTTTTTTTCTTTGTCAACCGTTGTTTATGGCAAAGGAACAACCAGGAAAATTATGAAAATGGACTTTTTGGATTATCCCGAAATTTGTCTGATGTACAACGGAGCCCCTAACTGGTAATTCGAAGGAGAAAACATCATTTTGGAGGATTGTTTATTAGGAGTGAATTGCTTATTTGCGGAACACGACCTAAAACACCGGGCAGGCGAGTTCCTTTCGATAACGGAACTGTTCTTAAATGTGGGACCGCTCTTAAACGAGGCAATTGACGGTGTTTATTTGTTCGTTTTAGGTTGATTAGCAGGCCATGGCATTTGTGAAGGGGCCGCGACTTGACTTTTTATAGGGTCATAAAGTAACAGTGTGTATGGGTGAGATGGTCGTTAAAGAAGTAAGATAAGAACAAGTGATTACTGATAATTATACTTATTGGTTCAAATTCGAAGTTGTATTTGTGGAGCGGTTAGTGAACCTCTTGTCAAACTATATCATGTGATCGTTTGGTTTAGAATATGTCGGCATATAGCCATTTACAAAAGTTTCTGAACAATACAATGGCGAATGATTAAAAGCACAACTCCCACAATTTCTGTTCAATGTGTTCACAATATTCTGCCATCAAATGAACGTGTTGAAGCCGTCTAACGTATCATATGAATTGTCCGTCACCATTTTATTAATTTTTGTTACTGAAGTCGCACTAATTGTAGCAAGGGTACAAATCATAACTTACCTATCTTTTTTCCATTTTTGCAACATTTTTTATTTTCGTTTTATATTCTTAGATTCTAATTTATATGCTAGACAAAAGATGCTTAAATTCCAGCTTAATTATGGTTTACTGGTCCTACGTCAAAGTGTTGTTTGACTGGTGGCAAACAAACCCTATAGAACATAAGCTAGAATTATATGTTACAAATACTCCGTCATATCCAAGAGGAAATTCCTTCTTCGATTTATTGTTGCTGGACGAGCGAATACAATTATTAGATACGGATCTAACTACTCGAAATTGTCTTCGTATAATCGAGTACGATAGCGATCAGTATAGACTTGGTGCTCTAATACATGTCCCAAACAAACATTCACTACTTGAGCAGTACAAACAGATACATTCTTTTAATTTCGGAAAAGCACACTGGTCGCGCTTTGATCGGATAATAAAAAAAGAATTACGCTCCAATGGCATAGATCCACCAACTGACAGAAATCTTCATAATGACGAAATCGATCGACGATGGTTACTAATACAATGAATCGTTATATCCCAAAAGTGTCTCACATGGAGAGCCATACAAACCGATACAGAAACTCAACGATCGACGAGCTGTATAGGCAAACGAGTATTCTGCTCTCTAAGTTAAAACTGCTCTACAGACAGTTCAGCGATCCAAATAGCCAGGAAATAAAAACAATTAAGTCACTAATTAAAAATCTTCAAAATTTGATCCGTGACAACTACAGATCAGTAATTAATGAAGACTGGAACAAGAGAATTCAAGCCATTAAAGCTAGTGGACCGAATATGTTCCCTCAAATAAATAAAGTCTTTCGAAGGAAATATTATAATGACATCCCATGTCTGGGAATTCCGCGGACTCCCTAAAATTGTCAAACTCTGCTGAACGCAGGACTTACCTTGGAACACATTAACTCTAACGAAGAGTTCATAATAGTCGAGGATCCGCAAAAAAAGGCGAACTCAATTGGGGCTTTTTTCGAAGCAGTGTACAGATTGAACGAATCGGCTCATTCTAATCTTGACCTGGAAAATAGGGCTCTCCAAAAGCATATTTCGCTACGCAATGAACTTAACAATTGGCGTCTCTTAAGTCGAAGTTTCTCTATCTTTAGTGAAAATAATAGAGCGGATTCCCCGCTTAGAAATCTAAACACTAGCATATTTGTACACACGGATGAACTGACCGATTTTCTTAGCTCCATTAAGAACAAAAAATCTTGTAGGATAGATAGTATTCCAAACATTGTTTTAAAGCATTTACCTCTGGAAGTAATGAAGGTTTAAACTATTTTGTTCAATAACGCCCGAAATAATGCATATTATCCAATCCAATGGAAATCTGCAGTAGTCCATCCCACCCGTAAAAAGGACAAGGACAGGAGCAGTCCAGCCAATCTTCGCTCGATTAGTTTGCTTCCGAACATCAGCAAGGTATTCGAGAAAATTATAAATAAAGCGTTGACTAACTGGTGTGAGGAAAATGGTTTATTCCGACCAACCAGTTTGGTTTCCGATCGCAACATGACACAGTTCATGCTGCGACAAAAGTTGTTTCCGACATACAGTGGAACAAGGCGAAGCGACAATGCACAGGGGCCTGTTTGGTTGACTTTGAAAAGGCTTTCGACACCGTATGGTTAGAAGGGCTTGTATTAAGTTATCAAATCTAGGTATGCCCGAATATTTATTATTCATTATCTACGATATGGTAATGGGTAAACAATTTCTGGTGAAACGTGGAGATATTATCTCTAACAAGACTTTCCACATCAAAAACTGCCTACAAGAGGGAGCAGTGAATTCTCCCATTTTATTTAACATTTACACTAGTGATCTAGTGGGTTCTCTCAACCATGCAATTGCGTATGCCGACGACATTGTGGTGTATAGATTTGTAAACAAAATCAGGCGTTTTTTCGACGACTGGAAATTAAAAATAACTTTTCAAAAAACAGAGACTATCCTTTTCAGAACGCCACTGTCCAGTGCATCGAAGGATACAAAACGCGATTGGATGACACTTTCCACTGTTTGAAGTAATAATCTTCCTCTCAAGTAAAAACTGTAGTTAGATACCTCGGTATCTGGCTTGATCAGTGTCTGTACTTTGATAAGCATATAGCAGCTGCCCTTTCTGCAGCTAAAAACGCATATGCAATCACACGAGGTCTCTTCCGTAGTAGTGTTCTGGACCACAGGGTGAGAATAATTTCATAGTCAGCATTCATCCGACCAATATTGGTGTATGGCTGCCCGGTATGGTATAACATATCCCCATTTTACATGGAGAAGTTCCGGGTGTTCGGGAGACAGTGTTTGCGTTCCAGCCTCGGAATGTACCTAACCCCAGAGTCGCAATACAAGAAATACTATCCTAATAAACTCCTGTATGACAAATCAGGCCCCCGCTTGATAGAAACCTAGATGTGGGCTTAAACTACAATAAATCACTCAGGCTATGCTGGCGGAAGCATACGCTACCAGTAGAGCCACACATGTCAGACAGGCTAGCGAGGAGTAACACACAAAGATCTACCACCGCTAATCCAGGGTGTTACGCGTCACCGTGCCCATTGGATGGTTTGCAGCCAGAGGTATACCGGCTGTATTATAACGGAAAAATTTCGGGTGTTCGAGAGGCAGTGTTCCTGCCTCCGAATGTACACAGCCCCAGAGTCGCAATACAAGAAATACCATCCCAATAAAGTCCTGTATGACAAATCAGGACTAAACATAATAGTTAACTTCATTATCAAGACTATCCGTGGTCACACAACTAGGGCAATGTGCAGTGAAAATGATCTCATATCGGGAGCATTGTAATATTTTTATTCCACACCACCCAGTTAACACACATTTGTAAATAAACACTTTTTGTTCTTTATTTAAGGTAGTGTTTATTAATAAACCATATTACTTGGTCGAATAGGAATTATTTACAAACAGCACACTTCTTTATGTTTTGTATTTTCAACTTATATTAATTCACCACTGTTTGCACAAACTATAATATTATTTTATATATATATATATATATATATATATATATATATATATATATATATATAACATATATAATAAGCACACACCGGAACGCACCTAAAGTTAGTGAATTACGAAGCAATCCTCTTAGTTAAGACACTCACAGATAACCACTCGAAATTTAGTCCATATATTAAAATAACCCGACACACGATTTTTCCAACCTCATCACCTTACTCGTTTCTTGCCAACCCTCAACGCACCGTCCCGGTCGTAATTCCAAACACAACTCAAAAAAGTCTCCCGTCTCGGTCGAGATTCGTAAGCCAACTCCTTTAATGGCCGTCTCCGCCAAAACTCGAAAAACCGCCGTGTCTAGTTTTTTCCTCGTTTTTAATTTCTTTTTTTCGGAATCTGGTTCCTTTCGCCAGATCAAAGGATACGCCCTTTTTCCCGCCTGAACCTTTTTTCGGTATTAAACACAAAGAAAAATCAATAGTGTGTTTATTGCGCCTGTTGTTATCTTTAACCGAATGGGCAAAGATTTTTTCCGTGGGAAACCGATTGAAAGAAAAGATCAATAGCGCCCAGGCCAACGTTCATTTTGTGTTATTGCCTGTTGTTTGTTTTAACTTAGTTTTGTTAAAACGGAAACTGGCGCTGGTTGTTTTAATGGTTTTAGGTAACAATTTTTCTGAGGGCTCATAAAATTGCTGGCGCGCTATTTTTATGATACTCGGTGGTCTTGTTTGAAGGACGGCATCTGGCCTGCACATTTGGTTCTTAGGGGTTGTTGTGGTGAACCCTTGGTTCAATGATTATATTTCCAAGTTTTTTATGTGAGCAAATTGAACGTTTAGTTCAATTTGCTTGGAGTTTAATTGATTAGCGCAAATTGAACGTTTAGTTCGATTTGCTTGCTATCCATTTATGTGGGACCATTTGTTGTATGGGCTAATGTTTTTTATTTAGATAATGTCACATCCTTTAAGTGGATGTTTTTGGCGTGTATCGCCGTTAGTGGTGGAGACTAGCTCCAAAAGGGTAATTTTTTATGGGATGGGTGGTTGTGGCCGTAACAGCATTCTATCCCAATGATATGTATATGGAGAGTACTCTCCACAATGAGTTTGTGGGGGTGCGATGTGGATGTATCAATGTATGGCACCGGTTCGCTATCGCCCCACTAGTTATTCCGCCGACGACACGTCCGCAAGGAGCGAGCAAAATGGACAGGCGGCGGGTTTGCACCCCCCGAGTGCACGTTACGCAGGGCTGGGGTGCGCGCGTCGATGGTAGAATGATGACTAACTGATGAAGGAAAAAATGTATTCTACTTTCGAATAGAATTGCTATGCTTGCATAGGAATTCAGTTCCAGCGAATCCTGGCCGTATAGGCCTAGCTGGATTCGTTGGTTGTGTATACCGGGAAATTGATTTGGGAACGCGAGCAAATATGGGCATGTATTTTCAGGCGAAATTGGAGTTGCTTGGGCGCAAGCAAGGGAATATCGTTTAGATAGAATGTTGTTCGAAGTCGTTTCGGGAAAATGTATGCGGCTTGGTTAGTTGTTGATGTTCTGTTGAGGATTTGAATATGCGTTAGTTATGGCATATGAATTTCGGGGAAGTTAAGATTGCTTGGTCACGAAGAGGAAATGAAAATTCAGTAAAGGATTGACCGAAGCAATTTTGGGAAAATGTATGTGGGGTGATGTAATTGAGGGAAATGATTAATATTCCGTTGTAAATTGGAATATGCATTTATTTCAGCTTGGGAAATGGGTTCTTGGTAAGTATGGGATGTATGCAAATGCAGATTTTGCACGGGGAGCTGGATTAAAGTGACGCGCTGTTAGCGGTCAAGATTGGTTAGCATTGTGGGGTGGTATAGAGAACCCCCACTAGTTCATTCCCAAACATGGAGTCCCTATTATTTACCACGCCTTCCGTAGTGCCAGGAATAAATGAATTCTCCATGATATCGATATCTCTAATATTCCAGATCGCCTGCGTTTTAGTATGTTTATTATTCCCAATTATTTTTGTATTTTTACTTTTAATTTAATTTTATTTTTTATCTTTTTCACATTTTCATTTGTACTTGTTTATGTTTATACGTTTTGTTTCGTTTTTTTTATTTTGCTTGTCAACCCCGTATATATAAAAAAAATATAACTAATACAAGATATATAGAGGGAGTAAAATAAATTTAAAAAAAGAAAATATCAATTACTGTGACATGTTATAAAAACACAAATTATTGTACGCCGAAAGGCATAGGCAAAATGATAATGTATAATTTAGAATGCTTGCAAAGACCCAGTAAGTTAATGTAACAATGATATTTGTAAAATAGAAGTTAACATTTAGTCTTAAGTTAAATCTGTAATTGAATTGTTAAATAAATATGGACATAAAAAAAAATACTAAACAAGCCAGATACCAAGGTGCAGTTTTTACTTGAAGGGGAAGATTATTACTTCCTACAAAGGAAAATTTTCCAATTCTGTTTTGTATCCCTCGGTGCCCAAGACAACGGCGTTCTAAAAAGGATACTTTCTGTTTTCTGAAAATTGATCTTTAATTTCCAGTTGTCGCAAAAACCTTAGATTATATTTAAATCATCTTGCAGAAGTCTGTTAATTACATTAATCTTTACTCCAGATCTATACATCACAATGTCGTCGGCGTATCCAATTGCAAGCTTGAGAGATTCCATGTTTATTAATTGACATGCACAATATAATCAATGGTAGGAGAGAAATATCGACAACTTGTTTTTTAATTGTCATTAAAAATTCAAGGCGAAGTATATTGAAATAGTAGAAAAAGTTGCTGTTTTAAATCAAAAACAATTGATCTAACTCAGGTGCTTATTGATCCACACTCATATTTCGCACAGATCGTAATGGTGTTTACACACAAATTTCGTGTAAGGTTGCTGACATCGATTCATTGTATTGATTGCTTTTGCGAAAAGCTATTAGTTAATTACATATCCAACAAAAAATAAAGCTTGGGTTCTTAAGAGTTTTAAAAGCAGCACCTTTTCACAATTCAGGGCATATTCTTTTCCTATTTATATTTGTTTAACGTGAGCCGCATTCCTTCGGGCTTTCGATGATGACTTCCTATTCTACAGCACAATTGCGTTGCATCTGTCCCCATTTTAGTTATTTTTTACCTTTTCACAAAGGGAAATTCGCACAGCAGACAGAAAGAAAATGCAGAAATCTCCATGGAAGACCCTTCAACAATGTTCTCAGCAATTATTCTTCCACCATAGCCACCGTATCTCCCACCTTGAATACAAATCCAATTGATGCGATAGTCATCGTATGACTCCATCTGAACGAACGTGGAAAGA
Source organism: Microdon myrmicae (assembly GCA_963931805.1). NCBI lineage: Eukaryota > Metazoa > Arthropoda > Insecta > Diptera > Syrphidae > Microdon > Microdon myrmicae. The sequence continues at coordinate 254,594,753 of OZ007497.1, forward strand.
ATTGCTTAATGAAGGACATAAGTACTTTCGTCTTAAAAAATTTCTGATCTTGTTAATCCTCTTCACTCACACAACAAAAGACCTAACAAACTTAAAAGAGATCCCGAATCTAAATTTACCACCAGAAGGAGCTTGTTCGCTCACAAAACTAATAAAACAAAGAAACAAGCCCTGATACGGTAGCGGTATGATGAACAAATTAAAGGCGCACACGTCACATAAAGAAACGCACACGTTTGTTCGTAATTTGATTTGAAAGGATTAGATGTCTACATGCATCCTTGATAGCATGCAAAAAGAAACGAGCATACTGAATTGCTAGAATGCAGAAGAAGGACTCAAGAAACCTTTTGCCTGTGTGGCGGGTATGTGCTTGTGTTTGTGCGCCAATGTGTCTTCTAACTAAATTTTATAAGCTAAGTCCTGTCGCGTTCAGATGGAGTGTTAAATTAAATCAAGAAACACAATAAACTATCTCCGTCTTTCATGCCACTATAGTATCTGTGTGTAGTTTCTTGAGAATGTTACTCCTTATATGGTCGTAGAAATAATTGAAGAATCTCCTTCATTCTCAAGACAGACAGGCATTTAAGAATCCTTGATTTCGTTTCATGAAATTTCCTCACGAATGAGGCTAGCCATCAAAGAAACAATATCTCGAGTAAATTGCAACGCAGCAATTAAACCCGAATAAAAATCAGTTTCCGAATTGAAATACACTCGAACAGCGTCATGTCCTGAAACCAGGACACTAGGTGTGAAGACCTCATAATCGAATGTGAGTAAAAACTATAACAGAAACTGTGAGACAAAATTACCCTGGCCCTGGTCCTTGGCAAACAAGTAAAGGTCCTCTCCAATTGGCCCGCTTTTACAATGTGTTCATACATTTCTCCGAAAATTTCCCATACGCAGCGACGGAAGTTAAGGGTCAAAAAACGCCCAAACTTTAGGAAAAAAAAAGCTATCGCCAACCAATTTCAGCCAAACGAGAATATGTTCCTTTGTGGCCAACAAAAAGGCTGGATTTAAGTCGAAAGGCAGAAGTATCCTGTTCAAGTGGTTATCAGTGCATCTGGAGCATTTTTTTTACAGTGAACTTGAAGCCGCACATATTCGTGGAAGGATAACGCACCGAGTACATTGTATACGAAGAGAAGCAGCAGCCGGGCCATTGTATGGGCAAAAACTTTTCTCCATCTCTTGGGGAAAATTTTCGAATTCCATTTAAATTTCACTCATAACGGTGTTTTGAGTGCCAAGTTTTCTTTGTCTTATTTATAGTCCCATTCCATCTTATCCTTGTGCAAAGGCCGAAGTATACTTGTACAAAAGGACACGGTGTGCGGTTGTAAATTTAGAATCCAGGCGAGCGCAAAAGACTTTGTCACTCCTTAAGAGCATCGCACAATAAAGCCCATCATTGTATGGCTGCGGGCAGGCAAGCCACAGGGAGTGAATACAAACGCCAGGATACACAAGTATGCATCCTTGTTCGGTGTTATTTTAATTGTTCACTGTAAATCATGACATTTAATTGTGTGTAATTATGGTATTTATTTAGCAGTTTCGATGTTGCAAATAAATACAGATGAATTACGGAAACATGCAATCGTAAATTTAAATAGGGTGGTGTCTGTCCGCCCAGGATGCTTCAGGACAATGCTCGGCCAAAAGTGATAAAATGCTTTTTATTCTCAGTTTCTTGTTTCGACTGCAGTTTTCTTTAGTCGAAACAAATAAAATACTCCAAAAGATATTTATAGGAAGCGACTGAAAGGAGAATGGACGCCAATTGGACTGAGAATTCGAACCTTCAGCTAGAAGGGGACAAAATAAAAGTGCATGAAGGACACATGCTGATTGTTAGGATCGTGTTGAAATTAACTTTTTAACTGTGTAGATCTCACAGTACAGACATCAGTGTGATGCTGCTGATTTCGTGTTACACCAAGTAGAAGCAATAATAAAAAAACAGAAAAAAGAATTAAAAAAAAAAAACAGGGAAAGGAGGACACAATCCTGACAAGCTGTCAACGTAAACAGAAGGACAACAAACTACAGATAATGAGAACAATGCTGTGGCAATGGCCACAACCATCCCACGAAGATTTCGGTCTCATAATCATGGTGTAAGCTCAATCACGTTTCCTAAACAATAGTTTGGGTAAACTTCATTAATTTTTTCTTCGTCATGTTTAATTTTCTGCTGAATTCTTAATTAATTCCCACCCAGATTTGAAATGGCCAGCAGAAATAAGCACATCTCAGATCATTCGTGCCTCTTTAACAATTTTTGTTTTTTTGTTCTTTGTGGTCTGGTTTCATTTAGCAAACGGACGGCCAAGACGATATGTATTTTTAGTACATCACCCGTCATGTTTTCACTTCAAGGTTTAAATGCAAGAGATGCGATGCAGAGGCAGTGAAGAGCTTAGTGATGAGACTAAATAAACATACACTGTACTTGACTAAGAGACGAACAAATGGTAGAAAGACATTTTACTTAGGGTACATTAAGTTTCCCAATAAAGGCCAATCCTATTCTTTAAAAAAAACACGCTTCCATTTGAGATATTAGCACATTACATATATCAGTTCGAGGCATGTAATGGAAACATTAGTAATAAGATAAAACAATCAGCTTTCAACTCATTTTTGGACACACTTCACGTGTCACATGCTGGAGCCATCTTGCTTGGAATCACTTAACGTGAACTTCCTTGAGTAGACTGATATTAAATTAATAGACCCATCATATATAAGTACTAGGGAAATAATACCATAGAGCCCGAACAGACATTTGGAGGAAAACCTCGGTGGTGGCACAATGTCTTGCAAGGAAAAAATGGTACCACCCATGAATAAATAAGCTTGTGACAATTATGTCACTAAGGAAACTGTCTTATCCAGACGCGGTTCTCCTCTATTAAGAGGACAACTGAGGCTTTTTTCAATGCGTTTTTTTTTTTTCTAAAGGCGACATTTACTTTTCTTTAGAAACGTTTGGTACACAAAAAGGTACATTTAAACAAGAAAAAACATCACAAAAAATTTGATTTTGATATCAAGTGAAGGTTTCGGATCTGAAATCCCGGAGTCCCTGGAAATTATCGTAGAATGGACAAATAGCAAATTAAAATTAACGGCTCTGATGTGGTAATAATTTGGTCTTATAATAATAATTTTACATATGTCAAGTTTCATCCACATATACATTTAATTTTCTCTGACTTAAACTTCGAATAAAGTGATTCCGATAAAAATTCGATCAACATGAAAAATTTGCTTTTGAGAAGAACGAGCCTTAAGTTTTCGATTCCAAAATGTATAAGTCCGGGAAACGGGAAAGGCGGTATAAAGCTTATCTACGGTTTTCTAGAGCGTAGGCCTTCCACTTGAGCAGAACTGTCTAATCAAATACAATATAATGTAGTACAAAGCAAGGGCAGCTACTGTGCAGCTGACCCATAGATATTTCTGCCCCCTTTTGTGGCAGTAACTGCAGGTTATCTTGTGGCCTTTCTAACAGATACACACACAACACACAAGCAAATAGTGAAGAACACCGAAAAAAAAATCTAATAAGAGAAGTTTCAGCCGTATACCAAGCAATAACATAACAATTTCACATCAGTTGAGTGTACTTGAGTTTAGAAATCAAATTCGTACACGCGGTAGTGGCCTATGTGCTGAGCATTGATTCAATTTTTTAGTGATTGTAACGGTCATAGCGTCAGTTCGAATCGCACGTTCTTCACTATCAATGGAAACGCTATAATCTTGTTGATAGGGGCATCCTTTATCAACGCTACACTGGGAGGTTCTGCTTCTGTTTCCCCTTCAATTCCCCTGTATGTTTGCTCCGCCTCCGGTGTTTGTTCCTGTAGTTGCGGAGTCATTTTACATTTGGAGAGTTGGGTATTATGTCTGTTAAAATATGTCCCAACTCGGTACCCAAAATCGGTTTATAGGTCTCTGGGGGTGCTATTGGTGCATAGGCGAAAGCAGAGTTAAATGAAGCTTGCGAAGAGGTACTGGCGGCTGAGGTTGTTTCTATCCTCTAGTTGTTTCTCTCCTGAATAGATAGCAGCTGGTTCCAGGGGTAGGTAGTCCGGTCCGGCTCAGTTGTATCGCAAGTCATGACTGTCCGTCGATGGGTGACATATGACACCGAGGTGAAGCTTGCTCCCAACTAACTGCTTCTGGTGTCCGATAACAGTGCACTTGTAAAATGATGTTGTTCGTTCGGATTTCAAGTCGCAAATCTACACCGCGAACCGATACGAAAACTTGTCTATAAATTTTTTAACACCAAACACAAGAATTTCCGCTGTTATCGGAATCGGATCATAAGCCAGTAAAGGGAGTTTTTAACGTGAAAGATCCCACCTCATGTTTAACTAGATTCCATCACAAATTGTAGGAGTTTGATTACCAAATCGAGTACAAACCCGGTAAATATAACACCAATGCGGATGCCTTAAGTCGCATACCGCCCCCACAGTACAAAGGTGCAATGTAGTAATACGTGCCCAAGCTAATAAACAAAGGGAAAGCGAAAGAACATAGGGAAGTCTAAAGGACGATAGCTTCTCTTCACGGAGATCCCATTCCTTTCTGCAGGGAAAAATCCAGTTCCTACTTCGGGATTACCACGATCCTCGTTTGGATGGGCACCAAGGAATGATTAAAACTTACAATAAAACAATACTTAGGAATTATTGGTGGAAGAACATGATGCGCGACATTAAGCAACACATTATTATTATATTATTTCACCCATTTCGTGTGCTTAACAAAGCTAAATCGCACCATATATGGCCATCGAAGCGATGGATGGAATTTTGGTGTTCTGTCGTTTCGATGGCCGAGGTTAATCTCGGTTTGGATTCCGTGAGGGCAAGTCGCGCCCTCACGTTAATTTACATCCCTCTTGGGCCGTCCCAAGGGATCGGGTAATACGTCACAATAAGTCGTTGAGAGAAATTGAATAGGTGTAGCTAATGCAGTCGTGGTGCGTCGTATCCTTTAAAACAAATACCTACAGTGTTCCTCATAATGAATTATTTCCTGTGTTTTTCCTTAAATTGAGGATTAAGAACTACATGTATATTTTGTGATTATTTCTAATTAATACTGTACAGTGTAAAAGGAGAACTACGATATACTTTAAAACGAATACCTACAGTGTTCCTAATAATGAATTATTTCCTGTGTTTTACCTTAAATTGAGGATTAAGAACTAGATGTATATTTTGTGATTATTTCTAATTAATACTGTATAGTGTAAAAGGAGAACTACGATATACTTTAAAACGAATACCTACAGTGCTCCTCATAATGAATTATTTCCTGTGTTTTACCTTAAATTGAGAATTAAGAACTACATGTATATTTTGTGATTATTCCTGATGTTAAGCCATAATTGTAAATAAAACTAATGACATTTATTTGGATAAATAAAGTTCGGTTCGGAAGACGTATTATTTCTTGTGGAGTCAGATTTGGATGGAACTCGTGGGCAAACGTGGTTAACCTGTGCCCCTGTGGTACCCTATGTTGACACACCACGTAACATATAACCATAGGGCCTCTTGATCAAACTCCAGCAGGCAATAACTATATACCCACATTTCAAGATTATTTGTCTAAGTATATAGATTGCTATATCTTACCTAATGTGGAGGCAGAAACGGTGGCCACGATCTTCTTTGACCAAGTAGTTACTCGATATGGTGTTCCGAAGCAACTGGTCACCAATCAGGGAAGCAACTTCCTAAGCAGCTTGCTTAAAAGCGTGTGCAAGCTGCTCCGCATCAAGAAACTTCAAACCTCAGTGTACCATCCATAATCGAATGGCGCTGTACATCGAGCCTATCCTGCACTCGTAGAATATCTACGCAGTATTGTGGATGGAATATAAATAAATTGTTCAAATACTAATTAATTGTAAAACTAAAATAAGATATTAAAAATACTAACTATTTGTAAAACTATAACAAAATGATTATTAATCATCGCGTACAATTCATGGTTGTAGCGTCTCCGGAATCGTCCTTCCTCACATACGGGGCCAACAATTCTCCTTAAGACCTTCCTCTCGAACGCGGCTAAGAGTTCAGAGTGCCTTTTATTGAGTATCCAGGTTTCGGATCCATACATGAGTACTGGTAAGACCATAGTCTTGTATAGTAGTAGCTTGGATGTTCTGGATAAATTTCGGGATTTAAAGAGCCTTGGTAGACTTCAGTTGGCGGACCTTGCCCGGGAAAAAAATTCATTATGGAAAATTTAACAAGCCTCAGGACTTGCTAAATAAGGCCAAGACCGGTTCCCGGTTGTAGTGCCGATGATGATAATGATGATGATGGTAGACTTTAGTAGGCTTTATTATTATCCGCGTATTTCTTATTCCAAATTGTTATTGGCTGATACTATTGACCCAAGGTAGTTAAAGGATTGCACTACTTCAAATTCGTGCCCCGCTACCCTGATAGTTTGACCAACGTTAGGTCTTCTCTTCGCAGAAGGTTTCAACATATACTTCGTTTTTCCCTAGTTAATGTGCATTTTTGTGCCACCTGTTCGATCTGAGTGAAAGAATCCTGTACAGCCGAATCAGATCTACCGCTGATGTCGATGTCATCTGCGTAGACAAGTATCTGGCAGGACTTGGTGACAATAATCCCTCTAGTTGTAACGCCAGAGTTGGGATTACTTTCTCCATCGCCAGGTTGAAGCGGAGGAAGCCCGACCGTCCCCTTATCGGAGTTCATTAAAGATGTTTATTGGTTTGGACAGCAATCTCGCTATTTTTACTTAAGTAGTTACGTTGGTCATGGTCAACCTACAAAGTCGTATCAATTTGTTTTGTATGCCGAGCTCTCTCACGGCATTATATAGTTCTACCCTGGCTATGCTCTCGTAGGCGGCCTTAAAGTCTATGAATAGATGATATAATGGTGTTACGGATTCGCTGGATGCAACCAGTAAATTCGCAATTAAACGCAGCCATCGCAACCAAATAACAACTGTCAGCAACTAGCTGACATGTTAGTTGTTTGGTTGTCAAGGAAACGACAAAAACAAACTCACTCTTCTTCGTAAAACATTCGACCAAGAAAGTTCAACTTCACATATAATCGCTTAAAATCTAATTCATCATGCACTTGGGCGACAACCACTGACCACTTTCGCACATTAGATTTGTTTTTTTTTATGCCCGGACCCGGTGGCGGTTGGATAACGACTCGCGATAGAGGCTTGGCTCTGAAAATGACACTCTACGGGGCAAGGAAGAGGAAACGACGCGTACTCTGTAGTGGTTGGGCAACGACTGACTTACGAACGAAAATAATTCATTCATTGCGTCGTGGCGGTGCGTCATAGCGAAATTAGGCTCGCTGCCAATTACAAAGAATTTTGGAAGGGTTGCTATGCTCGCATAAGAACTCAGTTCCAGCGAATTCTGGCCGTACAGGCTGGGTTGAATTCGTTGGTTGGGTGTACCGGGAAATTGGCTTTGGGAACGCGAGCAAGTATGGGCATGCATTTTCGGGGGAAATTGGAATTGCTTGGGTGCAAGCAAGGAATATCGTTTAGATAGAATGTTAACCGAAGTCATTTCGGGGAAATGTATGCGGCTTGGTTAGTTGTTAAAGTTCCGTTGAGGATTTGGATATGCGTTTTGTTATGGCATATGAATTTCAGCGAAATTAAGATTGCTTGGTCACAAAGAGGAAATATGAATTGAGTGGAGAATTGACCGAAGCAATTTTGGGAAAATGAATGCGCGGATGATTAGAATATATTCTGTTGAATTATATTCTGGTGGGAGTTTGGAAAATGGTTTTTATTGCGGATTGGGAGATGTATGCTATTGTGGATTGTTTTTGCATTTTGGGTTAGGATTGTGGGTTGGTTCTCCGTGTGATATAGAGGCGTATGTTCTTAAACTTGCCTTACACGCGAAGAATGCTTAGCCTTTCGTTTATTGCATTAAAGCCGATAATGACAGGCTTCAGTTTTTGGCAGACTAGAAAGCCTCTCCCGAGCACATGGTGTTTTGCATGACAGCTGTAATAAATGTCATACTCGTTTCATTGAATAATACCACTCACCGTCCATCTTATTTCTAGTAATGCTGTTATGTCAGCCTTATATTAGCACGGGGCATCGGCTAGCTGCTGCTCTCGAGCTCTGTGTAGTGAATGGACACACTCTGTACTATGAGAGCGTGCGTCGCAACGGTTTTGTTCCACCAGAGGCGTTCCTTGACTTGGACATGAAAGGGCTTATACAGGATAGATCCGGAATTCCGCTGATCTATCATGTAAGTAGATCATCCGTAGACGGGCGATTGTGCTACGACCGGGAAGTAACGCGCACCGAGGAAGAGCTCCTGCGCTTCAGTAGGGCTATCTCTCACAAATACCGGGACGATAGTATTAGACAGCGTCAACAGTTCTGGTGGTTGAATGGCATATAAAGACCTGGATACCAAAGTCGGTAAAGAATAACAGTATTATCAGCCAGCTTACATAGACTTAGCTTTTTTAGAATTAAGGTAGTATAAGATTTAAGTTAAGTTAACTTAAGTTTTTTAAATAAAATTATATCAAAAAAAAAAGTAGGTTAAATTTGAAGAAAAAAAACAAAAAAAAAATTTCGTCATAAAGTTTTCAAAATTTTTCTTTGTCATTTAAATTATTATAAGTACTCGCACAAACAAAATTCTGTCGCCGAAAGGCAAATTATACAGTCGTTATGTAATGTTTAGCTTAGAGCGTCTGCGTAGGACCAGTAAGTTATAATATAAGATAATTAAGCTAGAATTTAAGCATTTTTTGTCTAGCATGTAATTTAGAAACTAAGAATATCAAAAGAAAATAAAAAAATGTTTTAAAAATGAAAAAAAAAATAGTGAACGGACGTTCCATGAGAAAATTCTCAAATCGGTTAGCCATTTACGTTTCCGTGGTCGTCGTCGTGTATCCAGTCCATATCCGAGGCTTGTTGAATCTTCCATAATAATTTGTTTTTCCGGCCAAGGTTACTAGCCTTGCGCCAACCTTTCTCAGGATATCGCTGCATGCATTGGTTCACTACTTGGCGGGTGCCAAAGTAGCTACCCAGAGGGCCACGTGGAGACTGAATGTCAACTTGGATTGAACAGAGGCAAGCATCGTCCTGGCCTTCGCGGGGTTGAAAGGAATCAATGACTTTACCTTGCATCCTTGCTCCCATCCCCCGATCCCATGTCATAATATTTATTATTATTTGTTGGTCTGGGCCAGGGAGTTCATGGCCTCAGTAATTTGTCTACGGTACCGTTTCCTATCCTGTGAACTTTTCTTCCACGCTTCGCCACCTGGTACAATTTCTTCAAGATCACGCTTTACATAATCCTTCCATCTTCGTTCCGACTTTTCCACAGGTGCCTTTCTCGCCGGTCATCCCTATACCTATTTGACACCCTAATACTCGTGAGAATAAAAATACCGTATTTAATATCGCGGATTAATTTACAAAAGGTTTGCTAACAAGGCCGATAAATTTTTAAAACGTGATGGAAGCAATATATCTAAAATGGTAGAAATGTCACTAGCTGTCATTTATTTATAAACTGGTTGACTTAAAAATAAGTTTTGCTTTTATCTCAAAACATCATGTCCTTATTTGAAACTATTTTACCAAATAACCCACGGTATGAAATACTTTGAAATATAAGTATGATTCAGTTTCAAATTCGGACCGTTCTGCCTCATATTATCCTTGAGAGAATCGGACTTATCAATTTATGCAGACGACATGAAGATATTTATAAATATATTATTATCCGTTGATGTCATCTGGTTAAAACCTAAATTAAACAACATTTCCGATCTGGTAAAAACAGCATTTGTTGAAGCTCAACGCGTATAAATGTCCGTCTAGTATCTGCGCTCCCAAACATTCTTCAACCAGATCCAGGACCTACATAATACACGGTCTCCGAATTCTCTTAGTTCTTGGATTTATTGATCTGGATACCCCTCGTGAGAAACACCTAAGCTTCAATTTGCACTACGAGCAACAGCTTAGTTTCATAAAATGTTGGTTTTAAGGGTTCTTCGTGATCAAACCCCTATATATTATATCCGTTGGACCAATCTAATAAAGTGGAATTCAATGCTTCAAAAATGTCTCCTGTCGTCAAAGAGGAATCACAACATAAATCCACTGTCTTTAAACGACAACTGGGTCATCTAATTAAACTTAAATTAAATTTGAGACCGAAACATTTAATTTTAGAATTATCAAGCACCCTCAAGCGTATGTTGTGATTAAATTACTCTTACAACAGCATGCCACAAAAGTCCTTTTCGTGTTCGTAAATGCCATCGAAAAGGCCAAACTCCTAGACTAGACTAAAGCAAAGTTCTTTTCCATTCATGGAATAAATTTCGGCTAACTACGTACTCAACACCGTGCAGAGTTGCGGTCATTTGCAAAGCAGCACATTACAATACATGTCCACCAAACAGCCAAACCGCATTCAAATTGACACCGTTAAAGTTTGGCGTAACGCTAAAAGTGTCATGCTGCTAAACCGGAACCGGAAATTATTCATGGTACGTTCCCAACTGTCCGCCCTGGTTCTCTACTCGATGGGGCAACAGTAAAAGGTGGTTCCTCGAAAACACAGAGACCAGTTTCATATAATTTGGTCAGTTGATGGCGGGCCGTCCGTTCTGCCTGCGTTTGGTTGTTATGGAACCGGCCCTCCTTTGAGTTTAGTCAATTTCTGCGGCTTTTCCGGGAAGTTGTTTTGCCTCATTTTTCAACCCCAGACCCTGTTTGCCGCATTTCCTTGAGTTAATGGTGTGATTTGCGAAAGTAGACACTTTCCAACTTGTGCTGATTGAAGGAGACTGTTGTACTTCTCCCATCGCACACCAGATATGTGGGTGATTAGTGTTCGACACATGAAGATACTTTTTTATCAAGTTTACCGACCATTAAACGGGGAGTAAAATCTTGTGAATAGGATCATCTGCTTTCGGGCAGATAAGAGAGACTATATGTTAGGGCGAGATGTCGTTGAAGGGAAACTTATTGCAGGGATCAATCTGAATGTCTTTTTAACCGACATGGAAATTCCTTTGTGGGTGAGATTCACATGTACACTGTTAATTTGAAACTCAGCTGTTTTAGACAACGTTTCTTAAGTGTTTGGAAAGAGTTTTATATTTTTTGATTGTAGTACACTGCACTATTAAATTTGGGGATATCAAGCCCCTCTTTTGTAGAGCGAATTATAAATTGAAACAGGATTCAAATGCCGACGGTAATCAACACAAAAAGAAAGAGTTGATAAACAGATTTACGACTATTTATATACTTCGCAAATTTTTGATTACACATGAGGACTATCAATGAATAGTTGGGTAAAGGAGGGGGTTGTGTTTAAGAGTGATACCGGTGGCCATGTGTATATGCAAATAGCAGGTACACAATAGTATATGCCACATTCGTAGCGTTCGGCTCAAGAAGAATTACTATGATAAATTATGCCGGATATCTTGTATTTATTTAAGGCAAACACCACTAACATATTCTGAGAGACTTCGAGCCAAAAGTTCACATGCTATCCCGTTGAGGCGTTGAGCAATACTTCACAAGTTGTATTGCTCCCCGGTATGGAATAACGTGTCCCCATTCTACATGGAGAAGTTTCGGAGCCCCAGAGACGCAATATAAGAAATACTATCCCAATAAATTCCTGTATGACAAGTCAGGACTAAACAGAATAGATACCTTCATTATCAAGATTATCCGTGGTCATACAACAAGGGCAGTGAGCAGTGAAAATGATCTGATTGCGGGAGCATTCTATCCCAATGATATGTATATGGAGAGTACTCTCCACAATGGGTTTGTGGGGGTTCTTTAAAGTCTTCTCCAAGAACCACCCACTTCCTCAACTTAACCTGTCTTTTCCCCCACCCACAAGATACCATACCTACCTGCAATTTTGGGCAGCGCAAGCTCCCAGCAGCATTTTTTCATACCCGAAAGGAAATCTCTCGGACGGCATACATAATTTCGAACTTTTCTGGTTCATACTCCATGAACCAGTTTACAACTCCTATCGGCTTAGCTTGTCATCAATTAACGATAAACAAACGCTGGCTAGCGTATTGCGGACACAGCTGCAACCGATATTCCCTTCTACTGTACATAATTGTATATCTTATCTATCCCCTAAGCAGAAGAGATACTGGGAGACTACCAATGTGGATTCCGTAGGAACCGGTCAACAAGCGACCAAATGTTCACAACAAGACAACTGCTGGAAAAGAAGTGGGAATACGGAGAGACGGTTCACCAACTGTTCGTTGACTTCAAAAAAGCCTACGACTCAGTCGCAAGGCAGAGACTCTACCATATTCTAGTTGAGCTGGGAGTCCCAAAAAAATATGCCGCTCTCATTCAAATTTGCATGAACGAAAACAAAGGGCGCGTCAGAATAGAAAACCACCTCTCAGAACCATTTGAAATCCGGGATGGACTAAAGCAGGGAGATGGTCTATCACCGTGTCTCTTTAACCTTGTGCTCGAGTATGTCATCAGAAAGGTACAAGACGACAACATGGCCGGATCATCCCTGAACGGGGTCACACAAGTGCTCGCATATGCGGATGACATCGCCGCTCTGGGCGATAATCTAGAGACTGTTAGTAAAAACTGTGAAATCATCATGCAAGCGGCAGAAGAGGTGGGCCTAGATATAAATGAAGACAAAACAAAATATATGATTACGGCGAGAGCGGGTGGACCTCAGATAACACATATAAACGTCAGAGGTAAGATATTTGAAAAAGTTGGAGAATTTAAATATCTGGGAACGATACTGACGGCCAGTAATGAAATGTCGAAGGAAATTAACAAGAGACTGCATTCCGGCAACGCGAGTTGGCATGCAGTCAGTAAACTGCTGAAATCCAGACTGCTATCACGTAACATAAAGATCCGTGTCTATAGAACCATAATCATGTCGATTGTTCTATATGGATGCGAAACATGGGCTCTCACAAAACGGGAAGAAAACAAATTTCGCGTATTCGAGAATAAAGTTTTGAGGGGCATCTTTGGAGGTAAATATGACGAGGAGTCAGGACAATGGAGGAGACGCCATAACCACGAATTGTAAGAGCTATATCGCAAACCTACAATAGTGAGAGTAATCAAGTCGCGAAGATTAAGATGGGCCGGACACGTGGCGCGAATGGGGAACGATAGGACCGTGCATAGAGTTCTTGACGGTAGACCAACGGGAAAGAGACCGGTAGGACGGCCGCGACGGAGATGGGAGGACAATGTTAGGTTTGACCTTGAGGAGATCGGATCGAATGGTCAAGCGTGGAAGGAGAGTGCCCAGGACAAGGAACGATGGCGAAGCCGAGTCGGTGAGGTCATGAACTTCCGGGTTCTTACAGGCCAATAAATAATAATAATAATCTATCCCCTAAGGTTCGCTGAGTTGCGACCAATTTCCTAATCATTATACAACCGAGCATTTGATTTGGGCATGAACATGATCATTTGTTTACCCACGTTCATGCCCCATGAAGACCCATCATCTAACCCAAACAAATAGCCGACAGCCACCGTCGCTGAGTTTTCTGTGGACTTAACGTCCATGAACATTTTTCCCTATTCTGCTATAGAGCCATTCGGCTAAACCAAATAGATTCCCAATCTCTGGTTGAACTATCGTCACCAGTAGATATCGCCTACAACGGCATATCCCTGGAATCGTATGTAAATACAATGACGACCCTTTGCAACATAGGCACATCATGAACATTGTGCATCCTATCATTGGACCTGTGAAATGGAGTTTTTGTTAACTTTGAAGCAAAAACCTATTTTCGTTCCCAGGCGTACATCATCAACGATATATGGCCACATCGCCGCGGCCCCTGATGATCGGGCATTGTTTGATCAGGTGTCCGCTGATCATTGTCTGCATTGCTAGGGCATCGATCTTGCCTATACGGTATATGAAAATTCTCCCATGCTCGATCACGATTGGCCGGCGCCAAGTTGATCGTTTTGCCCCTCCTCCATCGAGGCAATTCACCACCATTGAATCTGATGGATGTGAGTTGCATCGAGGAGTCAAAATTCATCCGTCAAGGAGAGTCGTCGAGTCTCATCAATCGTGCTATTCGTTCCGTTGTAAATTCAAAAATAACGGGAGTCAGATTCTCGTGTCGAGTTCTTGTCGAGAAACATAAATTCTATGTAAAGTAAAGTAAATATAAGTAAATATAAATTTACTTAAATAATGATTACCAAATACGGATGTGACGTTAATTCATAGAGTTCGTGTACCACACCGTAAATAACAAGTGCACAGTGAAAATTAAAATCGAGTCTACAGAACAAATAAAGGAACAATAACATTAAAAATTACTTGCTGTGTTTTCTTTCCCTTTTGGAGTGGAGTCCGGTTCCTTTGAAGAACCTTTCTCGGTGCTTACCATCAGTGCTTTTTCGTTTCCTTCGAGCATCGTCGATGAACAATTCTTGCCGTCGGAAATAACTGGATGGGGATTTAAGTGAACAGTGCCCGTGTATCGGCACCCCATACGTAAAACCCCCATAGGTTCATTCCCCCAGAAGCGTTCCCTTTCTTGGATAAAAAATGACTTATTCAAGACAAACATGGAGTCCCTATTATTTACCACACTTTCCGCGGTGCCAGGGATAAACGAATTCTCCATGATAACGCTATCTCTAATATTCCAGATCTCCTGTATTTTAGTATGGTGATCGGCGAAAGATATAAATCAATAAAAGGTCGATCCCATCCCAACTGGTGGTGGATCAGTGATGAAGAAAGGACTATACTTTCCCAAACATAGTATGCCTCTCAGGCGCACCGCTTTTCTTCCCTCTATCCCCAATTCCCAATAATTATATTTTTATTTTTGTTTATTGTACAATAATTATATTTTTATTTTTGTTTGTTGTATTCCTTGTTTATGGTTGTACGTTTTGATTCATTTTTTTTATGTTGCTTGTCAACCCCCTATATATGTAATTAAAAAAAAAAAAAAAAAAAAAAAAAAAATATATATATATATATATATATATATATATATATATATATATATATATATAAATATATATATATGTTGCAAATGCAACATGAGAATCAAATAACACACAACACAGGCAACGACATTCCCCTAGCATAATCTGAGTTTTTAAGTAAAAACACGGTTGTGACGGGAAGTTGCCGCAAAAAAGGAACGGAAAACATTCTACTGAAAACCGGGGGTTAAAGAATTTTAACGTATAAAAGAAATACTTGAATTGTATTAAGGTCGTTATTGTTAAATCACAATCAACTCAGGTGAGATAGTCATCCACCATAATAAACTCACAATTTTATAACGTTTTATTAATCGTTTCTTTTTTTTTTTTTTGCTGGATCGGAACGATCATAAATTTGGTTCTTCGAGCCGGATTCTCTTTTTGAAAGCTACACGGAGCCGGCGATAATACAAACATTGGAACTCGAGTAAACTGTTTTGGATGCCAGACAACAACGCTGCATACATTTGAACTCGAGTAAGCTGTTTTGGATGCCAGATAAAAAACGCAGCATATTGAAATTGGATTTAGCTGTTCCTCGTTGCCAAACCGTTTCTGGTCTATGAACAATGACAGAGCAACGCTCGACTCGAGGGTGAGTGATATTACAAATTCTTTAAAATAAACGATCCTAGGGATCTTAATAGAAGAATATCTGTGGTTTGGTGTGCCAATCGGCAATTTATCTCATCAAGCTCAAGAAGAATATCTGTGGTTGTGTGTGCCATTCGGCAATTTTATCTCATCAAGCTCAAGAAGAGTATCCGTGGTTGTGTGTCCAATTTCAAGAGAATATCCGTGGTTGTGTGCTCGACGAGGTGGCCAATCGGCAGATTACGATAGAGTCTATTTTGCTCGGAATTTGGTGGCGTGTGTGGTTCTGCTGGGTGTTGGTTCAGCCGTGAGTACGGAGCATTTTTCTATTCGTGCTCGATTGCGATTGTTGGTTGTGTGTTCTCTGGTGGCCGCAGGTTGGACTGTGTTTTCTTCTTTTGTTGAACTTTGGTTTGCTTGGGTTGATCAACGGGGTTGCGTATACTTTCGACCAGGCAGCAAGTGATTACGAGAACCACCCGATTCGCTTGTTTGGCGGGCAGGTTTAAAAAACGACATTTTTTAAGGAAACCAATTCATCAGTTAGTTTCGGTGGTCATCACATGGGTCTTCGGGAACTTGAAGGGTGAGCTAACGGGTGCGACTGTGTGAGTAACTGTACGAAATAAGAGGAACAAGTTAATAAGGGTGGAGAAATGAGCAAGGCACGATTGGCCAACTGGATCGACTCCATAACAGCCATCGCCACAGAATTAACCGCTGATCACAAGGCATATCTGGCCTTGGATCAATTAGCTAAAACCATTCATATGAATGAAGCGCTATTAAAGAATTTAGAACACTCCTTTGAAGAAGCAAGGGAGTTGCACCAGAAAATAATTGCGGCACCGAGCGACGACGCGAAATCGAAATATATGGAAGAGCTAACATTCCACAAGTTAAAGGAGCTATATTATAGCTATTCGTCGGAATTAAAGGCACAAATGCCGAACACAGGATGTCAACCACAGTTGCACTGCTCGTTCAATAGTTCAGTTGGAGGAAGCAAGCATCCAAGTACTGAGATGAGGCTCCCGCCAATCAAGATTCCGTCTTTCTCTGGTTCCTTTAAGACATGGCAAGAATTCAAGAGCCTTTTCGAGAGTCTCATCATTGGGAACTCAACTTTGTCCGATGTGCAAAGGCTTCACTATCTGAAGGCCAACTTGAACGGAGAGGCTGAACGTTTGCTGACGAACACCGCAATCGTCGACGGGAATTTTGGGTCGGCATGGGCAACCTTAGTGAAGCGTTACCAGAACGTAAGGTTGCTAAAGGATAACCAGTTCGGATTGCTGTTTGACCAACCATCATTAGGTCATGAATCGGCCGATGGCATTAGGTCTCTGGTGGATACCACGAACGAGGCAAGGCAATCATCACAGAACCTCGGTGTTCCATTCGCTTCATGGGAAGATGTCTTGATATATCAGACAATCCAAAAACTCCCCCTTAAAACACGAGGTTTGTGGGAATCCTACATCTCATCATACGTAGATTATCCGACCTACAGCATACTAGAGGAGTTCCTGCTTACAAGAATCAGAACTTTGGAAGTCATGGGGCAAACATCGTCAGCCATTTCTCACGGAGTCTCCCGAAGTAAACGATCTGAGGTTCGCGTCCACAATTCAGCAATTCCCGATTGTTCAATGTGTTCGGGCTCACATTTAACTCACAACTGCTTTAAGTTCAAGGCACTCAGTCCTCGCAAGAGATGGGACATTGTGAATAAGCACCAATTGTGCATCAATTGCCTTTCAAGGGCTCATAAACGTCAGGAGTGCATAAGCAAATTTACGTGCAGGCACTGCAAACGGAAACACCATTCGTTGCTACATTTGAACGAAGAGAAAGGTGTATCCCAAGGGAAGGGGATCGCTTCTACAACGGGCACCCCGATTACTCCATCATCGGACTCTGCAGACTCGCAACAATTAGCCACATGATGTAAAACCAATCGCACTGCAACGCAAGCTTGCAACACTTACATGGCCGAAACTAACCGCACAAGGACTGCTCTGTTGGCCACAGCACTAATTAAGGTATTCACGGCGGGGGGGCAGCCGGTAGTGCTTCGAGCTCTGTTGGACCCTGGGTCGGAAGCTTCTTTTACCTCTGAAGCTATAGCACAACGATTGGGCCTCAGAAGAGAACGGAGTCACGTGAACGTCTTCGGCATTGGAGCGGCTAAGGCCAGCATTGCTAAACACAAAGTGTCTCTCACGGTTCATTCGTTGACAAATGAGAACTTCAAATTGGATTTGACGGCATTGGTATTACCCAAGTTAACAATGAATCTTCCAACACACCAACTTTCTTGTACTGATTGGCCGCACTTCAAACATTTACAGCTGGCTGATCCGACATACTACAAACCAAGTAAAATCGACATTTTGCTTGGCAGTGATGTTTATCCATCAATCTTACTGGCCGGCCTGGTCAAGGGTGGCTCAGGTACCCCTATGGCACAACAAACGGAGTTTGGATGGGTACTATCTGGCCACATAATTATTAATGAGCAGTCTACTATCAGGGTTCATCACACGTTCACCAGGGAGCCTGAATTGAACGAAATTATGCAGAGGTTCTGAGAACTGGAAGAGGTTTCAGGAAGAAAACCGCTGTCACCACAAAAAGAACAGTGTGAAACCCACTACAGCTGAACTCACCAGCGCCATTTGGACGGAAAATACATCGTTCGATTACCCTTTAAGGAAGGAATGTGCCCGGTGTTAGGGTTGTCACATCCACGCGGTAATTAAGGAAACCAGTTCAACCACAAGGTTGCGGATCGTTTTCGACGCTTCTTGTAGAACTTCGGATGGGAAATCGCTTAATGACCACTTGTTAAACGGACCACGACTCCAAGATGACATTTTCGACCACATTCTGAGATTCCGAAGACACAAAGTAGCGTTCGTACCAGATATTCATAAAATGTACCGCCAAATCTGGGTGCCACCGGAGGATGCTTCTTACCAGCTTGTGTTGTGGAGAGACACGGAAGGAGAAACCATCAAAACTTACAAACTAAACACGGTCACGTTCGGCACCGCTGCCGCACCATACCTGGCAGTACGCACTCTTCTACAATTGGCATTGGACGAACGAGCTGACTATCCGATATCCTCACAGATTGTTTCCAAAAATGTTTATGTCGACGACGTCATGCACGGAGCAGACTCAGAAGACGAGGCCATGATAATGCGAGACCAACTCGTGGCATTGTTGCAACGTGGCGGATTCCCACTTAGAAAATGGGCCAGCAATAGTGAACGATTAATGCTCACTATTCCAGAGGAAGATAGAGAGGTCCAGGTGCCACTCTCGATTGACAAGGGAAAACAATAAAAACTCTGGGAATCCAATAGCACCCTGGAAGGGACACCTTTTCATTCAGAGTAGGTCTGCAGGAATCAAAAAATCCAACGAAGAGATCGATTTTGTCAGACATTGCTCGCTTATACGACCCGATGGGTTGGATATCACCCTGCATCGTCATTGGCAAAATAATTATGCAAGACATTTGGAAGCAAGACCAAGATTGGGACAGCCAACTTCCACCAACAATTGTTGCGGCATAGAGATTCCTAGATGGGTCAACATCACCGCGCGAGCAACTCTTGAGATCCATGGCTTCTGCGACGCGTACCTTCGGTCAATAGATGGACAAAGGGCGTCAATTGAACTGCTCGTTTCAAAGACGAGGGTGGCACCATTCAAAAGCAAGTCACTAGCACGATTGGAGTTGTGCGGAGCTCATCTATTGACACACCTGATCGCGCACACGATAAAGAAGATGGACCTTCAATCGGCGAAGGTATTTGCTTGGTCGGACTCGCAAATCACGCTTGCATGGATTCAGGGTCCACCACACATACGAACTACGTTCGTGGCTAATAGAGTAGCAGAGATTCAGGAAATGATATACCCTAGCTGCTGGAGATATGTACCATCGAAGGAGAATCCGGCGGACATGGCGTCCAGAGGACTCTCTCCAACGGAGATTCTCGGGAAGCGGCAATGGTGGCATGGGCCCGATTTTCTGCGGACATTTGACGGCCATCATGGACACACACAGGAGATACAGTCCACGAAACTTGAATTAAGGGCTAGGGAGCCAGTTGACAAATCTCTTTCAAACCGAAATGGCAGATCATAAAAAACAGCGTGTATAATTGAAATACATTTTCTCTGCAACATTTATATAGCGCCAGAGGAATATGTAGACAAACATAAGCATTTGTAATGTGAGAATAGGTTTTCTTTACTACGAAAATTTGAAGGTTACAGATTTCTTCGAGGATTAAACATTTTCCGAGGTCATTTTCAATCTCATATTGCAGAATTTTTTGCAAGTTGACTATTTTATTGTTTTTGTTTTTTGTTTTATTAGACTTCTCTCGGGAAAGGCGAACCTATAGCGCCGAGTGGGCGCCCCGAGATGCCATCACATAACTGTTGCAGTTCTTTTTGAATAGTTGCAGGTAGTAACGCTCCGGGAACACACGCGTGGGAAGGGAGTTCCACAGCTTCCCCGCTCTGTAACGGAACGAGTTCTGATGCAGGGATGTTCGCGCCGTCGGGAGATGAGCCACAAACGGGTGCGATCCGTTGGATTGTCTTGTGGAGCGCATATAAACCGAATTGCGTGGAATAATACCAAGAATCTCCGAAGAACAGTACCCGTGATAATATCTGTAAAATAAACAGGGGTCGGCTACGCGCCTTCGATGTGATAGCGACTGTAGTTCCGAGGTCAGCGCCGAGTCCCCGATCAGGCGGATCGCTCGTCTCTGTATGCTCTCAAGTGGGTCGAGGGTGTGTTTAGGAGCCGAGCTCCAAACATGAGAGCAATATTCGAGCGCGGGTCTAATTTGGGATTTATATAGGAGAAGAAGTTGGGCCGGAGTAAAATATTTCTTGGCTCTAAAAAATAGCCCAGTTTTCCTAAGGCTGACCTGGCGATACTCGACACGTGTTTATGCCATGATATATTCCCACAGATCATGACGCCGAGCAATCTCAAACTTTCCCCAGCATCGAGGGTCCGGCCATTCATCATCAGCTGTGGAACCGATGATCCACTTTTCTTTGTGACTGTTGTATACTGGGTCTTCGTTGCATTGAAGTCGACAAGATTGGCTTTTCCCCACTGTAGGACCTTATCCAGATCCCGACTCAGAGAGTCGATCTGTCTACATCTCAGCTGATGCGACGCAGATGCACCAATCGGCCGAACACTCGAAAAGGAGGAAACAAGCGTACTCCCATCCGCAAAACTTAGCACTTTGTTATCCGTTGTCTCCAACAACTCATTTAGATGAAGCAAGAACAAGGTTGGAGCCAAAATAGAACCCTGTGGCAAAAGCCTTGGAGATATCTAATGCAACCGACCTTGATTCACCATGTCGTTCAATCGCAGGTGTCCATATATCGGTTATAAGTGCCAAAAGGTCTCCCGTGGACCGCCTGCCACGGAATCCGTATTGACGATCATTCAGAAGTCCGTTGCACTCCAAATACTTAGCTAACTCTGTATTGATGACATTTTCCATTACCTTAGAAAAACTCATTCTGTTAACATCGGTGGGACTGGCGCGCCATTGCTCGAAAGCTCAATTTTTTGCCGCTGTAATCAGCTCGCATTTTTTGTCAAACAACGGTTTATCAGATGAACTTCGTTCGATGGGATGTGGAATATACATCTCCATCCCCAGAAGAATAATCTCTGATACCGACTCCGCGCAAGCGTTAACATCGGAGTATCCGAAGCATACCTCCGACCATGGAAAGGATGCGAAGAAATCTCGCATATCGTCCCAGTTAGCAGCCCCATACTTCCATACATGGCGAAGCTGCCTAGGCCGGTTATTCGCTTGGTATGCAAGAGCTTGCGCGACAGATACCAAGCAGTGATTTGAGTTCCCCAGTGGCGCAGAAACCTCTACGGTATAAATACTCGGTTCGGATGTCAAAAACAAATCCAGGGTGTTCGCATAATCGCCTCGGGTATCCGGCACTCGCGTTGGCTCCCCCACGAGTTGAGTCAAGTTGTGGCTTACAGCAAACACCTCCGCCAGCCTCCCAACCTCGTCGGTTCTGTTAGGATGTAACAACCAGTCGGAATTGTGCACATTAAAATCGCCAAGGACAACAATTTCAGAAGCTTGGTGGTTGATCTGTATCCAGTCGACGGTATGTGAAAGATGTTCGAAAAATGTCGCCGGTCGATCGTCATTCGGGGAGCGGTAAAGACAACAAAGAAATTTAACGGAATTCCTCAGCACGACCTTCAACCATATGATGTCCATATTATTGGGTTCCAACGCCTCCATCCTCTGGCAAGCCAGATCGGACCGCGTGAAGACGCAGACCTCGTCCTTAAAACGGAATCTCGAATATAAGTCGTATCCTGAGGAACGAAGATATGTCGAATCAGTTGACGAATCGACCTGGGTCTCAGTTAGGGCAAGGATATCCGGTTTCGTTGTTTGCAAATATTGGTGGGCGGCGTTTACATTGGTATTGGTGAAACCGATGCCCCTGATGTTACAAAATGCCGTCACCAGTCGAGCGTGGGCAGAGCCTCGAAAGCGAGCCCGGTTATGTGATGACGAACCTCTTAAAGTTCCATTATTGATCATGATATCTGCATGATGTTCTCTCCAACATAGTCCCCCCCGGAGATCCGAATGGGAGACTAGTTTACCTCCGGAATTCTTTATACCAGAAGGTACCACCCTGACTTATCTCCGTGTCAGCCCGGGCCATCACCCACACGTCCGAAACACCGTCGAAGATTTCTCTCGGCGATATCGCGTAATGTGCAGCGTGACAGGATGGTATCTCACCTTTGGACCGACTACCGCCTAACCAACCTTTTCTCGAACCGGTCCATCAGCCAAGCTCCGAACGATGGCCAGGGATTTCTCCCGACCATTTCACGGATCCTAAAACTTAATGGGGTGGTATTTCACCGGGCGATAGGGCGTTGGGACCCCGTCTACTATTCGGCCTTTAGTCGCCTCTCACGACAAGCTGGCCTAGCTGTGAGTACATTCTAACGCCCTACGCACAGGGCTATACTTTATATGCAAGCTTATACCCTTCTGTAATCATATACAGTGGTGGAAAAAATAATAGAAACAAGCTTGTTCTTCGACATTAATTGTCAAGAAAAAATGTATTTGTGGAAAAATAAGAATTAAAAATATACTAATAAATTTGGTGCTGGTGGTGATACTAAATTTTTAATAAAAAAAAGTGAGAAATAGTGAAAAACAAAATATTGATTCCGGTTTTCTTTTGATTTCCCAGGAAAAAATAATAGAAACAAATTCGTTTTTTGTTTGTGTTTTGTGAAGAATTAATTTACAGTAAAAGTGTTTCATATCCTTTTAATACTTTGTTGTTGCACCTTTGTTTTTAATGACTGCTGCGCATCTTCGTCCCATGGAATTGACTAGTTTGGTACAAGTCGCGGGTGGTATATGTTGTATATTTTGTTATATTATTTATATTTTCCATCGTGGGCCGACGGCAATGGTTGTAGTAATAACATATATTTGGTTTTTCTTACCAGCTGTAGTTGTTGGCCGTCGATTGTCTCCAGGGGTGTCTCCTCCAAATGGTTGCGCTTTGTCCAAGGGTAGTTAAAATCACCTTATGTTTCTTTCTTTTTAATTGTGTTTAAAGTTTATTATTTCAATAATTTTTTAGTTCTATGGAATACACTTTTTGATCATCTTTATCTTAAACTAAGCCATTAATAATCCTTGAATTCCGTTGAGTACACTTTTGGATTGTCTTTATCTTAAACTAAACATTAATAATCCTTGAGTTCCGTTGAGTACACTTTTGGATTGTCTTTATCTTAAACTAAACATTAATAATCCTTGAGTTCCGTTGAGTACACTTTTGGATTGTCTTTATCTTAAACTAAACATTAATAATCCTTGAGTTCCGTTGAATACACTTTTGGATTGTCTTTTTTAAACACAACTTTAGAATAATCAAGAGTGATCCCGAAACTGAATTGAGAGTCCACGTCGACTTTTAATATACATGCCTGAGAGCTTGCTCCTCGGACGCTTTCCATAACACACCAGACGAATCACTCACCACCACTCACTATATCAGATGACCGCCTGTGTCAAGTACTGAAAACCAACTCTCTTCCTTTTTCGATCGTTTGATCGCAGGAACACATTTTTCTTCTATACAGAAGGAAACCTGTTAGGTTTCTTGGGCGATGATGGCACGCATTATCCTTTGTCTTCGAATTTCTTTTATTGCCCGCGCATCATTTGTCTGATCCCGAGGTGTTTTACCTTGGATCGACACCCGTCTGGAATCCTTAAAAGTATTGTTATTTTATTGGTGCCCAGACTTGGCAATTTATTTTTCTCTGAACATTCGGAGCCAAAGATATTTTTGTATCTTATGGGTCTGTTGTTCAGCGATTGTTTTTACGATCGCCGTCCTTTGTTCCGTATAGGAAATGTTTCCTTGAATAGGATTTTAAACGGACGGTGTCGCCGTGAGTTTTATGGTTTTTTGCCAACTTTACTTATGAGTTGGCCATGTGGTCCGCAGATTTGGGTCCAGGAGAATTTCCGTGTTGAACATCCGGTTCATTTATCAGGTTTTGGGTTTTTATGGAATTCAATATGGATAAATTGCACGTGTAGTTCAATTTCTTTGATATTGAATTATTGAATTTGATATAGGCAAATGGAACGTTTAGTTCAATTTGATTGATATCAATTTTGGTATTGGCCCGTTTAGTGTATGGGGCATGCTAAGGCTTGGGGAGTGCTTCATCCTTTTAGTGGATGGTTTTGCGTGTACCGCAATTCATTGGTGGAGGGTGACTCCTAAGAGGTATATAAAAGAGGTATATATTTATGGGTGGGTGGTTTTGGGCGTAACATATAGAATACCATTCATCTTTTATTTTGGATCAAAGTTCTTCTTTATTTTTGGCTTTGCAGTCTCCGATCTTGCGCTTAAGAATGCCCCATAGGTGTTCTATTGGGTTAAGATCAGGGGACTGCGATGGCCACTCCATAACATCGACTTTGTTTTGAAAAAAACATTCTTTAGCCAATTTTGAGGTGTGCTTGGGGTCATTATCCTGCATAAACTCCTATTTAATAGGCATGTCGTCTTCAGAAAATGGTAGCATAGTGGTGTTTAAGATTTCTACATAATCTTTAGCACACATTTTGTCCTTTCTAAGAAAAATTGGACTAACACCAGATGCTGGAAAGCACCCCCAAATCATTAAATTGCCTCCACAATGTTTCACTGTCTTTTTCGTATACTTTGGATCGAATTCTGAGTTCATTGGTCGTCTGACGTACATTTTTCCATCGGAACCAAACAAATTAATCTTGGTTTCACCCGACCATAAGATGTTATTCCAATTCGCACGGTGGAGGTGTTTTTTGGCAAAAACGAGTCTCTGCTTTATATTTTTCTGGGACTTCTTCCAGGAAGACCCGCTTCTATTAGTCTGTTTCTAATTGTACAACTCGTACAAGGTGCGTTTAAGTCGCTTTTTAATTCCGTTGAAGAAAAAAACGGCTTGTTCTTGGATAGTCGGATTAGCAGTTTGTCGAACCGTGAGGCTGTTTTTTTTTTCTGCCTCTGGTTTGCATTTTGGGACCTGAATGAAGAGCTGTGAATATTTTTTTCTTAAAACACTTCATTAGCTTAGCTATTTTATCCATTGTTTTCCCGTTGTTGCGGATTCGCACTGGATGCAACCAGCGAATTCGCAATTGAATGCAACCATCGCAACCATAAATAACAAATGTCAGCAACCAGCTGACAGACGAATAATTTTAGTTGTCAAGCAATTAAAATAAACAAACTTCTTCTTCGTCAGCGCTTGGCGACTACAGGTCATTATTCATTTTGTTAATCAGTAAAAATCTTAATTAATACTAACAAACTATTGTCATATTTTGGAGAAAGATTTCTGGGAACTATTGTCATATTTTGAAAGAGGATTTCTGGGATTGCCATCGACTAACCGAGGTAATCATTTCAGAATTAAAAGGTATTAATTCGTTGCTTATAGACAACGATAACCGAGTGTTGCTGTGCGCCAGGAGACTACACTGTTCCTGACGTCATCCCCCCGGCCCACCAACAAGTTCCAGTTGTTGGTGGAAGTTACGTTCGACGCTTGCTGAACGCAAATACCCGTCATTTCTTAATTTTTTTATCAATTCACGATCGGAACTAGTGCAATGTACTCCACGATCCATTTTCACAATTTTTTTTTCTAACAAACACTAATACACAAGTCTAACAAATTTACGAAGATTTCAACAAAGACGAACCAGTAGTTTACTTCACAATCACGATTGAAGACTGTGGTGATGGTTTGTTTCTATTATTTTTTCCAGGCAAAATATCCCTTTCGCTTGCATTTTTTACTACTAGACAAAAACAAAAAAACTGATAAGAGAAAATTGATTCACCATATCAAAGTACTGTTAGGTACGGTTCGGGTATAGAATTGGAGTCGAAGAAAAACCAAATTGTACCCAGTTACTGATTGTTGATCGTTATCTAAACCGTTGTTTCTATTATTTTTTCCACCACTGTATATCACTTGGTGTTCCTCGATAGTATAGTGGTTAGTATACCCGCCTGTCATGCGGGAGAACGGGGTTCGATTCCCCGTCGGGGAGCCTCTGGCGCAAGACTAATGACCTTGCCCGGAAAAAACAAATCATTATGGAAAATTTAACAAGCCTCAGGACTTTCTAAATAAGGCCAAGACCGGCTCCCGGTTGTAGTGCCGATGATGATGATGATATCACTTGGTAGCTCATGTTCTTCTTACGAATCTCGGGAGAGACATTCCATTTTCTAATATTAAGAACGAAAACGTGGGTTTGGATGACGAACAGATGTGTCTTTGCCTCCAGATGAGGAAGATGAAAAATACCTGTTGATTGACACAATTCTAACTCCACCGGTTGTTAATCATCGGCGGCATCTACCATGTTGAATCATTTCTCAGAATGCTTATCTCATAGTTGTCATTAATTTTGATCTTAGCAAAGAAGTGAATTACTGTTAATTATAGAAGTTGATCTAAATAATCAGATCATTTAGTTAAGTCAAAAATGAACTGTGTCAGTTGTGGTATATGCATGGCACCTGATAATGAACACCACACGGTTAGTGACCCTGAATTTAAATATTAAGGAGCGTACATATCGCAGTCCACTTAGTGATCGCGTTATTTCAATTAATCCAATTAGATCATCGCTGACTCAGGAGTTGAAAGCTCGCGTACACACAAGGTGAAATGCGTGATCAGTAAAGCTCATGGCTGAGGAGAGCTCACGTCGTTCACATACAACTCCCGCTGAGTGGGGAAGCTGAAAAAAATAATGTTGGGAACTTTAATTAATTACTCCCCTTCCATTTGACCGTTTCGACTTTGATAACGACACACACCTTCGACAAGTCTTGACTTTTTAAATTAACGCGCCCAACATGATTAGGCCCACCACTGACTCCCTTATTTCCCACCCACGAATTAGTTCCTACTTTTAACTCTGGCAGTTAGTCGTGATTTCTAAAAATACCAAAAAAGCGTCTAATAATAAAACGACGACATTCTTACTCAATGGAGGGCGAAAGAGAAATACCAAACTGGTTCTAACCCGGCCACCGAGCGTTGTATTCCTCGCGCCGACGCGAGCGATCGCGCATGAGCACTTAGGCGCATCCATTTGCTTTCACAACTTGGCTCATACAGATAAGGCCAGAAAAACACACACACACATCCACCGAAGTCGGTCGGCTGACATTGTGGGCCTTTCAAGTGCATGTTACAAATAAATCAAAAGGAAACGAAACTGCGCCACTGTGTCAAGTTCGTTTCTAATTGTTGGAGTGATCGCGGCGACCATGGCGACGGCCCCGCTAGAACAAGCTGCGATCTCATTGTTGCGCCTGGTGACCAAAACTGTAGTCTTACCACAAGCTCAACTAAATGCGGATTTGTGGCTGTCTGCATATGAGAGAATCCGCATCCGAAGATCGCCAACGTTGGTTATGAATGGAGCTTTAGCCTTGTTTCTTCCAGTGACAGGCTAGCGCACTCATGTGTGCGCATGGACTAGATGATCGTAAATGAGCTTGGTGTGTTGGTGTAGGTGCTTGGGGTAAACGAACTTCCGGTTCACCGTTGGAAATTCCATTCCACCGGTATTCTTTGCCTCTGTTTCGTGATTTGTGTGGCGGTTCACCGCTATGCACATATGGCTGCCTCCTATTTATTGCAGGCTTAGGGTATGCGCATTTTCTGTACGAACCTGGTGGAGATGCGGCGCACTAACTGATTTCATTTTTCTGCTCAAACTGGTCTCCTTATTCTTCAGCCGAGTAAGTAGACTCTTGCACATTCTTTCACACTCCGAATTGGACCGCGGTTAGAATACCTGGTAACGGCACATGAACATGGCGAATCCGTTTGGAGAGCTGATTTCTTTTTGCTTTAATTTTGTATTCTTATTGTTTTTTGATCGAATCTAGTTTTGGAATGAGATGAGCCGATCGGTTAAATTAGGTTCATATATTTTGTAAGAGTGGGGATGAAATATTGCCCAGCCTTATGTCAACAACTCCGAAGTACATCAGTATTTTCGAGGGAAATGATATCAGATTGCTCAATTCGCCGCAATTGCATAAGAATAGATTATTTCGTTTAGTGTTATTATTATTTAACAAAGCATGCGCATGGAGTCGTTGTCTCTGAGTAATGTTTTGAAAACTCTGAGTGTTCATGTCTCAAACATCCACGATTTTTATTCTAGTGCGACAAGTAAATTTTGAGACTGACTATATAGAACATCATTGAAACAAGATATCTAAAATATTTTTTGTTTTTTTATTTTTTATTTAAAAAAAAACATTTTTTTTTATTAAAAATATTTTTCTCTTGTTTCAATACTTTTGTTACAGCGATTCAACTGTTCTGTGTTCTAGCTCATTTTATGGAATTGCCGCAAATACCAGTGTTATAGCTGATTTGCTGGTCGAAGCATCATTAAAAAAGCATCCTTTCAACTTCAATTTCAGTGTTGAAATACACTGGATGATATCGTACACAGAGCCAAAAATTGACGAACAAATAGACAGAGCCAGTGGGATACGACTCGGTGCCTTATCGTGCAACATAGACAAGGTTTCTGCATCACGATACGAGGGTTGCCTTTTATATTTCGGGATTAGAGAACAAAAACAAATATTGATCACCGAAAATCACTTTATTGTTTTTCAAAATATTCCCCATGAAGATCTATACACTTTTGCATGCGTTTGAACCAATTGTCGAAGCACTTTTGCCACTCTGATTGAGGTATCTCCAACACATGCATTCTGAATGCAGCAACCGCTTCTTCAGGTGTCGAAAAACGTTGACCTCTCAGTTTGTTTTTTACGTACGGGAATAAAAAGAAGTCTTTCGGTGCCAAGTCAGGACTATACGGCGGATGACCCATCAAATCGATGTTTTGGGTGCTCAAAAATCCAGTTGTCGCAGCCGATGTGTGAGAGCTCGCATTGTCGTGGTGAAGAGTGATCCGTCTTCGGCGGTTGGTTTTCCTGATTTCTTGGAAGACAACTGGCAAACAAATGGTTGTGTACCACTCAGAATTGACTGTTCTGCGTTGTTCTAGTGGTACGGTTGCGACATGTCCAGTTTTTCCGACAAAAAAGAGGCGACCATTTGCTTGGAAGTGCTTCGTGCGCGAACAACTTTTGTTGGATTTGGCTCATCTTGAAACACCCAGACAGTCGACTGCTGTTTACTTTCGGGCGCATACGCGTAAATCCACGATTCATCACCTGTCACGATGTCATAGACGTGTTTCGAAGCACCGCGACCGTATTTTTTGAGCATTTCTTTCGACCAATTGACACGAGCCTTTTTTTGGGCAATTGACAAATTGTGTGGGATCCAACGCAAACAAATTTTTTTGACAGTCAAATGTTTATGCAATATTGAAGGTCCCACTAACGCCTAAGGTTGTCTCAATCTCACGATAGGTCACATGACGATCTTCCAATATCAGTTCGCGCACAGCGTCAATGGTTTTCGGAACAACAACTGATTTTGGACGACCTTCACGAAATTCATCTTGGAGTGAACTACGACCACGATTGAATTCACCATACCATCGATAAACACTGGTCCTTGATGGAGCTTCATCGCCAAAAATTGAATTAAGTTCATCCATGCACTGTTGCTGAGTTAATCCACGCCGAAAGTTGTAAAAAATAATCGCACGAAAATGTTGACGATTTAATTCCATTTTTGGGCCGAGATGAATCTTTTAAGTTACTGTAAACAACACAAATAGCGCTCGTATGTCAAAACGTTCTGAGTGCGTATAACCTCAAAAATGTCCAACTTTACGACAGAGCTGTCAATTGCCGGATTGCAACACTAGGGTTGCCAAATCCCGAAACATAAGAGGCAACCCTCGTATTTGCGTTTAAATACGACGGATTCTGGCCAACGGACCCTTTAAAACTGGGAGACAATATGCAGCGGTAATTGTTTGGCCAGAACGAGTTCCCTTTGGATAATTTCTTTACCATCGCAAAATGTAATGCGTATTGTTTTGATTTTCAATCGAACTTTCCTTTTTATGGTTTGTGGTAAAGTTTTCAATTCCCATTCCGGACTTTGACGTTTGAATTTTGGATCGTACTGAAAGCACCATGTTTCGTCACTAGTAACAAATGATTTCAAAAATTAGGCTCCTTTTTTATGAATGCAACGTCTTCTTGGCACGCACCAATTTCTTCATCTTCCAAAGTGTGTGAAACAATTTTTACACAGACTTTTGTTTGACCCAAATTCTTGTGAATCATGCTAATACTTAAAGCCTCTGCTAATACTTAAAACCTTTTCCACTAAGTTCAGTGAAACATTGCGATCATTTGCAATAAAATCATCTATTTTTAATAATTTCGGGATTTTATCATCTCTTAATCTCTCTTAGCCTTTCAAAAAATATTTATGTCAGAGAAAGCCTTTTGCTCTACTTAAACATCCATTGCCGTGTACTTGTTACATTGACCGGAATGTCTCTGATCCATTTTTATTACATTTAAAACTCTAAAGTCATTTTTTGTTTTCATAAAACGTATAACATTTTAAAAATATGTCACCAAATTTTTAATATTTAATTCAAAGCATTTCTTGTGTGAAAACTTGTAAACGTGTCCTGCCTGTAGTTAGCGTCCGAGCGCTGCCAGAGTAGTTTAGGGGTCGACTTTTAAAAACTTTCTATTCAAAATTCAGGAGAAACTTCTCAACGAAAATGCGATCTGCGAGGATACCCAAGCACTTTTATAAGGCAGGAATTGCCGACTAATCAGTAAGGTACCACAACTATTGAATTTTTATGTGATTACATTTTAAAACGCATTATTCTCAAAGGTATATTTTTCAAATCTGCGTGACCGATAACTCAATTTTTTAAGTTTTTTATCAATCGTTCTGAAATTGTTTACACATATTTTTAATGATATTATTTTCTCAAAACAAAAAAAAACTGATCCAAAATTCGTGTTTTTATAAAATAATTCAACCCGTGAATTTTTTTTAATTTAAAAAAAAAAAAAAAAAAAATTGTGGCGAGAAGGCCGAATTTAGCGAGACAGGACATATGTGTCCTTCATCTTGTCTCTGACTTCTGGTCATCTTGCGATAACCAGAATCACCCACATCCGTGAGGATGTTGGGCTCGGTCTCGCGGTATCTGAAAAGAGAAGAAAAAAAAAAAAAGGGGGGGGGGGGGTATCCAAGGATAGTGTGGACAGTGTTAGTCCAAGTGTTCTCTAACTACTTTTATAGAGGGATGGTGGGAAAGAAATCATACAAGACCGGTGGGTCTTGGGTGCGGTAGTAAACGCAGATCACGTCTTTGGCGTCTGATAATCTGCGCTTTGGTCGGTGTGTATGTTTGTGTTTGTGCCGTCTTGTACTGTGCGTGCGTGTGTGTGGTTTGTTAATAGTAGACCGTATGGAATGGGTCCAGGAATCCTCTATTATAGAGGGGAATGTTGTTGGGAAGGGTGCTTTCTTCAGTTTTGTACTGAAGAAGAAAATGTGGGGGTTTCATCCGAAGAGATCGAGAGAGAGAAGGGTCAAGAACGCAAGAGTCCCGTACAAGTAGGTTCTCGCTGTTCTGAATGTTTTCGAGGTACTTATATGCTAATTGAAGCAAGTACTCGTCGATAGGGGTAATGGCGGCGCCTTCGTATAGATGAGTGTTGGGGTAATGGCGACCGTCAGGCCTTCTAGAATGATTGGTGCATCTTCTGAGGAGTTTCCTTTCGAAAACCCGAAGTCTTTCCATTTGAGCCGAAGATATGCAGGACCATATGGGAAAGGCGTACGATATTCCAGATCGGATTAGCTGCTTATAGCAGAGAAGCTTAACTTTGGTGTCAACTTTGTTCCCCCACTTCAAGATGTTGTGCAGTTACTTAGACCGACCGAGGCCCCTTTGGAGAATGTGGGTCACATGTTTGATGAAATTCATTTTTGGGATATAAATGACCCGAAGATATTTCATCCTGTCCTGTGGTCTAATCGTAGTACCTCCTATTTGTATTCGGATATTCTGTGAATATCGAGAAGCAGGTTGGGAGTGTTTACTACTCAGAATTATGGCTACTGCTTTGGATGGATTAAGTCGGATTTTCCATCGACTGTAATACTGATACAGTTCGTCCAAGTAACGGTTGAGTCGATTTGTTGCGAGGTTAGGGCATTTGGTTGACGTGTACACCAGGACGTCATCCACATAGCATATTTGGTTTACTCTCCCGTCCACAGGGCGAGGAATATCGGAGGTGTAAATATTGAATAAGATGGGGCCTAGAATCGAGCCCTGTGGTACGCCTGCAGCGGCGTGAAAAGTTTGGGAAAGCTTTCCATTCATTCTAACTTGGAAGGTTCTGTTTAGAACGAACTGGTAGATGATGCTACATAGCCTTCTACTGAGGCCAGTATTCAGTAGTTTAAAAGCGAGACCTTCGAACCAAGTCGTATCAAAAGCTTTTTCAATGGCTAGGCTTACCGCAACGGTGGGTTCCTTATTAAAGAGCCGCACGCAGACGTGGTTTTGAAATAAATTGAGAGCCATAGTGGTGCTGTGCGCTCTTCGAAATCCGAATTGGAAATCAGGTATTAGGTGTCTGGCACTGACAAAGTTATTTAGCTTCTCGTATATGAATTTTTCATATATTTTGCTGATGCAAGTGAGAAGCGAGATAGGGCGAAAGCTTGAGGGGGGATACGTTGGTTTCCCAACTTTTGCTATTGGACAAATAATAGCGTGCCTCCAAGCTTGGGGAAAGTACCCCATGTTGTAAGCATGGTTGAACAGAATGGAGAGCTTTATAAAGAATAAGGCAGAAAGCCTTCGCAACGAGTGGTATGACATGTTGTCGATACCAGGTGACTTCTTAGGGTGTCGAGATTTAACCAGACTCTGTAGGGTATTTGGTGTGATGAAACCGTGACCATTATCACGTGTGTCATCGAAGTATGCACTGTTAGTTGGGTTAAAGACAACAATTGGCTCGTTGAAGTCGTCCAACTTACTGTGGACCTCTGAACTAACGATTGCATTAGTTTCCGGGTCGCCATCTTGGAGAGTGAGTTTGTGATTGTTTTCGAAGGTCTCTCCGATGATGTTTGCTTTATTGGTGTCGTTATTGACAACAACACCATTGTGCATAATTGGCCCAGTGATGCGGGAAGTGCCACATATCTTTTTAACATTTTTATAAATGTTCTGGTCCATCTGAATACCCTTCAGTTTGTCTTCCAATTGTCGGGTACGATTGTTTTGGATTCTCTGTTTTATCAGTGTACCAATATTGTGAATAATGGATCGCAATAATGGCTCCCTTTGCGTAAAGCGGTGACGATATCTCATTCTGCAGAGCTTTTTACGCTCCCGGATGAGACGAAGAGTGATGTCGTCATGGGGAATCTGATAGGTCTTTTCAAGTTTATACTTCGGGACATGAGTCTCCGAAGTTTCAACTAGAATCTCGTGAAGTCGTTTTGCAACGTTGTTTATCTCAACCGTCGTTAGGTTCCTGTCAGTGGGAAGAGAGAAGTGGTGGAGTTTATCGTTCAATGTAATATTGAAGTTGTCCCAATTTGTCCGCCCATAATCGGGTATGTATCTGATATGAGCCCGGGATGCTCGATAGCCGCGAATGAATGTGGTCACAGCGTTGTAGTCAGATACACCCGCTGAAACTTGGGGAGGAGTGATTTGTGGAAGTAAGTCTTTGGACACAATAGATATGTCCAGAATTGAGTTACCTCGAGTACCAACCGTAGGTGTGACTATTTCGCAGTTGAGGGCATACATGTTTGCGGTGTACCATTGGTACAGTTTTGTGCCATTTGGGCAAGAGACAGAGTTGAGACATCCAGTGGGGATGTCTGGAATTAAAATCGCCGCCTATGATGAAGGGTGTATGCCCCGAGGTCCTTATTGGTTTGGCGATATCTTCGGGATTAATGGGGCCATTATTGGTTTTATGCGAGTGGCATACGGAGTATATATTCACTCTACCATTACTAGCCAGATGCAGTTCAACTCCAGTTACCTCTATGGACTCTAGGTGTGGGAGGTCAATAGCTTCATGGCGAAGTCCGCTTTTAACCAGTATACAAGTTCCACCTTCGTTGATGGTGGGACCGCCAGTGAGGGTTCGATCTCTTCGAATCATGGAGTACCACGTCCGCCCGGTTTTCCTTTATGAAGTCAGAGACTATCATACGCTTGGAATGCGAAACAAGGGAGTTGACATTTAAGAGGATAACTTTAATTTTGGAATCCATTGTGGAGGGTATGTCTTGCATATGCAGTGAAAAGGAGGGCCTCCCTCTCTGCCTCGGTTGATAGTTTCTCATATCGGGATCGGATATCCTCAATTAAGCGGGAGAAACTAAGTAGTTTCTCGAGCATTGAAGATTGCCCCCTCGGAGGCTTTTGCACCACCGCTTGAATTTGAGGCGTCGTGTTGGCCTTTACCGGGGCTCGCTTAGGGACTTGAATATGTTTTTGAGGGGGAGTGGTAACTGAAGTAATGAAGGGTGGTTGGAGGTCCATTTACTGAGGGGAAAACAGGCGGTTGCCAATAACGCCGAGAGTTGGCATTTTAGTATCTGTGCCCCTGCGATGGTATCCGAACCGGCAAATATGTCGTCCACGTAGGTGTCCTCGGTCAATATCTTTGCTCACCCTCGTCTAACGCCAACTGTCTAAGTGTTCGAATGGCTTGATACGGGAAACTTGCGAGTGTAGAGCGAATAGGTTTTGATGTCTGCCGAGGGATTAGATCGCCAGAGTATTGCTGATAGTGCCGGTCTTGCTCATCAATCTTTATCTGGCGATACATCTTTGTAAAGTCCGCTGAGAAGACGTATCGATGGATGCGCCAGCGCATTAGTACGTCGAAAATCTCGGTTTGGAGTTTGGGTCCAACGGTGAGGCACTCATTGGGTGATGCTCCCGTCTTCGTTCTGGCGGAGCCATTGAATACAACACGGATGTTAGACGTGTGTCCGGATGTCTTGAACACCCCATGGTGTGGTATGAGGCATCGCTGTGGGAAGGTGTCCGCGGCTCTGTGTTTCGCCTGGCACATGTGGCCAAGCGAGATGTATTTTTCCATGAACTCATTGTAAAGTAGTCTGAATTGCGGGTGGCGCTGGAATCTTGTTTCCAGACGCCGGAATGCAGCGGTGGTGGCGCTTGTGGAATCTCCCAATTGATCAACATTGGAATTCAGGGGGAGTCGGAGTGAGTAGCGGCCTTGATGATCACGTCGATGTGTCGAGAGAAAGTGGGTCTCGCAAGTCTTTTCGTCCGCTGTCAAGGTGGAGACTGTGGGCAGGATTTCCTCTTGGACCCAGAATTTCTGCATGAGATCACGCAATTCCCGATCAATGCTGATTTGATGGCTGTTCGGTGGTACTATAGCGTTGGGTCGGTTGCCGATGGAGGGGCGTGGGCCCAGTTCGCCACGCCGATGAGTATCCACCCGAAATGAGTGGCCTGGGCAATGATGTCTGAATGGTTGGACTTCCTAAGTCCTGATTTAATGATGGCCAGATACACATCGGCGCCGATGATCACTTGCACCTTTTCCCTGGAAGGGATGTACGGATCCGTAAGGTCTAGGCCTGCCGCGACGGCGAGGTCGTCCGGCAGTAGTCGAGGGGGTGGCACGTAATCCGACAGGTGCGGCAAAATCAGAGCATTGGTCGTTCAGCCCCGAGCGCCGTCGAAACGAGGCATTATCGTGATTGACGACTGGGCCTTGGCGGTGTGGCATCGGGCGCCCCCGACTCCGTGAACTGGTCGCAGTCACCCGCGAACTCTCTTACAGAGAACACCAGTTTAACAGTGCGCCAGTTAAAAAGTGAAGTGACTACATATTTAAAAAGTAAAAGTATTTCAAAAGCAATTTTTATATTAATGTAACAAGCGCGACAAACAATAAATATACTCGAGTTCACGCCAAAAGTTTAAATTCAATAGACATATGGTGACCAAAATTAAAACAGTGAAGATAGTCAAAACAATGAAATTCAGAAACCAAACAAAACAAATAATAAACGTAAAAACTTAATTGTAAATACTAAGTGAATTAAAAACACATAAATTAAAATAAAACCTAAAAGCAAATGTGCATATTGCAGTGAAGTGCGAAAAATAAAATAATAATCAACCATAAGAAACATAATATATCACCTCGGTCGCAAGCGCAAAAAACAAAAATTAAAATATATTGCTCGTTAAGCAATCTGTATTTACCAGGTGTACCGGTATAAATGCATTAAATAAAATCAAAATAAGTGCATATAAAAACAGTTGAGTGAGGTGCAAAAAGTGTTCGAGACAATAAAAACAAAAACAATAAAAAGATAACACTTCGGTCGCAAACGCGAAAATTAAAACAAACAATATATTGCTTGTTAAGAAAGCAATCTTTAAATCGCCGTTTGGCGGGAGTGCAAACTTACTGACTCTTAGCAGGCGGTAGGCGAGTTCAACTCAGCTTGCAGGGGAAATCAAGTCGCCGTGGTTCAAAAGGTCGACTTTGTTTTTTTTTAATGAAAACAAATTGGAAAGAACCAGAATGAACACGGGGGACGATAAAAACACGACAACGCACAAACGAAAAGGCGCCCTGAAAAACTCCATTGTGACGCGAAGCAAAACCGCGAAATTGACGATGGATAAAGGAGATCAACAATTGGCGGACGACAGTGAGCTTCCCTTCCCCTCCAATTTTAACATATATGGGGCAAATAATTCATTCGCTTCTCTTGCATCCTCAGAGTCTGAGGATGAAGAGGAAGAGATAAGTGAATTGGAGGCGAAACTGGCGATGGCAAGAGCCCGATTACAAGAGAGACGCCGAAAGAAAAAAATAGCGGCGCTCGAACAAGAACAAAACCAGCAACAACTACAAAAGCTAAAGCCAAAAGTCGGCCAACAGCAACAATTTCACCATCAACAGCAACATCAACTTCAACATCAGCACCATCAACAGCAACAGCAACAGCAACAATCAACACAAAAGCGATCAACGAACCAGCAAGCAACACAGCAGCAGCAAAGCAACAATAACAGCGGAAAAATAAAGATGCCACCAATCAACACCATAGATGTTGACTGTAAGGAATTGGTAAGTCTTTGTAAGCTAGCCATAGGTAACAATTTTGCAGTTAAAAGACTGACAGGTAACAGGCACGCCATTCAAACATATACGGTGGCAGACCACGAAAAAATTAAAGAGGTCTTAAAAAGAGCCACCGCGGAATTGTACTCGTTCACGCCGAAACAAACGAAGAGCGTAACGGTTCTATTAAAGGGTGTCGACCCTGAAATGGAACCGGAGGCTCTGCTCGAAATGCTTCAAAACCTGAAGCACGAAGATCTCGAGTTTACCGCGGTAAAACCATTCACCACACCCAAGGCAAGAAGGGAAAACCGCAAGCTACCCTTCTTTTTGGTGCAATTAACACCCAACAGTAGGATTGGTGGTCTAAGAAAAATTACAGTCTTGGATCATCAAATGGTCACATGGGACAAATTAAAAAAAGGCAGAGACATCCTGCAATGTGTATGTGTCGCAATCTTTATTAGAAAAGGGATCAATCATAAAGTAATATATAGTGGAGAAGTGCGCAGGTTCCGGGTGCTGGAAGCCTGTATCGTCCGCATACCCCTTCAGCAAGGAAGGGGTTTGTATGCAATTGCGGTCTACGCACCTGAGGAGCACCAACAAAACCTATTTATAGCTGAGCTCGAGACACTCTTTCGATGCTTACAATTGCACCTGGACAAAAATTACTTTATCCTAGGGGGAGATATGAACGCCAAGCATAGAAATTGGGGAAATTATATATCTAATGCCAGAGGAAATCAGTTGCCTGGTTGGTTGAATATAGAACTGACCTTCTAGCTACGAAATATCCATCGTTCCCCAGAGGTAGATCGTTCTTAGATATCTTGCTAATCGACTCACGACTGAGATTACTTAACACCAACAGACGAAACACAAACTGTTTACGGACAATTGAATACGACAGTGACCACTGTGCATTCACGGCAGTAATAGAGCTTCCGAACGAGCTCGCAGATCTGGAGGAATTCGTGATCCCGCAACCCTATAACTACAGGGCAATGCGATGGCCGCGGTTCACCAGATCATTAACAAGAGAACTTTGTTCGAATGAGTTGAATCTGCCAGTAAACAGAAACCTGACAAATGACGAAATCGACAAATACATTCAACAAATGGACGAAACCGTAAAACGAACAATGGACAAAACAATTCCCAAAACAACAGTTACAGATCACATTAACATGTACAGAAACGCAACAATAAACGCACTCCACAAGAAAAAGAGCAGACTGCTATCGAAATTAAAACAATTACACAGACAGTTTACAGACAGACAAGACCAGGAGATAATATCACTGAAATCCCGATTAAAAAACTTCCAACAATTACTTAAAGCTAATTATAGATTAGCAACAAATTTGTATTGGAACAACAGAATTCGAGCTATAAAAACTAATAACCCGAATATGTTCCCACAAATAAATAAAATATTCAGGAGAAATAATCAAAACGAGATTCAATGTCTCCAAATTCCACGTACCGAGGTAAACAAGCAGCTGCTAACCAACATTGGCATAGATACAGAGAACGCTATCCTCAATAGTGAGCTCTTCGTGATCGAAGATCCTTTGGAGAAGGCGAACGCTGTGGGAGCTGTCTTTCAGGAAATGTACAAGGTGATTGAAGGCATTCACCGAAACCATGACCTGGAGGACAGAATTCGGCTGAATCACCTGCACCTCCGGAATGAAATTTCACATTGGCAATCGGAGAATCCTGGTTTTACGGAATTCAGTGACGATAATCTGTCAATTGACATTAATGCCAATGGTGGGGCTAATAGCCTTTTAATCACAAGGGAAGGAATCCAGAGTATCTTCGACTCATTAAGAAGCAAAAAGTCAATGGGAATAGATGGAGTACCTAACATCGTACTCAAGAACCTGCCCCCAATGGCAATAGATATATACACGGTCCTGTTTAACAACGCGTTGAATAATGCATATTATCCCGCGCGTTGGAAAACGGCTATCATTCAGCCCATCCCAAAAAAGGGCAAAGACTGTTCAAACCCAATGAACATGCGTTCGATAAGTTTACTCCCAAGCATCAGTAAGGTATTTGAAAAAATCATTAACAAAGCTCTGCTAAAATGGGTAGACGACAATAGCATTATTCCAAATAACCAGTTTGGCTTTAGGGCGGGTCATGAAACCACACATGCCGCAGCTAAGCTGGTCTCCGACATACAATGGAATAAATGTAGGAACCAATGCACAGGTGCCTGTCTGATCGACTTGGAAAAAGCCTTTGATACCGTCTGGATCGAAGGGTTGTATTACAAACTGGTCAGACATGGCATACATAAGCCTTTACTATATGTACTTTACGATATGTCAAAGGACAGGAGGTTCGTGGTCAAAAGTGGTAATGTGACCTCTAATAAAACGTATAATATCAAGAATGGCTTGCAACAGGGTGCGGTACTCTCCCCGATTCTTTTTAACATTTACATTAGCGACTTATTAGATGCACTCCCGCAGGCTATTGCGTACGCAGACGATCTCATAATTTACAGAACAGCTCCGAAAGTTGCGATCATAAATAGGTTAATACAGCGAGACTTCAACAAAGTGCAGCGCTATTGCAATGACTGGAAACTTAAGATCAACTTCCAGAAATGTGAAGCCATCCTATTTAGAACTCCATTATATAAAGCCACGTACGACACAAGGAAAAACTGGCGAAAGCTAGTTATCGTGGGACCGCATGGAGATAAACTGGAAACCAAGAGTTTAGTTAAATACCTGGGCATCTGGCTAGACCAATATCTGTATTTCAACAGACATGTAGAGGCTGCTTTGCTCAAAGCGAGGAAAACTTTTGCTATGACAAGGAGGCTATTTCACAGTAGCCAACTTGACAGCAGGGTAAAAGTCATATGCTACATGACGCTAATCAGGCCAATGCTCATATATGGCTGTCCAGTATGGTTTAACATAGGTCCAAATTTGATGGAAAAGATTCGGGTGTTCGAAAGGAAGTGTCTGAGAACCTGTCTCAGATTATATCGAACACCGGAATCGGAATACAAAAAGTACTACTCAAATGAGACTTTATATAATGAAGCCTGCATAAATAGGGTGGATAATTTTATGATTAAATTAATCAGAGGACATATTGCGAGAGCAATATGCTCGTCCAATGACCTAATTTTCGGGGCTTATTATCCAAATACCCTGTACTATGAGAACGTGCGTCGCAACGGTTTTGTTCCACCAGAGGCGTTCCTTGATTTGGACATAAAAGGGCTTATACAGGATAGATCCGGAGTTCCGCTGATCTATCATGTAAGTAGATCATCCGTAGACGGGCGATTGTGCTACGACCGGGAAGTAACGCGCACCAAAGAAGAGCTCCTGCGCTTCAGTAGGGCTATCTCCCACAGAGACCGGGACGATAGTATTAGACAGCGTCAACAGTTCTGGTGGTTGAATGGCATATAAAGACCTGGATACCAAAGTCGGTATAGAATCACACTATCATCAGCTAGCTTACATAGACTTAGCTTTTCTAGAATTAGGGTAGTATAAGATTTAAGTTAAGTTAAGCTAAGTGATTTTACATAACATAAAAAATAAAAAAAAAAAAAATAAAAAAAAAAAAAAAGTAGATAAGTTTAGGTAAGTTAAGTAAGTTAAATGTTAAGAAAAAAAAAAAACAAAAAATATTGACAAAGTTTTTCAAATTTTTCTTTGTATTCCAACTAATTATCAGTACTGCCACAAAGTTCTGTCGCCGAAAGGCAAATTATACAAATATTAAGTAATGTTTAGCTTAGAGCGTCTGCGAAGGACCAGTAAGTTATTATATAAGATATTTAAGCTAGAATTTAAGCATTTTTTGTCTAGCCTTTAATTTAGAAACTAAGAATATAGAAAGAAAATAAAAAAATGTTTAAAAAATGAAATGAATGACTCCGTGAACTGGTATGAACGATGCCCGACGGCGGAGGCGCAACACTGAGCGAGAGATTCAGATACAAACGTGGCTTCAGAGCACGGGTCGATCAGGGCCCTAGCTTCCACTCAACGCTGTGTGCCCGACCCAATAACAACGCGTGCTGTAGCCAATAAAGTTGGTCGAGGCGGTGGGGCGGTAAGAGTGTGCGACGACACACCATGATTCTGGATCTCCTTGGTGTTAAAGCTGGTTCCCACATCTGGAAGTGGCAGTGACGACACTGGTCCGGCATGTAAGAGTGTGTGGTGTCGTCCTTGACACTCACGGCATCGTTTGGTGAAGGGGCAATCACGCTTCAAATGTCCACCCAGGCAGTTGAAACAGAGCTTTCGTTGGGTAACCTGGGCCTTTCGCGGATCCACATTGAGCGCCTTGAATCCTTCACATGAGCCTAAGTAATGAGAAGAGTTGCAAAATGGACAAGTGAACCGGGTCTCTGGACCGGAGGTGAAACAGTGTGAACCGAGAGCTGCGGCCTTTGGATGTTGGGTTGGTGATCGCTCTTAGGTCGATGGGGGTGCTCGATGTTGCTTCGGGGCAGCTCCACGAACTCCAACGCCTCAATATTTGTTTTTAAGAACGCGTCCAGCTGTTTTTAGGTCGGTGGTTCCGTTGTGCTGGCCTGTGGGGTCTGCCAATCACGACTAGTTCGGGGGTCCACGCGCTGGGTGGTCAAGTAGACCAAGATATCATCCCAGGCAGCTACAGGGCGACCAAGAGCATCCAGGCTGTCAATCGCATCGTTGGTGGTTTCGCGGAGTGTCCGCAGGCCTGCGGCTCACTCCTTAGCAAGGAGGAGGAGCGTAGTCAGGGCAGAGTGGACCAAGGCGCCAGTGTTAGTATAGTGGTCCACCAGCTTATCCCAAGCTCGATGGGAATATTCTGAATGGCTCTGGTGGCCTCGTCCCGGAGACTGGACTTCAAGTAATACAATCTCTACACATCCACAAGTGCGGGGTGGTCTGCCAGTACCGCCAGGAACAGGTCCTCAAAGGGTCGCCATTCCGAATATTTGCCGGAGAATGTTGCCACCTGCACCGGGGGAAGTTTTCTCACATGTGGCCAACTGAAGGTGTCTGTCCCAGCCCTGGATGTGGAAGCTCAGAGGTAAGGGCGTGACGTACTTCTCCGAAGTTGGTGGCCTCTTCCATGTAGGTCTCCCCGGCTGCCCCATAGAATCCTTCCACGAAATAGCGGTGGCTCTTGATCGTCTCTTGATTGGCCAGGCGGATTATTTCTTCATTTCGGCTTCTGATGTCCTCACATTCGAGCTGGAGGTTGTTTTGGCATATTTCCACCGCGAACAACGTTGGCGGCCCTTTCTTTTCAAGGTTGACGAATGCACCAGACATCCGTTCCTGGGCGGCGAACTGGGCGCTGATT
The DNA here is from genome assembly GCA_963931805.1 of Microdon myrmicae. NCBI lineage: Eukaryota > Metazoa > Arthropoda > Insecta > Diptera > Syrphidae > Microdon > Microdon myrmicae. Next base: position 254,637,632 of record OZ007497.1, read on the forward strand.
AATTGTTCGGCCGTGAGTTGATCTCTATTCCAGCGATCCTGGCCATTGTTTTTTGTTTCGGCTGACCAGGGAGCGTTGTCTTTGGCATTCAGGACGTACCCCCAATCTAGTCAGAATTTGGCGTTTACCCAATGCGGACTTTGCCGTTTTCTATCTGGCGTTTTTTCTTTTTCATTAGACTTCTCTCGGGACAGGCGAACCTATAGCGTCGAGTGGGCGCCCCGAGATGCGATCAAATAACTGTTGCAGTTCTTTTTGAACAGTTGCGGGTTGTAACGCTCCGGGAACACTCGCGTGCGAAGGCAGTTCCACAACTTCCCCGCTCTATAACGGAACGAGTTCTGATACAGGGATGTTCGCGCTGTCGGCAGATGAACCACAAACGGGTGCGATCCGTTGGATTGTCTTGTGGGGCGCATATAAACCGAATTGCGTGGAACAATGCCAAGAATCTCCGAAGAACAGCACCCGTGATAATATCTGTAAAACAGACAGAGGTCGGCCACGCGCCTTCGATGTGATAGCGACTGTAGTCCCGACGTCAGCGCCGAGTCCCCGATCAGGCGGATCGCTCGTCTTTGTATACTCTCAGGTCGAGGGTATGTTCAGGAGCCGAGCTCCAAACATGAGAGCAATATTCGAGCGCGGGTCTAATTTGGGATTTATATAGGAGAAGAAGTTGAGCCGGAGTAAAATATTTCTTGGCTCTAAAAAGATAACTCAGTTTTCCTGAGGCTGACCTGGCGACACGTGTTTACGCCATGACACATTCCCACAGACCGTGACGCCGAGCAATTTCAAACTTTCCCCAGCCTCGGGGGCCCGGCCACTCATCATCAACTGTGGAACCGATGATCCACTTTTCTTTGTGAATGTTGTATACTGGGTCTTCGTTCCATTGAAGTCGACAAGATTGGCCTTTCCCCACTGCAGGACTTTATCTAGATCCTGATTCAGAGAGTCAATCTGTCTACATCTCAGCTGGAGCGACGTTGATGCACCAATCGGTCGATCACTCGAAAAGGAGGAAACAAGCGTACTATCATCCGCAAAACTGAACACTTTGTTATCCGTTGTCTCCAACAAATCATTTATGTGAAGCAAGAACAAGGTTGGAGCCAAAATAGAACCCTGCGGCACCCCCGAATTAACAGGATACAGATCCGAACACTCGCCGTCCACAACAACCCGGATCGATCGATTCTCGAGGAAGCTCCTCGTCCAGTCGCAAAGCTCTTGGGAAAGTCCATATGAACGAAGTTTGCTCAGCAATGCACCGTGGCAGACGCGGTCAAAAGCCTTGGAGATATCCAATGCGACCGCCCTTGACTCACCATGCCGTTCAATCGCAGATGTCCATATATCGGTTATAAGTGTCAAAAGGTCTCCCGTGGACCGCCTGCCACGGAATCCGTATTGACGATCATTCAGAAGTCCGTTGCACTCCAAATACTTAACCAACTTCGTATTGATGACTTTTTCCATTACCTTAGATAAAATAGGCAGTAATGCTATCGGACGGTAATTTTGTGGGAGACACTTTTTTCCCGTCTTTGGGATTGGCTGAACTCGAGCGATTTTCCAGCAGGCAGGAAAGGTCCTCCGTGCATAAGATAAGCGGAAGAGTCTGCCAAGAACCGGCGATAGTTATGGAGCACAGTTCTTAAGGACTATTGCTGGTATTCCATCCGGGCCGGTTGCCTTCCTACAATCCAGTTCACGTAGAATGCGTTGAATAGTGCGCGGACGAAATTTCACATCCCGCATGGAAGACTGTACCGGCCAGATCACAGCTGGCTCCAAAAGCCCGGGATCGAGGTTTGAATTCGCCGAAAATAAATTCGCGAACACATTAGCTTTATCCATTGGATTCGTGAATAACGTCCCGCTGTCTGTCACCAACGGAGGGAAAGAGGAGGATGGAAAGTTACTGCTGACAGCCTTTGCCATTGACCAGAAGGAGCGCGAACCAGTTGGGCACCGAAGGAGCTTATTGATCACCCTGTCGTTGTGAGCCTTCTTCGCGGTATCAATCGCCTGGTTGCACGCGTTTCTGATTCTAACAAAATTCGTTCTGTTAACATCAGTGGGATTGGAGCGCCATTGCTTAAAAGCTCTATTTTTTGCCGCTGTAATCAGCTCGCATTTTTTATCAAACCAAGGTTTATCAGACGAACTTCGTTTGATGGAATGTGGAATATACATCTCCATCCCCAGGAGAATAATCTCTGATACCGACTCCGCGCAAGCGTTAACATCGGAGTTTCCGAAGCATACCTCCGACCATGGAAAGGATGCGAAGAAATCTCGCATATCGTCCCAGTTAGCAGCCCCATACTTCCATACCTGGCGAAGCTGCCTAGGCCGGTTATTCGCTTGGTATGCAAGTGCTTGCGCGACAGATACCAAGCAGTGATCTGAGCTCCCCAGTGGCGCAGAAACCTCTACGGTATAAATACTCGGTTCGGATGTCAAAAACAGATCCAGGGTGTTCGCATAATCGCCTCGGGCATCCGGTACTCGCGTTGGCTCCCCCACGAGTTGAGTCAAGTTGTGGCTTAGAGCCAACATCTCCGCCAGCCTCCCAGCCTCGTCGGTTCTATTAGAATGTAACAACCAGTCGGAATTGTGCACATTAAAATCGCCAAGGACAATAATTTCAGAAGCTGGGTGGTTGATCTGTATCCAGTCGACGGTATGTGAAAGATGTTCGAAAAATGTCGCCGGTAGATCGTCATTCAGGGAGCGGTAAAGACAACAAAGAAATTCTTCAGCACGACCCTCAACCATATGATGTCCATATTATTGGGCTCCAACGCCTCAATCCTCTGGCAAGCCAGATCGGACCGCGCGAAGACGCAGACTCCGCCCTTAAAACGGAATCTCGAATGTAAGTCGTATCCTGAGCAACGAAGATATGTCGAATCAGTTGACGAATCGACCTGGATCTCAGTTAGGACAAGGATATCAGGTTTGGTCGTTTGCAAATATTGGTGGACGGCGTTTACATTAGTATTGGTGAAACCGATGCCCCTGATGTTACAAAATGCCGTCACCAGTAGAGCGTGGGCCGAGCCTCGGGAGCTAGCCCGGTTATGCGACCACGAACCTCTCAAAGTTCCATTATTTATCATGATATCTGCATGATGTTCCCCCTGACATAGTCCCCCCTGGAGATCCGAATGGAAGACTAGTTTACCTCCGGAATTCTTTATATCAGAAGGCACCATCATGACTTATCTCCGTGTCAGTCCGGGCCATCAGCCACACATCCGAAACACCGTCGAAGATTTCTCTCGGCGATATCGGCATTATCTTCGAATTTGGCCGAATTTCCTATTGAATTCAACTCCTGGCAGGTCTTTGCGTCTGGACGTTAATGTCCCGCGACCTTCTATATGCTGCGAGCTGGCAGCAGTGGATTGGATCCACAGACTGGATCCGGCTCGAAGGACCAAAATATTTTCGAACAACAGGCGTTGAAGGCAACTTCCACGAACAATGGAGATTGTTGTGGGCAAAAATATGTGTGTGTTCAACACCTTACAAGATTTATGTTTGCAATCGAACAGATGTGATCACACACACGTGGTCTGGATTGTCCAACACAACGGCGACCGCAACACTGATACCTGAAACCACCAATCGTTAATTAAAAGGGGAAAATGGACCGAATACCTGCGATGAATTCGGGCAGAAATCTCCAAAGCGAATCCTGCTTAAAAACTGGGTTGTTTATGTTTATTAACTATGAACTTTATTCAATTGACGAATGAGATTTTATACGATTATCTGAGAAAGTGAACTTCCTTGGTCAAATGTTTTACGAAGAAGAAATGTCAGCAATGACAGCAGACGATTTAAATATACATGTCAGCTGGTTGCTGACAGTTGTCATTGGGAATGGCTGCCTTCCATTGCGAATTCGCTGGTGGCATCCAGTGAATCCGCAACACACTAGAACCTCATTTTTGCGGATAAACAAACTACAAAAATGCCTTTATTTTTGACTTTTACAGTAGTGTTGTGTCTTAACACGTTACTGATTACTATTTCCATCGCCCTGGACAACATGGACAGTAATGCGATTGGCCGGTAATTTTAAGGAAAACATTTTCTATCCTTTCTTTGGGATTGGCTAAATCAAAGCTGTTGTTCATCCAACAGGCACGAACAGTTGTCTGTGCCCAAGATATTTGAGAAAGTCTGCTAAGTTCTGAAGACAGTAATTATATAAACCCCTAAAGTTGTATGAAGGTGGTATATGATTAGGGAAATACTTTAATCCGGCGTACTATTGAACATTGCTAGTATGCCATCATTCGCTAGTTGCCACCATTTACAGAAAAGCCTTTCTTCCCGGTCTTATCTGGTATGCAAAGGGGCTTATATTCAGCAAAGTCAGCCCATTTTTTTTAGCGATATGACATGTTTGTGAAGCCCTATAAATTATTTTGCTACTCTCGTTATAATTGCGAACCCAAAATCAATAAGAGTAGGTATTTCTTTCCACTATCACCGGGAACGTGTATTAATTGGAAATAGTTAGAAATTAAGAAATGTGCATTAAAAAAAAACCAACCCGGCTAACCGTAACCTGAGAAGCAATTATTTTGTCATGATTTCGGGTAAGATATTCTGCCGGAGAACAGCAAGTGCTGTCGTATACAGCACTTTATTATCAGATCAAGCACAAGCTTGGGTTCGATTGCTTCCAATCAAATAGTCAAATCGAACGAGGCGCATCTTTGATTTTGCCGTCTTTAACCCATTTAACTAAGTCAAAAAGCGAGTACGGGAAAACCTTGTTATCCGTCGGACAAAAGTCTAAAAAGGCGATGTATCTGGTGGTTGTGTGGCATCGTTGAGTGTATACCCAGATATACCGGGGCATACACGCGCGTATTCAGCACCTGCTATGCGACCAACATTTTTATCAGACTGTTTATTCCAGGGAGAAACGACGACGGATGTAGTCGATGCAGCCACATGACCATAGATCCGACGTGATGTTCCCGGCAATTGTTTTATTCATGAATGAATATGCAATCTGTACGAGGAGTACCTAGATTGGAGTGGTTTTGCGGCCTATCCTATCCTATACTATCCTTTCGTATCCAATTCTATATCTACATATAATTCATCCCCTTGATGACTGCGCTCTGATCCGGCTACCGGTGCGGTTTTCTTTTTTCCGTTTCGGGTTCTGCTATTTTAATCATTAAGTCAAGTGACCCAAATTGATTTGACGTTCGATGTTCAATGTTCGACTTTTCTACTCTTTCCGCTTTTATGGTCTGACTACTGCTTAGGTGCAAACGGAGGATAGGCGGCGCCCGGCGTCAGGCGGCCGTTGGAAGATCTGGGGCGGTCGGAGTTTGTCCATAGTCAAATTTTTTTCATAGTCAAATTTTATTGTTGCCGGATTGGTATTTGTGCATGAACATAAAATGAATTATGCAATACTGAGCCGCTATAACAGCTCTGACTAGTCATAGCTCCACATATTGGGAAGACGAAGGAGGGACTGAAACGCCACAAAATATCGCACGAGTAACAGTGAGAACTCTTACTTCAGAGTTCAAGCTCGAATGGAATGTGGAGAAAGTAGGCCGCGCACGAATTCTCACCCATCGAACTGTGGAGTTCTGTTGCTGTATTGCTGCGGTGTTCCATGCTATCTGTGTAACTGCGTATCGTTCTACCTGTGTACCTTGGTACCTGAATATCATTGTACCGCTGTATGTTTATGCTCGAGTATCGCTTTGCACTGGTACGTAGATGTAGCTGTGTACTTTTGTGGCTGTGTGGCTGAGTAGCTCCCCATCTGCGTAGCCTCGTAGCTATGTAACTCTGTGGCGCATTGAATCTTCTGTTAGATCTAGTGGCATTAAGTTTCTTAGACTCTCTAGCTATGAAGAAAGCTGTTTTTATTTTTATGTTATTTGGCATTCAATCCATACGCCGTTGGCATTGGTAAGAAATGGCAAGGTCATTTACCCATGCGAGTTGCGTGTAACCGCCACACAGTTGACTGTGCATCAAGATAAATTTAGATCCAGCCGATGGAGTAACCAAAAATGGGCCGGAATTTATTGTTTAGTAGGCGAGTGAGCTTTAAGCAGAGGCGATACCACAACGATAGCATCATGGGTTGAGGCAATCCTTTTTTGTCTTACGCTTTTGGGCGTCATCAAGCAAATGCCATAAACATCCATTAGCCGTAACAGGTTGGCTTGTAGGTGTTTTCATTCATAGATATTGTTGTTTTGAGCGACTGTGTTGGTTGGATTAGCTTCCGCATGAGGGAATCTATTTATTTTTATCCCGTGATGAGTGGTGATGAATTAAAAATCACCATCTCCTTTGTAGACGAAGTTCCTTACAAGGGAACTAATGTACTCAGCTATGTATGTTTGTTCTACAGGTACGGAGTTGTGAGATCCTCAATGGAATTCATTCATTATGCAGTGTATCTGCAGCGAAGAACAAATAATTTAATTTCATTCTCAAACAAATTTCGTAGCAGCAAGTCTACAGCTCCGTGACTTCACGACTCCATTGCCACGCGGCAGTTCATTAGGGCGCACTATCCAGTAATCAATACTTTTCTACATTTTACTGCATTTCCTTCGTATTTTCTGTTCCTGGTGCCAATTAACCCAATGCTCTAGTGAATTACAAGCAAGTACGGTAAGAGAAGCTGTCTGTTTAAATTTTAATTCGGTCATTCTCATGTCTTGGGAATGGTGATTTTCATGAATTTGGCAATCCGATGGATAGCTCCCAGTTTGATGATTCCTTTAACACCGGATATTGTTGTGTATAGACTTTTTTTTTCATATGTTCAAAAGCAGGAGACCATGTCGGTGTTTAGTACTTGAAAATATCGCCTGCTTATGTCACACACAATGTGTCGCAAATCTAGCTCTTAGGTTTTGAATTTAATCGCACCATCGTTGTGCTGCCGCTGTTAACAAAACCATACTCATTGTATGTGTAAAGTGACTACTTAATAGGTAAACGGCACATTCGGGAATGTGGTTGCATAGAAATAAATACCAAGGGTTACGTGTCCTACCTAAAGCGACATTAATTCTGAAAAACCAACAAGAACAAAGTATCCAACTACCACTATAAACCGATGATTCTTGCTCCCTCTGTCACATAGATTCTGGTTCGTATAAAATGGGTAAAAGTTGGATTCTACGCCCCTTACCTAAAAGTGAACTGTATAAATCTACGTAGTCCGAGTTAGCTGGTGACAAAGTATCTTAAATTAAAAAATAAACTGAACTTGGCAGAAACTATAAACGCCGTCCATCTAGGACCTCGACCTTCTCTTACCATGGGTGATGGGAAGTACTCTGGAGTACCTGGAAATAGGATTTGAATGTCTTCCCTCTTTGAAGATTACAAGACAGTTAAATTTATATATAATTTTATTTAAAGAAGAAAATATTGAAAATGATTAATCGAAACTAAAGAAAAATGCCCTAACAATGGAGCTCCAGGTTCCCCTTCAGGTGCTGAGCACGTTGCTGGTGATACCTCGTCCTCTCCCAAGATACTCCGGACATAGCTAAATGTCGTACCTGTCTGCTTCTATTTCCATGAAGTAGCTTAGAAGTGTGACCTCAGAAAACCCATTTCTGCTTAACAATTTATTTTTATTAGCATTATCGAATTCATCTTTTCCATTAACTCTTTTTATGCAAAGAAAATTGAAATGAAATGTTTTGTAGTTTGAAATATAATGCTCACAGCTCTTCCTCTCTGGCTGTGGTTGTATGTGAACCCCCTGTGCTTTATGACCGTTGGCATATTTTGGTCTTTTATTTTATTGCTTCAGGTACGTTAAAATATCGCGCCTTTCCTAATGCTTTGGTGGTGATGATGGAGTTTCTCACGCGTCTGGAGAACGGAGTGTGTCTGTTTCCTGAATGGAGAGAACGTGATAATAGCCGCACTCCCCTTCCTAAACCAGCCCACAAAACCACTTCGTTTCCTCTTCCCTCCGCGGCACCCCTCAATCCGATCATAACTCGTCCCCTAAAGTCACACCCCTCGCAAATGCATACCCATCCTCCCTTCTCCAAATCTGGTCACATCTGTATCTCTCTTCTCAAAATAATGACAACTGGAGCCACAAAATTCTATCCCAAGCCAAATTCTAATTCAATTCCTCTCCCCAATTCTAACCGCTACAGCACCCGTCACTCTAGACCTTCCTCCTCACCTGCCCGTAATAAATTCCCTCTTAATCACCACATAACTGCTCCGCCCCATCTCTTGTCCCCTTCCCCCTTTCGACCTCAAAACTAGTGCGAAGTATACCTCTGACGTTTCTAACAGATACACACACAATATACAGGCAAATAGTGAAGAACGCCGAAAGAAATTCGAATAAGCAAAGCATCAGAGCCGTATACCATACCGATAACATAACAGTTCCACATCAGTTGAGTGTACTTGAGTTTAGAAGTCGAATTCGTCCACGCAGCAGTGGCCCGATGTGTTGAGCATTGGTTCAATTTTTAGTGATTTTTACTGTCATTGCGTCAGTTCGAATCACACGTTCTTCATTATCGTAGCAAACGCCGTATACCAACTTCTACAGATCACACACCCTTGATCTCAATAACCGCCCCATCAAAAAACTTACCACTCATCCACCGAATCCAACTCGACGCCGAAAATCGCACCACCCCATTCCATATCCACATTTCGCCCTTGCCCTACACCCCTTTCTATCCGACCAGATATTGATCCCCTCTTACCACCAACTGTTAAAATCACCAACAATCCACCAATTCATCTGAGAATCGCTACGCCTCATCTAAACTTGGAAACAAATTGACCGAAGAAAATGTCCGCCTCTATCTTTCATACCTCCACGACAAATCTGACTCATTCTGCTATGAAGGTAAGACGAAAATCAGCGTCGCGGTTTCCATTCAGCAGGAAGGCCTAATTTCAATATGCTCCCACAAATAGTGTAGAAAGATCTCTCGGCCTTTCGTCTATATATTCATAAGAAATGACTTTGTGTTTACCATGGACCCCTATAATTTCTCAGTTACCCCTAGTCCTCACGCCTTCTCCACCATCGACAAATACCAGCCCCAGGTTCTCGTATCCCTTTATCGTGACAGCTTATCCCAAACCTCACCAACCAACGTCAACCTTCCCTACAACTCCGCAAAGCTAACTTTCGCCTATTAAATGAGCATATTAACAGAATCGCATTTCGCTTTGATCACCTAGAGGTAGAAGAAGCTACTGCCACTCTCTATAAGAAAATATGCAATTCCATTTTCATATATGCTCCTTATTCTTATATAGGCCATCGGTTTCCTCCCCTCCACGGTACAATCGCAAACTCTGTACTCTTCGGAACAAGAGGAATAATTTGTAGAACATTTTCCTAAGAACACGCTCTTCCCTCGCTTACTCCAACTTTCTCGGTTGCCTTTATGAATTCACCGAGCTTTACAACTCCCTTTACAAAAATTATCTCACAAAAACACAAAACAACCAATAAATGATCCCAAATCTTTGTTCCTCTTTATTAACGACAAACTTAAATCTGACTCCTATCCCAACTCCCTTTCTTATGACGCGATTACTTCAACCGACCCACAAACTACTGCCAACCTTTTCGCTTCTTTCTTTAAAAAACTCTTTCGAGCTTAACCGGTGTTCTTCAAAGACCTGCCCGAATTCTCCATTGATACCTTCATCTCTCAAATTCAGCATCACCTAGTTGAAGAAAAATTAAACTTGCCTAAAGACCAAAAACTGTTCGAAAGCATTCTTTACAACACGTTATGTGTCCGTTGCAAATCCATCATCTCCCCCAACTAGCACGGTTTCCTTACGGGTAGGTGGACCACCACCAATCTAGTGAATTCTTATCCCACGCTCTCCGTGCCGTAGAGAACGACAACGATGTAATCACAACCGATTTCAGCAAGGCCTTCGACAAAATTTCCCACAATCTCATCCTTTTTAAGCTATCCTCCCTTGATTTCGAACCCCTACTGATTAAGTGAATTTATTCCTATCATAACGATCGAATCTACCATGTCAGACGTATATCCACCCTCTCCAATCTAAAAGTACATACCATACATCATTCCAACGAACACCCATAGCGGCCCTCACCTCCCAAATGGCAGTTCCCAGTGGCCTCATAGCCACGCATGTGCTCAAGAATCTACAGTCAAGTCCAGCGCATTCCAGGGAAGCGAGATTGTGCCCACACAGTCGCAATTGATGGTTTTTCCTTTTTCAGGATATTCAATGAAAATTATACCACGTGCATCCCAACTGAAAGGTGTGAAACTGAAACCATAACGTAGCCTGCAGATGTTTGCCTCCTTTGGAGCCGATTCTCTCTCTTCAGCCCATTATGTTGACTGTTCCTTCTTCTCTGGTGTGTAGTGATGTACCCATGTTTGAAACATCCTCATGAAGCTGTTTTTGTTCGATTGTGAGAAAACGCGGCTCCCATCTTACGCACAGCTTTCTATATCCAAATGTTCAGTCAATATGTGGCGTTTCTAGCAGACACACACACGACTAATAGAGAAGTACAACTCCACCGAAAAGACAAGTCGAAAAATCAGAGAATATCAGTTAAAGTCGTATACCATAGCAACGATATAGCATATCTACATCAGTTGAGTGTACTATAGATCAAATTCCTACACGCGGCAACGGGAAGATGCTCTGAGCTTTGGTTCTATCTTTTACTGATTCTAACCATTATAGCGTCGCGTCGGTTCGAATCAAACGCTCTTCACTATCGTCGCGAACACTATAAATATGCGGTATACAGGACTTTTTGAAATGCTTGCCATTTCTGCTCATTCGGGCACTTTTAGTCTCGATGATCATCCAGTACCATTTGTGGATTTATTTTTTTACCAATTCTGGAACAGTCAGCTTATTTGGTCCACCACTGCGATGTTCGTCTTCGCGGCTCGTAAGACCTCGTTTAAACTCTGCCACCCAATACTTCACTGTTGAAAACAAACATACAGGGCAAAGTCTCTGATTGCTTTCAACCCGGCGAAGGCCAGGACGATCCTTGTCCCTGTTCAATTCAAGTTGACATGCAGTCTCCACGTGGCACTCCTGGGTAGCTACTTTGGCACCCATCAAGTGGTGATGGTTGACACCAGACTAATAAACTTGCCTGGAAAAACAAATTATTATGGAAAATTTATCAAGCCTTAGATATGGGCCGGATACACGACGACGACCACGGAAACGAAAATGGCTAAACGATACGAGAATTTTTTCATGGAACGTCCGGTCACTGTACAGAGCTCGAGCTGCACAGCAGCTAGCCGATACCCTGTCTGCATATAAGAGTGACATAAAGTATTACTAGAAATAAGATGGTCGAGGAGTCGTGTTATTAAATAAAAACGAGTATGACATTTATTATAGGTGTCATGCAAAACACCATGTGCTCGAGGTAGGGTTTCTAGTCAGCCAAAAACTGAAGCCTGCCATCATCGGCTTTAATGCAATAAATGAAAGGCTATGCATTCTTCGCGTGCGAGGCAAGTTTAAGAACATAAGCCTCATAAACGTTCACGGACCTACATAAAAGTCCTCGGACGACGAAAAAGAACAATTCTACGAGAACGTCGAATGGGCCCTCAATGCCTGCCCAAGATACGATGTGAAAATCTTTCTTGGTGATTTGAATACAAAAATAGGTGGGGAGCCGGTTTTCAGGCACTACGTGGGTTCCCATAGTTTGCATGAAAACACTAATGACAATGGACTACCACCCATCGAACTGGCAGCATCAAAGAACTTGGTCGTGCCGAGTACCAGGTTTCCACGTAAAGATATCCACAAAGCCACCTGGGTATCACCTGATACCACTCGCAACGAAATTGACCACGTGTTGATAGTCCCGCGCCACTTCTCGACCATGATGACGGTACGAACGTACCGGGGTGTCAACGTCGACTCGGATCGTTATCTTGTTACTATGGTTTTCCAAGCGTGGATTGCGGATAGGTTGACTATGACCAAAGTAACTAGTCAAGTGAAAATAGCGGGATTTCTGTCCAAACCAACAAACATCTTGAACGGACTCCAACAAGAGGACGGTCTGGCCTGCCTCCTCTTCAACTTGGCGTTGGAGAAAGCAATCCGTGACTGTGGCGTTATAACTAGAGGAACTATTGTCACCAAGTCCTGCCAGATACTTGTCTACGCAGATGACATCGACATCATCGGTATATCCGACTAGGCTACACAGGACTCCTTCACCTAAATCGAGCAGGCGGCACAAAAATTGAGACTGCACGTTAATGAAGGGAAAGCACATGGTGGCAACTTCTGTGAAGAGAAGACCTACCGTATGTCAAACGATCAGGGTAACCGAGTGCAAATTTGAAGTAATGTAATCCTTTAACTACCTTGGGTCAATAGTAGTAGCCAATAACAATATGAAAGAAGAAATACGCGGACGGCTGATTAAATCCAATAAAGCATACTATAGTCTACCAAGGCTCTTCAAATCCCAAAATTTATCCAGAACGTCCTTAAGACCATGGTCTTAGCAGTACTCATGTATGGATCATACAACGATACACACTGGGCGAGTGCGGACGTGTTTTCCATTCGCCGATCGAGATAAATGTAAAAGTTACTTTTATGAGTCGCGAGTGAAATTTGAAATAATAAGACTATTTATAAATAAATCAATTCTAGTGACAAGAACAGTCAAAACAAAGTTATTATACATAAATATGAACAAATAAAAGAGAACGAAGCCACGTGTTTTGACAGTCAAAACAAACACCGTTTAATAATAATCAACTGTGAGAGTGTATGTGAGCACGTGTTTAGCGAACAAAAAAATTATAGTAAAAGAAAAACAAAACAAAAACAATAAATATAAATAAAAAAGAAACAAAAGGAACTAAAATATATAGTGAAATTACAAAGTGAAGCCAACCTAATAACTGGTTTACAACAAAGACTGGCCAGCTATCTTGGATGCAACAAGCTCGGTGTACTGACCCTCAGCATGCAGAATGGCAGACAAAAAACAAAATATTAAAAAATTGAAATCAAAGTCCGCGTTAATAAAACGCCCGGCGAGCTCTCCACTAACACGAGCGACAACAAAAGTCAACAAGCCAAACGAGGCAATAGCAGACTTGCTCGAAAAGGCGCAAAAAATGGAAGAGGACAATACATTCCCCCCGATTCCATATAATGGCGGCCATGTAACCAATAACACAATAGCATGTTTAGCAACTACAGACACTGAGGACGAGGAGGAGGAAATCAGCGATCTTGAAACGAGGCTAGCCCGAGCAAGGGCGCTATTAGCAGAGAAGCGTCTCAGAAAAAAGGAATTGGCAGAAAAGGAGCAGCTAATGGCAAACAACAGCAGCAGAAAAATCAGCAACAATGTGCACAACAGAAGCCTACCCAACAAAAAGGATATCCACCGCAAGAGATTACAAAACAACAATTACAACAAGAGCAACAGGCAGCAAAAAGGAAAGCGAAGATGCCACCCATCAACATTACAGATATGGACTGTAACGAACTGGTAAGTCTATGTAAGCTTTCTATTGGGGAGGATTTTTCAATTAAAAGACTGACAGGGAACAGGTTTGCCATACAGACAAAATCGGTTGAGGACTTCGAAAAAATGAAAAATATGCTAAAAAGGGCCACCGCGGAATTTTACACCTACACCCCGAAAGAAGTAAAGAATATAACGGTTCTACTAGAACCAGAAGTTCTATTACAAACGCTACGAGAGCTTAACTGTAATGATATTGAGTTTATCGCGGTAAAACCTTTCAATACAGCTAGGGCTAGACGGGAGAATCGAAAATTACCATTCTTCCTGATGCAGCTGGGCGCTGGGAGCAAAATTGGTGGACTTAGGAAAATCACTATCCTGAACCATCAAACTGTCACATGGGACAAATTGAAAAAAGGCAGAGATATAATACAATGTCTTCGCTGCCAAAGGTTCGGGCACTCAGCAGCAAACTGCGAAATGCAGTATCGATGCGTAAGATACGGACAGCACCACAGCGCAGAACAATGCACGTTAGGTAAAGAAAGGGTAGACGACAGATCTCTTCTAAAGTGTGCAGTTTGTAAGAGTGAGGGACACCCCGCTAATTATCGAGGCTGTCCTAAGTTCCGCGAACTACAGGAAAAAAAGTTTTCACAGCAACGAAAATTAGAACGCCCGATAGTTCAAGACCGACCAGCACTAAATGTAACACCCTAGTTCTCGTATGCTCAAGTAACAGCTAGTAGGAGAAACACGCCACAACTCACCACACGGGTACCGCCGCAACATACTGTGCCTCCAGAAACAGTAACACTAGCAGATGTGCTCACAACCTCGCTCGCTATACAGACGCAGATGACACAAATGCAAAAACAAATAAAGGACCAGGACACTAGACTAGACTGGGTCTATTCGCAGTTGTCTAGCCAGCCGTCAATATAAACCCCCCAACAGAAAGCACAATTAAGGCTTTAGTAGTGAATGTAAATTCACTTATCAGAATCGAGAGAAGAGCCGCTCTCTTTAAACTGTTGCAAGACGAAAGTCCTGACGTGCTTCTGGCTAGCGAAACTAAGCTGAATCAGAGGCATAAACTATGTCACACAAACTACGACATTATACGAAGAGACCGACCCAACTCCACACAAGGAGGAGGGGTGGCAATCTTTGTTAAAAAACAACTTCAACATAAGGTAATATATAGTGGTGAGATTCGCAGATTTCAGGTGCTTGAAGCGTGCATTATCCGCATACCCCTCCGACAAGGTAGGGGGATGTATGTGATATCTGCCTACGCACCAGAAGCACATCAACAAAATCAATTTATAGTGGAGCTAGAGACTCTTTTCCAATGCTTACAACTTTACTCGGAAGGGAACTATTACATCGTCGGTGGCGATTTGAATGCTAAACACCCAAATTGGGGAAATAGCATATCCAACACGAGAGGGAATCAACTAGCTAGTTGGCTAGATCAACATCACATTGAATATAAAGTTGACCTGCTAGCTACAGAATATCCTTCTTTCCCCGGAGGGGGCTCGTTTCTCGATATTATGCTTATTGACACACGCCTTAAACATACACATACTAACAGACAAAATATAAACTGCCTACGCACAATTGAGTATGACAGCGACCATTGTGCATTATCAATCGTGATAAAAACACGAAGCGAAGTTGTGGAACTCGGTGAATGTATGATACCGCAACCCTATAACTATGGGGGTATGCGATGGACGCGTTTCACGAGAACCTTAACAAGAAAAATTCGCTTAAAATATATTAACCCTCCTACCAACAGAAACATACCCAACGATAACATCGACAAATACATACAAAAAATGGACGAAACCATGAAACAAACTATGGACAAAACAATACTAAAAACCACACCTACGGACAACATGAACATGTACCGAAATGCCACAATAAACGCACTCCACAGAAAAAAAAGTACACTTCTGTCTCAACTAAAACTTCGGTACAGACGATTTATTGATAGGCACGACCAGGAGATAATATCACTGAAGTCCAGATTAAAAAATCTCCAACAGCTGATAAAAGCCAACTATAGGCTATCAGCAAATTTGTATTGGAACAACAAAGTTCGGGCGGTAAAATCCAACAACCGTAGTATGTTTCCGCAAATTAATAAAATATTTAGACGGAGTAATGAAAACGAGATTCTGTGTCTCCAAATACCACGAACTGACGAAAACCAACGAATGCTGGCAAATATAGGCATAGACACAAACAACGCCATCCTAAATGACGAAGTTTTTGTGTTTGAAGATCCCTTGGAAAAAGTGAATGTTGTAGGGACCGTCTTTCAAGAACTGTACAAGACAAATGAAGTAATTCGCTGCAACCATGGCTTGGAACATAGAGTTTTACTGAATTATCATCATCTTCGAAATGACATTTCACAGTGGCGATCAGAAAACCATGGGTTTATCGAATTCAGTAATGAAAATACGGCAAACGCCGAGATCACTGTCGAAAGCGCCAACAGCCTTTTGATCACTAGTGAAGACATCCATGGCGTCTTTGCATCATTAAGAAACAAAAAATCAGTTGGAATCGATGGAGTACCCAATATCGTACTAAAACATCTTCCTCCAATCGCAATGGACATATATGCAGTCTTGTTTAACAACGCTCTGAACAACGCACACTAACCGTTACCAAAAAAAGGGAAAGACAGAACAAACCCAAAAAATCTGCGATGGATCACTTTGTTACCAAGTATCAGTAAAGTATTCGAAAAGGTTCTAAACAAGGCTCTACTTAAATGGGTTGAGGACAATAATATTATTCCAAATAACCAGTTTGGTTTCAAAGCTGGTCATGAAACCACACATGCCGCAGCTAAACTGGTTTCAGACATTCTGTGGAATAAAAGCCTGAAACAATGCACAGGTGCCTGTTTGATTGACTTGGAGAGGGCCTTCGACACCGTTTGGCTAGAAAGGTTATACTACAAGCTAATGAGACTAGGCATTCATAAATCACTACTGCATATACTATACGACATGTTGAATGAAAGGAAATTCGTCGTCAAAAGTGGCAATGTGACCTCCAACATTACTTACAAAATAAAAAACGGTCTGCAACAGGGAGCGGTGTTATCTCCGATCCTTTTTAATATTTACACTAGCGACCTGATAAGGTCTCTTCATCAGGCTATTGCGTATGCAGACGATCTGACAATATATAGTGCAGCTCCAATAATTGAAATCATTAACGGATTATTACAAGGGGATTTCAATGATATTCAGCGATACTGCGATACTGCGATAACTGGAAACTCAAAATCAATATCCAGAAGTGTGAAACCATCCTCTTTAGAACACGACTGGCTGAAGCTACCAGAGACACCAAGAAATCTGGCGAAAGCTAGCTATTATGGGACCACACCAACAAACACTGGAAACCAAAACTGTAGTCAAATACTTAGGCATCTGGTTGGATCAGTATCTAACGGGTCAATTGAAAAGTCCCCGGCCTCCCATAGTAAAACACATTTTTTTGGCAAAATTCGTTTTTTTTTATTCAACATAATTCCCTTCGAGGGTGATACACTGATTATAGCGACCCTCCAACTTTTCGATACCTTTTTTGTAGTACGATTTGTCCTTTGCTTCAAAATAGGCCTCAGTTTCGACGATCACCTCTTCATTCGAGGAAAATTTCCTCCCAGCGAGCATTCTTTTGAGATCTGAGAACAGGAAATAGTCGCTGGGGGCCAGATCTGGAGAATACGGTGGATACGGAAGCGATTCGAAGCCCAATTCATGGATTTTTGCCATCGTTTTCATTGACTTGTGACACGGTGCATTGTCTTGGTAAAGCAGCACTTTCTTTTTCTTCAAATGCGGTCGTTTTTCGGCGATTTCGTCCTTCCAACGGCCCAATAACGCTGTGTAATAGTCGCTGTTGATGGTCCTTCCTTTTTCAAGATAGTCAATGAAAATTATTCCGCGCGCATCCCAAAATACAGACGCCATAACCTTGCCAGCCGACTATTGCGTTTTTCCACGCTTTGGGGCGGGTTCATCGTGTGCAGTCCACTCGGATGACTGTCGATTGGACTTCGGAGTGAAATGATGGAGCCATGTTTCATCCATTGTCACATATCGACGCAAAAACTCGGGTTTATTACGCTTGATCATCTCCAAACACTGCTCCGAATCATCAACTCGTCGTTGTTTTTGGTCAAAATTGAGCTCGCGCGGCACCCACTTTGCACAGAGCTTTCTCATACCCAAATATTCGTGAATGATATGATGTACACGTTCAGTTGATATCTTTAGAGTGCCTGCTATTTCATTCAATTTCAATTTACGGTCATTCAAAATCATTTTGTGGATTTTTCTAATGTTTTCGTCGGTAAAAACCTCTTTTGGGCGTCCACTGCATTCGCCGTCTTCGGTGCTCATTTCACCACGTCTAAACTTAGCATACCAATCCTTGATGGTTGATTTTCCTAGGGCGGTGTCTGGAAACTCGTCATCAAGCCAAGTTTTTGCTTCAACTGTATTTTTTCCCTTCAAAAAGCAATATTTTATCAACACGCGAAATTCCTTTTTATCCATTTTTTCACAATAACAGAAGTTGCTGCATTCAAAATACTATAATTCACAAACTAATGATCCGACATCTGTCAAATTTATACGCGCATCTTTTTAAGGTTGGGGCTAACTAAAAATCATATGGATTTAATTCTAGTGCCGCCATCTATGCGTCAGGCCGGGGACTTTTCAATTGAACCGATATATTTTAACAAACATGTGGAAGCTGCCCTGGCCAGGGCAAAGAAAGCTTACGCTATGACAAGAAGACTGTTTCATAGTAGTCAACTTGACAGCAGAGTTAAAGTTATATGCCCTGGCTAGGGCAAAGAAAGCTTACACTATGACAAGAAGACTGTTTCATAGTAGTCAACTTGACAGCAGAGTTAAAGTTATATGCTACATGGCTCTCATCAGACCGATGATCATATATGGATGTCCAGTGTGGTTTAATGTGGGGCCTAGCTTAATGGAAAAGATCCGGATTTTTGAGAGACAATGCCGTGGGCATCTTGCGAGATCAAACAGCTCGCCGAACGATTTAATTTTTGGTGGACATTACCCAAACAATATGTATTATGAGAGGGTACGTCGCAATGGCTTTATTCCACCAGAAGCATTCCTTAGCCTTGATATGAACGGCCTCATACAAAATGCATCCGCTATACCGTTGATTTATCACGTGCGTCGGTCGGGTATAGATAAACGAATATGTTATAATCGAGAGGTTGCGCACACAGATGAAGAGCGCCTGCAGTTCAGTAGAGCAGTAGCACAGAAAGACCGAAAAGACACGAATAAGCAACACCAAAGATTTTGGTGGCTGAGTGGCAATTAAAAACCTGTTTCCTTATAAAACTAAAGCAATAATAATAATAATCATTAAAAAAAAAAAACCCGACAAACAACGGAAAGCTTACACAGATTTAGCATTTCGAAAATTTAGTTTTGATGTTAGATTTAGAATAGGGTTAAGTTAAAAAAAAAAAAAAAAAAAAAATCTATATATAGTTTAGTATTTAAGTTAGATATAAGGTAAAAACAATAACAAAAACAACGTTTTTTCTTTTCTTCATTTTCTTTGTATCCAATTAAGTTCCCTAAAAATGCATGTAAACAAAATAACCATAATGTTGAAAGACAAATTTTCATGCGTTAAGCGTATGCATGTAACTTAGAGAGTCTGCAAGGGACCTGTAAGTTAAGAAATAAGATAACATAAGCTAGAGTTTAATCATTTTTGTCTAGCAAGTAAGTAAATTATAATAATAGGAAGAAATAAAAAATGATATATTAAAAAAAAAAAAAAAAAAAAAAACTCGAGGATGGATTCGAGACCTGGGTGCTCAATAAAAGGCACTCTGAACTCCTAGCCGCGTTCAAGAGTAAGGTCTTAAGGAGAATTGTTGGCTCCGTAGGCAAGGGAGGAGGATTCCGGAGACGCTACAACCATGGGTTGTACGCGATCTACCGTGCAGGTAATGTTGTAAGAAAATTCAAACTCGGTAGACTCCGGTGGACGGGACACGTAGCTCGAATGAGCGTAGAGGAGGCTGCCAAGAAAGCCCTTTATGGCAGGATGGATAGAAGGTGGCAGACCTTGTCTACGATGGAGGGTTGGCGTAGGCCAGAACGGCCAGAGCCTGGGAGTCCCAAACTGCATGACATCGGCTCGAAATCGGGACCGGTGGAGAGACTTGCTGAATAAGACCAAGGCCGGATCTCGGTTGTGGTGCCGATGATGATAATGATGATGAGTTGTAATTAGTATACGGCGACGCTTTTTAAAAAGTGAACTATGTTTCAAAAGTCGGCAAATTCAGTCGATAACCAGTAGGTGGGTCATGTGTGCTAGAAATGTACTGAATAAAAATTAATAAACACATATGTGTAACTCTTGTTTACTCTGACAGTGGATAAAAAATAGTCACCATGCCTGAATGGAATTTATCGCAACTTCTTTATATTTTATCAAAATTTTCCAAAACTGCATGTGTGCTCCCAACCTCAAACCATGCTACAACCCAACCTCCGAGACGCCAGTTGTCAAATTTCCAGTAAAATAAATAATCATCAAATCGATATAAAAAAAACGCATTCACCTTTTTTTTTTTTTTTTTTTTTTTTTTTATTAGACTACTCTCGGGAGAGGCGAATCTATAGCGCCCAATGGGCGCCCCGACATGCCATCAAATAACTGTTGCAATTCTTTTTGAACAGTTGCAGGTTATAACGCTCCGGGAACACTAGCGTGGGAACGGTCTTGTGGAGCGCATATAAACCGAATTGTGCGGAATAATACCAAGAATCTCCGAAGAACAGTACCCGTGATAATATCTGTAAAACAGACAGAGATCAGCTACGCGCCTTCGATGTGGTAGCGACTGTAGTCCCGACGTCAGCGCCGAGTCCCCGATCAGGCGGATCGCTCGCGTCTGTATGCTCTCAACTAGTTCGAGGGTATGTTTAGGAGCCGAGCTCCAAACATGAGAGCAATATTCGAGCGCGGGTCTAATTTGAGATTTATATAGGAGAAGAAGTTGGGCCGTTGTAAAATATTTCTTGGCTCTAAAAAGATAGCTCAGTTTTCCTGAGGCTGACCTTGCTATACTCGACACGTGTTTATGCCATGATACATTCCCACAGACCGTGACGCCGAGCAATCTCAAACTTTCCCCGGCCTCGAGGACCCGGCCATTCGTCATCAGCTGTGGAACCGGTGATCCAGTTTTCTTTGTGAATGTTGTATATCGTGTCTTCGCTGCATTGAAGTCGACGAGATTGGCCCTACCCCGCTGCAGGACCCTATCTAGATCCTGATTCAGAGAGTCAATCTGTCTACATCTCAGCTGGTGTGACATTGATGCACCAATCGGCCGATCACTCGAAAAGGAGGAAACAAGCGTACTATCATCCGCAAAACTGAACACCTTGTTATCCGTTGTCTCCAACAAATCAATTATGTGAAGCAAGAACAAGGTTGGATCCAAAATAGAACCTTAGGGCACCCCCGAATTAACAGGATACAGATCCGAACACTGGCCGTCCACAACAACCCGGATCGATCGATTCTCGAGGAAGCTCTTCGTCCAGTCGCAAAGCTGTTGGGAAAGTCCATATGAACGAAGTTAGCTCACCGTGACAGACGCGTTCAAAAGCCTTGGAGATATCCAATGCGACCGCCCTTGACTCACCATGCCGTTCAATCGCAGATGTCCATATATCGGTTATAAGTGTCAAAAGGTCTCCCGTAGACCACCTGCCACGGAATCCGTATTGACGATCATGCAGAAGTCCGTTGCACTCCAAATACTTAACTAAATCAGTATTGATGGCTTTTTCCATTACTTGAGATAAAATAGGCAGTATTGCTATCGGACGGTAATTTTGTGGGAGACACTTTTTTCCCGTCTTTGGGATTGGCTGAACTCGAGCGATTTTCCAACAGGCAGGAAAGGTCCTCCGTGCATAAGATAAGCGGAAGAGTCTGCCACGAAGCGGTGATACGAGGGTTGCCTTTTATATTTCGGGATTAGAGAACAAAAACAAATATTGATCATCGAAAATCACTTTATTGTTTTTCAAAATATTCCCCATGAAGATCTATACACTTTTGCATGCGTTTGAACCAATTGTCGAAGCACTTTTGCCACTCTGATTGAGGTATCTCCAACACATGCATTCTGAATGCAGCAACCGCTTCTTTAGGTGTCGAAAAACGTTGACCTCTCAGTTTGATTTTTTTGTGTACGGGAATAAAAAGAAGTCATTCGGTGCCAAGTCAGGACTATACGGCGGATGGCCGTATGATGTTTTGGGTGCTTAAAAATGCAGTTGTCGCAGCCGATGTGTGAGAGCTCGCATTGTCGTGGTGAAGAGTCATCCGTCTTCGGCGGTTGGTTTTCCTGATTTCTTGGAAGACAACTGGCAAACAAATGGTTGTGTACCACTCAGAATTGACTGTTCTGCGTTGTTCTAGTGGAACGGTTGCGACATGTCCAGTTTTTCCGAAAAAACAGGCGACCATTTGCTTGGAAGTGCTTCGCGCGCGAACAACTTTTGTTGGATTTGGCTCATCTTGAAACACCCAGACAGTCGACTGCTGTTTACTTTCGGGCTCATACGCGTAAATCCACGATTCATCGCCTGTCACGATGTCATAGACGTGTTTCGAAGCACCGCGACCGTATTTTTTGAGCATTTCTTTCGACCAATTGACACGAGCCTTTTTTTGGGCGATTGACAAATTGTGTGGGATCCAACGCAAACAAATTTTTTTGACAGTCAAATGTTTATGCAATATTGAATGTATGCTGGTCCCACTAACGCCTAAGGTTGTCTCAATCTCACGATAGGTCACATGACGATCTTCCAATATCAGTTCGCGCACAGCATCAATGGTTTTCGGAACAACAACTGATTTTGGACGACCTTCACGAAATTCATCTTGGAGTGAACTACGACCACGATTGAATTCACCATACCATCGATAAACACTGGTCCTTGATGGAGCTTCATCGCCAAAAATTGAATTAAGTTCATCCATGCACTGTTGCTGAGTTAATCCACGCCGAAAGTTGTAAAAAAGAATCGCACGAAAATGTTGACGATTTAATTCCATTTTTGGGCCGAGATGAATCTTTTAAGTTACTGTAAACAACACAAATAGCGCTCGTATGTCAAAACGTTCTGAGTGCGTATAACCTCAAAAATGTCCAACTTTACGACAGAGCTGTCAATTGCCGGATTGCAACACTAGGGTTGCCAAATCCCGAAACATAAGAGGCAACCCTCGTAGTTAACAAACTAGACTGGAAATAAGATTATTTAATGTGTTGTCTGGTATATTAATCCATGCTTCAGCAATTCTTTCCACAGATTTCGAATGGGGTTTATGCCTGTACTTAGAGCTAGCCATCGTTAAAGTTTAATTTCATCGTCTTGAAACCACACTGTTGTTGTTCGTACTGTATGAATAGGAGCGTTGTTTTGTTGGTATATGACAACTTTACGACAGAGCTGTCAATTGCCGGATTGCAACACTAGGGTTGCCAAATCCCGAAACATAAGAGGAAACCCTCGTAGTTCTGGAGCACAGTTCTTAAGGACTATTGCTGGTATTCCGTCCGGGCCGGTTACCTTCCTACAATCCAGTTCACGTAGAATGCGTTGAATAGTGCGCGCACGAAATCTCACATCCCGCATCGAACACCGTACCGCCGAGTTCACAGGTGGCTTCAAAAGCCTGGGATCGAGGTTTGAATTCGCGGAAAATAAATTTGCGAACACATTAGCTTTATCGTTTGAATTTGTGACTAACATCCCGCTGTCTGTCACCAACGGAGGGAAGAGGAGGATGTGAAGTTACCGCTGACAGCTTTTGCCATTGACCGGAAGGAGCGCGAACCAGTTGGGCACCGAAGGAGCTTATTGATCACCCTCTCGTTGTGAGCTTTCTTCGCGGTATCAATCGCCTGGTTGCACGCGTTTCTGATTCTAACAAAATTCGTTCTGTTAACATCGGTGGGATTGGAGCGTTATTGCCTAAGAGCTCTATTTTTGCCGCTGTAATCAGCTCGCATTTTTTATCAAACCAAGTTTTATCAGACGAACTTCATGTGATGGAATGTGGAATATACATCTCCATCCCCAGAAGAATAATCTCTGATACCGACTCCGCGCAAGCGTTAACGTCGGAGTCTCGGAAGCAAACCTCGGACCATGGAAAGGATGCGAAGAAATCTTGCAAATCGTCCCAGTTAGCAGCCCCATACTTCCATACATGGCGAAGCTACCTAGGCCGGTTATTCGCTTGATATGCAAGTGCTTACGCGGCAGATACCAAGCAGTGATCTGAGTTTCCCAGTGGCGCAGAAACCTCTACTGTCGAAATACTCGGTTCGGATGTCAAAAACAGATCCAGGGTGTTCGCATAATCGCCTCGGGCATCCGGCACTCGCGTTGGCTCCCCCACGAGTTGAGTCAAGTTGTGGCGTACAGCAAACATCTCCGCCAACCTCTCAGCCTCGTCGGTTCTGTTTGAATGTAACAGGAATGTGTGTAACTTATACGGGAAACAATTTATTATTACACCTGTAAGTCGCGTTTCTAATCGAAAATCGTTTGTTTAGTGGGTGGACATGTTTATGGATACTGGTAGGGTGTGGAAAACAGAAACCTGAACCGCCAAGAACCATCAGGACCTCAAAAAACGTCCAGAGAGTAAGACAAGAAGTTTTGAAATACCCTAAGTGATCTGCACGCAGCCTCTTTTGAAATTTCTAACGGCGCATTGTGACGAATTCTTCATTAAGGTTTGAAATTTCATCCGATGGTACAAAAGCTTAATCCACGCGACTTTGAAAACCTGCACATGACGATTTAGTACCCTGCAATTATGTTTTATTCATCATCATCATCATCGGCACTACAACCGGGAACCGGTCTTGGCCTTATTTAGCAAGTCCTGAGGCTTGTTAATTTTTCCATAATGATTTGTTTTTTTCCGGGCAAGGTCATTAGTCTTGCGCCAGAGGCTCCCCGAATGTTTTATTTGAATACCTTAAATCGTTAATGAATACCAATCATTCAAAGAGCCTGAGTGAGCAGCCATTGAGGCGGCATAATGTAATATAATATATATAATGATTGTCGTTATATAGATTTAAGATTATAGTTGTAAAGGAATTGCTATCCTAAATCTCTTAAAATATACCATAAATGTAATTATCTACTAAATAAAAATTGAATTGAAAAAAAATATATATAATTCATTTTATGAAATGCACTGTTTCCGGTTTTTGCATTTTATAAAGTTTTTCCTTATAGACTTTTTGCCTTCTTTGGATATATGTCGTCCGCTTGCTAAATGTTGGATAATAGATTTTAAAAAAAACGGCATAATACACAACCCCTGCAAATCATGCATCCGTCATACATAAGCAGACATCTCCTGAGCTTGGCATTTACCATCATAGAACAGCGTCCCTTTCAGGTGAGATAATAATCGCTGCTAACGGTAAATTTTTCTAAGTACAACCCAAACAAAAGCACCTTGATCCTTAAGAAGCTCACTATTTACCACGCTCATTAGCTGTTTAAACAATTTAGGATCAATTTCGGGGTAAATTACGTTGCCAGGACTATTTCAGGATGTGGGCTTTCGTTCTCACCATCGGCCTACGATTCGGATTGCCTTCTTCATTCGAAGCTTAATTCTTAAAATGTATTTCAAAGCACGTCTAGTGGATTTTTCATTAGAACGCAGTTTACCTTCTCCGACAACTGTATCCCCTTGCCGGTGAGTTGACTTTAAAATAAAACGTCCTCCCTTCTCTGGAAATAATAAAATCCACAAATTCCTCACCCTACCACTGCAGGATCTGGAGCCAATACTATGCGCACAGCTAATAGTGTACGTTGTGGGATTTGGATTAGAACTTGGCGGCAGCTAAATTCATGTGCGGTAATGCGGTGTCACACACCATAGTGTTTGCGCTAAGTTCTGGGCAGCCGCTGACATATGATTTAGTGTTTCCTAAATTTTTTTGCGTATCTGCTTCCCGTCCTTCGCCGGCTGGTCGCTGCTCTATTTTCACCTGGCTCGACGGTTAGATGTCTGATAACAGGATGTGTTTGGCTTTGAAAAAAAGAATCCGTTTTCGTTAGTTTGGTCAGAGCAAGGATTTCGGGTGCTCCTTTTGCTAGTTTCTGTCTGTTTTTCGTGTCTATTTCTCCGTGACTACCTGGCTCCTGGCTGGTTTTCACTTAACCAACAAACCCTCTTTCATCACGGGCTTCAAAAACGTGGGTAATTCTCTTTGCCGGCGCTGACAACTACTCCAACAAATGGTGTCAACTGTAAACTACAAACAAAAACTTTTCGAATTGTTTTTGTGTCCCCAACAAGACAAAAACACCCAACTGAATATAATATAAAAAAGTAAAATAGATAGAAAAGGATAACAGGGACCCGGAAACCCCTTGAATTTTTGCATACTCAGTGAAACATATTAGAAATTGCCGGAGTTTTTGGTAACCTAGCAGATTTCCCAACATCGATAAATTATTCAAAGTCAGGGCGTGGCCTGTTATTCATCAGTGGAAAGGGGAACGAGTGGTTGGGAATTTGAGCAGTAAAGAAAAGATGTCGCCCTTAAGGATAAGACGGTCGGTAGGTAGGTGTCACACGTAACAAAAATATAAACTGCATGTGTGTCTGGTTTTGTACAGGATGAGTAGTGTCAGGAAGTAGTTGGAATGATGCACTGCGAAAGAATTGTTCGCAAGAGGGAATGATGAGATGCTGGCTCAGTTGTTGCATAAATCTATCCTCAGTACTCCTTGTGACGAGTTAGTCCTTGTCCTCAGGCCAATCCCAGAGTGTCGAGTATGCCTTAGTCCATCAGGCTTGTTGTCACAGTCCTTATATGAGATGTGTTATAATAGCAGCAGTGCATTTGCATTTGCATGTTGCTGCAGTTACTGAAGCTTTATAAATTCCTTTAGCCGCAAATCTGGTGGCTTATCCAGTATCTTGGGACTCTGAACGACATCGTTAATAACGGCGTCAGTATGTGCGATGTGTAGTTTAACACCTTGACACATTTCCCTAGGGCTGTGATCCAGAGGCGCATGATGTAAATTAGACGAGAAATATCCTCTTGTACGTTAAATCCTTTGAAGGAGTTGTACTGCGGGTGTTTGCTGTTTGTTTAAATATGAGAGAGTAATTCAATTAAGGACAATATCGTGCTGTGCTCGTGTCTTGACTGTGCCAGATTACAATGTTGGATTTTGGGCGCGGGCAATTGGAGGTAAAGGATAAACGAGATGTTATTTACTCTAGTAAATTAAATACGGCAGGGTAAAGTAAACAGGTTATCCACTTTTGCGCAGATGTGTTCCCACATCAGTGGATGCGAAGTGGGAGTGTGTGCGCGTGCATTTTTTTCTTCTTGTTTTGCTTTATAGCTTTCCCGTGTTAATTCGGGTAAACATTCAAAAACCCCGCTTTAAGTATTGTAAGTGTGTTGTCAAGTGGTAAGCTTGGTCGGTCGTTCCATTTTAACGGGGTAAGTCAGTTGCTATCTGCCGAACCGTAAATAGTAAGGACATCTGGTATCGGCTTGGTTGAGTGCTATTTTGAACCACCCAAATGCAATTAGTAGACGCCTGGTTAAATCGAAGAGGAGCTAACATGAATTACTTCGAATGGAATAGGACTTCTTATATTTGGAGGGTGTTATTTATATTTTCTCTTATAGTACAAATTCTGACGCAAGACTAATGACCTTGCCCGGTAAAAAACAAATCGGTTCCCGGTTGTAGTGCCGATGATGATGATGATAGTACAAATTTAATATTAATAATTTGGGCAATTGTGCATTGGTTCAACTGACAACTCTCACTGTCACAGATGGGTTTGAATTGCAAATTTAACTTTTGTTCGCGTGAAATGATTAAGTTTGCAAAATCCAAAATTTCAGATAAATGCATTCGCTCATAAATAAATTATTCTAGGGTGATCTCCCTCTCTCTGATAACGTTTTTCTTCTCCTGTCGTGCACACTGTGCTTTGATATTTAGAGGAACCCCGAAATCCCCTTTGTGACCGACTCGTGTAAGAAAAGATAAGGTTTTTTTTATTTTCCCTTCATTTGGTATATATGTACAGAACTGTGAAAAATAATAGGCCCAAGCGTAAATTTTCAGTTTTCTTGGAGTAAGTAATAAACTTTTATGACTAGTTTTGTGACTAAATATTGTCAACCGACACCAACTCAGGGAAAACCATTTAATGGCTTAATTGCTTTTTTACCAGGAATGGTAATTAATTTTAAAATAAACTTAACACATTTATATTTATTTAATAATTAATAATAAAATTTAATATGTAATGCTTTGAGCGCTATTTCTTATAATAGTTAACAAACTAGACTGGAAATAAGATTATTTAATATGTTGTCTGGTATATTAATCCATGCTTCAACAATTCTTTCCACAGGTTTCTAATGGGGTTTATGCCTGTACTTAGAGCTAGCCACCGTTAAAGTTTAATTTCATCGTCTTGAAACCACGCTGTTGTTGTTCGTACTGTATGAATAGGAGCGTTGTTTTGTTGGTATATGACATCTTCGTCCTGTATTAGGGTTATTAAAGGAAGAAGATGCTCTTCCAACACTTCTTGGTTCTTTTTGGCGTCCATTCTTCTAGAAATAAAAACAATTTTTGTTTTCAGATTTCTAATGAAAGCTGCTCACATCATAACTCCTCATCCTCCTAAAGGCCTGCGTCACATGATCAGAACTGTATATATATATATATATACATATATCATCATCGGCACTACAACCAGGATCTAGTTTTGGCCTTATTTAACAAATCTCTCCACCAGTCCCGATTTCGAGCTGATGCCATCCGGTTTGGCACTCCCAAGTTCTGGCCGTTCTGGTCTACGCCATCCCTGCATCGCAGACAATGTCTGCAGCGCTGTCTCCTTCCATACATTCTGCCACAAAGGACTTCCCGAGCAGTCTTCTCTTCGCTCATTCGAGCTAGGTGTCCCACCCAGCTTGA
Source organism: Microdon myrmicae (assembly GCA_963931805.1). NCBI lineage: Eukaryota > Metazoa > Arthropoda > Insecta > Diptera > Syrphidae > Microdon > Microdon myrmicae. Next base: position 254,666,363 of record OZ007497.1, read on the forward strand.
TTTTTTATACAACACTAGCTTCAAGGTAGATCGCGTACAACTCATGGTTGTAGCGTCTCCGGAATCGTCCTCCCTCACATACGGGGCCAACAATTCTCCTTAAGACCTTTCTCTCAAACGCGGCCAAGAGTTCAGAGTGCCTTTTATTAAGCACCCAGGTCTCGGATCCATACATGAGTACTGGTAAGACCATGGTCTTGTACAGTAGTACCCTTGGACGTTCTGGATAAATGTCCGGATTTAAAGAACCTTGATAGACAGTGGTAGCTTGGATGTTCTGGATAAATTTCGGGATTTAAAGAGCCTTGATAGACCATAGTAGGCTTTGTTGGATTTAATCAGCCGTTCGCGTATTTCTTCTTCCATATTGTTAACGGCTGATACTATTGACCCAAGGTAGTTAAAGGGTTGCATTAAGTCATATTCGTGCTCCACTACCCTGATATATATATGTATATATATATATATATATATATATATATATATATATATATATATATATATATATATATTTATTTATATAGACACCACTCGAATATTCTTGACGTAAGATCATATAGTTCAGCGCAAGGGTAATAAACTTGCCCGGAAAAACAAATTATTATGGAAAATTTAACAACCCGGTTGTAGTGCCGATGATGATGATGCCGATGTCGATGATATATATGTATTATATATATATATATATAAGGAAAGTATCCTTAGTATAATCGAACTAAGCACATAAATTAGGTCGGTAAGTCAGACCTCCTATTGTACTAAAGACAATCCAATTAATTCACACGTGGTGTCAGAATGACGATGTAAGCCAGGAAGTGCACACGCCATATAAACCAAGAATAAAAAAATTATTTGTAAAACTAATCAAGAAACAACTGTGTGAATAATAACATTGAATGATGTTTCTTTGTTATTACAGGTAGGATTAATAATTAGTTTAAGCTATTGTATTGTATGAAATATATGAAATAAAATTCTTTGTTATTACAGAGAAACACTTCTTGTATTAATTGCACTACTCCTCATCATCATAGGCACTACAACCGGAAACCGGTCTTGGCCTTATTTAGCAAGTCCTGAGGCTTGTTTAAATTTTTCATGATAATTTGTTTTTCCGGGCAAGGTCATTAGTCTTGCGCCAGAGGCTCCCCGACGGGGAATCGAACCCCGGTCTCCCGCGTGACAGGCGGGTATACTAACCACTATACTATCGAGGAGCCCTTAATTGCACTACTATTTACTATTTATTGGGCTGTAGGAACCCGGAAGTTCATGACCTCACCGACTCGACTCCGCCATTATTCCCTGACCTGTGCACTCTCCTTCCACGCTTGACCTTCCGATCGGATCTCCTCAAGGTCAAAACATTGTCCTCCCATCTCCGTTGCGACCGTCCTACCGTTGGTCTACCGTCAAGGATTCTACACACGGTCCTATCGTTGCCCATTCGCGCCACACGTCCGGCTCATCTTAATCTTCGCGACTTGATTACTCTCACTATTGTATATTTGCGGTATAGCTCTTCCAATTCGTGGTTGTGCAGTCTCCTCCATTGTCCTGCCTCTTCGTCATATTTACCTCCAAAGATACCCCTTAAAACTTTATTCTCGAATACGCGGAATATGTTTTCTTCCCATTTTGTGAGAGCCCATGTTTCGCATCCGTATAGAGCAATCGGCATGATTATGGTTCTATAGACACGGAGCAATATGCTACGTGCTAGCAGTTTGGATTTCAGTAGTTTACTGACTGCGTGCCAACTAGCGTTGCCGGAGTGTTGTCTTTTGTTAATTTCCTTCGACATTTCGTCACCGGCCGTCAGTATCGTTTCCAGATATTTGAATTATTTAACTTTTTCAAATACCTTGACTCTGTGTGTTCCCTGGGGTCCACCTACATAATCATGTATTTTATTTCGTCTTCATTTATTTCTAGGCCCACCTCTTCCGCCGCATGCATGATGTTTTCACAGTTGTTACTTACAGTTTCTGTATTAATAGCTCTATATAAGAAAATGTGTACAACCTAAATATAATCTTATATATATACATACATTACTTCAAATTTGTGCTCCACTCCCCTGATAGTTTGATAGTTTGACCAACGTTAGATCTTCTCTTCACAGAAGTTGCCGCCATGTGCTTAGTTTTCCCCTCATTAATGTGCAGGCTCAGTTTTTGTGCCGCCTGCTCGATCTGGGTGAAGGAGTTCTGTACAGCCGAATTGTCGATGTCATTTGCGTAGGCAAGTATCTGGCAGGACTTGGTGACAATAGTCCCTCTAGTTGTAACGCCACCGTCACGGATTGCTTTCTCCAACCCCAGGTAGAAGAGGAAGCAGGCCAAACCGTTCCCTTGTCGGAGTCCATTAAATATGTTTATTGGTTTGGACAGCAATCCCGCTATTTTTACTTGACTAGTTACATTGGTCGTGGTCAACCTATCCGCAATCTGCGCTCGGAAAATTACAGCACGTCCAATAAAGCAAACATCATCGGAGAGACCTTTGAAAATAAACACAACCTAACTCTCGAGGATGGCGAATACTAATGCAATCATTAGTTCAGAGGTTTGCAGTAAACTAGACAATTTTAACGAGCCAATAGTTGTCTGCAACTCAGCTAAAAGTGCATATTTCATTGAGACACGAGATAATGATCAAGGTTTCGTCACATCGTATACCTAGTTAAATCTCAAAACCCTAAGAAGTCACCTGGTATCGACAACATGTCATACCACTCGTTGCGAAGGCTTTCTGCCTTATTCTTTGTAAAGCTCTCCATTCTGTTCAATCATACCATGGGGTACTTTCCCCAAGCTTTGAAGCATGCGATTGTTTGTCCAACAATGGCCAAAGTTGAAAAACCGACATACCACCTTTCAAGCTTTCGTCCCATTTCGCTCCTCACTTGCATCAGCAAAATATATGAAAAATTCATATACAACTTTATCAGTGCCAGGAACGTAATACCTGATTTCTAATTTGGATTTAGAAGAGTGCACAGCACCACTCTGGCTCTCAACGTTTTTCAAAACCACGTCTGCGGGCGCCTCTTTAATAAGAAAACCACCATTGCAGTGAGCCTGGACATTGAAAAGGTTTTCGACACGACGTGGATCGAAGGTCTCGTCTTTAAATTGTTGAACACTGGTCTTAGTAGCACGCTGTATAGTATCATCTACCACTGCATTCGAAACAGAACCTTTCAAGTTCGAGTGAATGGAAAGGTATCCCGAACTTTCAACCACGCCGCAAGCGTACCACAAGGCTCCATTCTAGGTCCCATTCTATATAATATCTACACCTCAGATATTCCTCGCCCTGTGGATGGGAGAGTAAACTAGATAGTCTATACGGATGATGTCCTAGTGTACACGTCATCCAAAAGCCCTAAACTCTCAACAAATGGACAACCGTCACCTGGACGAACCGTATCAGTATTACAGTTAATGCAAAATTCGACTTAACCCATCCAAGGCAGTAGCTATAATTCTGAGTAGTAAACACTCCAATATACTTCTCGATATTCACATAATATTCGAATACAAATAGGAAGTGCTACGATTAGACCACAGGACAAGATGAAATATCTTGGGGTCATTTATAACCTAAAAATGAATTTCATCAAACACGTGATCCACATTCTTGAAAGGGGCCTCAGTCGGTCTAAGTGCACAACAACTGCACAATATTTTGTTGAAACAAAAGTTAAGCTTCTCTGCTATAAGAAGCTAATCCGATCCGGAATATCGTATGCCTTTTCCATGTGGACCTGTATATCTACGGGCCGAATGGAAAGACTTCGAGTTTTCGAAAATAAATTTCTCAGGGGATGCATCAGCCACTCCAGGACCCCTGGCGGTCGCTATTACCCCAACTCTCACCTATATGCAGGTGCCTCCATTACCCCTATCAACGAGTACTTACTACAATTAACATACCCCAATTGCACTCAGAATGGCGAGAACCAACTTGTACGGGAGTCTTGCGGTCTTGACCCTTCTCTTCTTCCATCTCTTCGGATACGAGCACTACAATTTCTTTTTCCGTACAAAACTGAAGAAAACACATTTTCCAACAGCAATCGCCTCTACAATAGTGGATTCCTGGGCCAATCCCATTGGGTCTACTGCTAACGCACTACACACACGCACGCATAAAACAAAACGGTACAAACATACACAAACACCGACTAAAGTACAGATTGTCAGACGCCGAAGACGTGATCTGCACAAGGCTAATGACCTTGCCCGGAAAAACAAATTATTATGGACAATTTAACAAGTCTCGGATAAGGAACGGATACCGGTGGAGAGACTTGCTAAATAAGGCCAAGACCGGATCCCGATTGTAGTGTCGATGATGATGAAAACGTGATCTGCGTTTACTACCGCACTCAATACCTACCGGTCTTGTATGATTTCTATCCCACCATCCGTTCATCCAAGTAGTTAGAGACCTTTGAACTAACCCTGTCGACACTATCCTTTGATACTTGCCCCCCTTTTTATTTTCAGATATCTTGAGACCAAGCCCAACATCCTCGCGGATGGGTGGGTGATTCTGGTTGGTGCAAGATGGCCAGAAGCCAGAGACACGATGTAGGGCACATTTGTCGTTGTCTCGTTTAAATCGGCCTCCCACCACTCCTTTTTTTTGTTGGTTTCGATGGTCAGTCTCTAGCGCCGCCCGATCCGTGAGGATGCCAATAAACCCACTAAATCTAACCAAAATAGATAAAGTAGTTATTAATCGCTTGAAACAACTAAGAATCAAAATGAAAAACTATCAAATATCAACAGCAGTATACTACTCCAGTGGCAAAGCTGTTGGGAAAGTCCATATGAACGAAGTTAGCTCACCATGACAGACGCGTTCAAAATCCTTGGAGATATCCTATGCGACCGGCCTTGGCTCACCATGCCCCTCAATAGCAGATGTCCATATATCGGTTATAAGGGTCTAAAGGTCTCCCGTGGATCGCTTGCCACGGAATCCGTATTGACGATTATTCAGAAGTCTGTTGCACTCCAAATACTTAATTAACTCGATGTTGATGACCTTTTCCACCACTTTAGATAAAATAGGCAGTAATGCTATCGGTCGGTAATTTTGTGGGGGACACTTTTCTCCCCTCTTTGGGGTTGGGTGAACTCGAGCGATTTTCCACCAGGTAGGAAATGACCTCCATGTATAAGATAAGCGAAAGAGTATGCCGTAATCTTGCGATAGTTCTTGAGCACAGTTTTTAAGGACTATTGCTGGTATTCCGTCCTGGCCGGTTGCCTTCCTACAGTCGAGTCCACGTAGAATGCGTTGAATAGTACGTGGGCGAAACCTCACATCTCGCATCGAAGACCGTACCGGCGCGATCAGAGACCGAGATCGAGGTTTGAATTGGGAATAATAAATTCGCGAACACATTAGCTTTATCCTTTGAATTTGTAACTAACGTCCCGCTGCATGTCACCAACGGAGAAAAAGAGGAGGAAGCCAAGTTACAGCTGACAGCCCTTGCCACTGACCAGAAGGAGCACGAACCAGTTGGAAACTGAAGAAGTTTATTGGTCACTTTGTTGTTGTAGGCGTTTCTGATTCTAACAAAATTCGTTCTGTTAACCTCAGTGGGATTGGAGCGCCATCGTTTAAAAGCTCTAATTGTTGTCGCTGTAATCTGCACGCATTTTCATCAAACCAAGGTTGATCAGATGAATTTCGTTTGATGGAATGCGGAATGTAGATCTCCATAATCTCTAATAATCTCTATGGCGAACATCTCCGCCAGTCTCCCGGCGTCGTCGGTTCTGTTAGACTACACCCATCAGTTGGAATTGTGTACATTCAAATCGCTAATGACGACAATTTCACAAGCCGGGTGTTGTTGAAACGAAAAGACTGAAACGAACAAACGGCGCTTATTCCAGCGACGCCTCAGTCTCTCTTTTAAGTGGACTGTATCTTCCGGCACTGGCCGGCCAACGATGGTTTTTCAATAAATTAGAGGAATTGTACCTCCAGAGCCGGACTCTTCTCTGGATCAGACGGGGGTTTTAGTCTTGCCCACTACAGATTCCTAACCAACCAACGACCAAGAGCAATACAGGACCAAGGAGAGAAGATGGGCGAAACAACGCGTTGCAATACAAACGCCAGTACTTATAGAACAAGACTTTACCTAATTCTTTATTTGCTGAATTTTATGAATATTATTATCTGTTTCTCTTTGTAGCGCTAGTCTTTATCAAGACTGATTTGGTAGGAGTTCCTTCGACGACTCCTACCGCTTCAAAAAAAAAAAAAAAAAAATTGTGGCGAGAAGGCCGAATTTAGCGAGACAAGGACATATGTGTCCTTCATCTTGTCTCTGACTTCTGGTCATCTTGCGATGACCAGAATCACCCAGATCCGTGAGGATGTTGGGCTCGGTCTCGCGATCTCTGAAAAGAAAAGAGAAAAAGGGGGGGTATCCAGGGATAGTGTGGACAGTGTTAGTCCAGGTGTTCTCGAACTACTTGTATAGAGGGATGGTGGGAAAGAAATCGTACAAGACCGGTAGGTCTTGGGTGCGGTAGTGAACGCAGATCACGTTATTGCCAACAGCTGTCTCCTCGTTCGCTTGGTTTCGATAAATCACTCGTTTCCTGTTGAGTGATTTATCGCGACTGGTATACAGCTGTCTGCCATGCTCCTCCCTCTTGAGTGCTTGTGCGCCGACGTCGAGTGCTTGTGCGCTGGGAAATTGCATCGCCAACACCGGGTGATTGATCTGTATCCAGTCGATGGTACGCGAAAGATGTTCAAAATCTGTCTCTGGTCGATCGTCATTCGGGGAGTGGTAAAGACAGCAAAGAAATTTAACAGAATTCCCCAGCACGACCCTTAACCACATGATGTCCATGTTATTAGGTTCCAACGCCTCCATCCTCTGGGTGGACTGCGTGAAGGTGCAGACTCCACCCTTAACACTGAATCTCGAATATAAGTCGTATCCTGAGCAACGAAGATATGTTGAAGCAGTTGACGAATCGAGCTGGGTTTCAGTTAGGGCAAGGATATCAGGTTTCGTTGTTTGCAAATATTGGTAGACGGCGTTTACATTCGTATTGGTGAAACCGATACCCCTGATGTTACAAAATGCCGTTATCAGTCGAACGTCGACAGAGCCTCGAGAACAAGCCCGAATACGCAATGACGAAATTCTTAAAGTTCGGTTATTTATCAGAATATTTGCATGATTTTCCGCTTGACATAATCCCCCCGGTGATCCGAATGGGAAACTAGTTTACCTCCGGGCATCTTTATCTCTGAAAGTATCATCATGACCTATCTCTGTATCAGTCCGGCCCATCAGCCACACATCCGAAGCATAGTCAAAGGTTTCTCCCGACGTTATCGCGGAATGTACAGTATGACGGGGTGGTATCTCACCTTGGGGCCTACTACCACCTAAACCAACCTTCTCTCGAACCGGTTTATAGCGTTTGAAATAATAGTGAAGAAGATCGTGTGATTCGAACTGACGCTATGACAGCTCGAATCACGAAAAAAATTTTACCTAAGCGTTACACACCAGGCTACTGACCGTGTTTAGAATTTGATTTCCAAACTCGACTATATTCCACTGGTGTGAATTATTTTTATTTATCGCTTGGTATACGGTTCTGATGTATTTTTCTTATTCGATTTTTCGTTCGGTGTTCTTCACTATTTTTGCTTGTGAATTGTGTGTGTATCTGTTAGAATCGCTACACCACTCCCGCCGCAGTAACTTCGTTACGATCAGATTCGTATGCGGACGACGGACGAACGAGAAAAACGAGGAAACATCGGAGGCTGTGCTCTATGCGGAAGTCGTGACCGTGTGTGAAGTTCTGCTTTACTATGGGAAGTGTATGCTGCGTGTGTGTACAGATCACGTCGGGGTCACCAATTATAGCGTTTAAAATAATAGTGAAGATGATCGTGTGATTCGAACTGACGCTATGACAGCCTGAATCACGAAAATAATTTTACCTAAGCGTTACACACCAGGCTACTGACCGTGTTTAGAATTTGATTTCCAAACTCGACTATATTCCACTGGTGTGAATTATTTTTATTTATCGCTTGGTATACGGTTCTGATGTATTTTTCTTATTCGATTTTTCGTTCGGTGTTCTTCACTATTTTTGCTTGTGAATTGTGTGTGTATCTGTTAGAATCGCTACAGGTTCATCAGCCAAGCTCCGAAAGATGGCCAGGGATTACTCCCGACCATTTCACACAGCCTGATGGGGTGGTATTTCACCGTGCGACAGGCGTTGGGACCCCACCTACAACTCGGCCTTTAGTCGGCTATTACGACAAGCCGGCCTAGCTGTGAGTATATTCTAACGCCGAACTCACAGGACAGTCTTATTGAGTAAGGCTCTGTACCAGCCTTGGAACTATCCAACGCCTCTGTTCTTGTGGCTCAAAATATTCTTCAATTGCAGATGTACAGGTGATGGATATGAAACTCAATAGGTCTCCTATGGATATGTGGGGTAGAAGTAGCGTGTGCCGGCGTACGGCACTAGATTCCCTTCTATCCCGATCGTCACTAAAGGCTTGCACCGAAGAAAACACCAACATGAAACGAAACTTCGCCACAAGACATGCACCATTAAAGAAAGTAAATGAAACTCACTGTTTATGGTTTATTAATTAAAAGGTTTATTGAAGATAATGGATAATTACTTTATGGTTGAATAAATGCAAAACATGAATTAAAAGTCACTTGTTTTTGTCACTTGTTAATTAAAAGGTTTATTGAAGTTAACCGATAATTACTTTATGGTTGATTATATTAAACACTGTTGTATTCGACGCAACACTAGCCACGACTCGGAGTCCGGTCGGCGGATGTAATTGGACTCCATGATTCAACCCTCGTTTGGGGTGAGTTTGATGGTGTGGTGGTAGATATCCTCTCCACTAAGGATATGTTTTACTTACCACAAGAGAGACGTAAAGTATTTCTCTGTGGAACAGAAATCCAGATCATGTAATAAAGATCATGGTGGTACACATGTATGTGTGTACATTGGTTCATTAATGGGAAAAAGCCATGAGAACGAAACTGAAACAAAGAAAGAGAAAATGTGCATCCCCAAGATGTGAGTTCGGCTAAGAAAACAAGCCGAATCTCATTGGATGCTAATTGGGTTTGTGTTTGCTTATGTGAGAAGGTCAGTGGTAAACGGATCCAGGAATATGTAAGACAAAGGGACCGTTGATGTGAAGTGAATACAATATGTATTGTAGATTGGTTTTAGCTTGTTTACCGGGAAATTGTGTTTATGGCATCGCTGGTATGGATAGGTATTCAATTCCTATTTGCATTTGCCTACGCTGTAGTATTTAATTGATGCCTTAAGACGCAAGATGCGTATATCTGTTTTTGTCCCTTGGGTATAGGTCGCCAGCCAATGTGCATAGGTAGTTTTTATTGTACACATGTTGAGGCTGGGATTAGCCAACTCAAGGGCAAGATTCCCTGATTATGCGGTTGTATTATATGTGCACCGATGAATTTTCTTTCAGGGATTTTATGATAAGTGAGGAAAGAATTCTTATAGGGAATTTGTATGCGAAGAGATGCATGAAACGTAAGAATTCTCTTCTAGGGGCTTTTAGCTAAATAAACTTGATCAATTTGATGCATGAAGCATTTAAGGTGCTAATGCGATTGCATTAGCGAACTTATAAGATTGGGTCGTAGGGATGGGGGTTCTTTAGGTAAGTAGTCAGTGGGGTTTGGCGGAACCGCCACAGATGCATTGCTACAACATCCATATTGACGATCTTTTAGGATTCGATAATATGCCAAACATTTAACCAACTCGATGTTGATGGCACATTCTATAACTTTGGAGAACATTGAAAGTAGAGATATTGGCCGCTGAGTATACGGTAAGGACTTTTTTTCTTTCTTTGAGACTGGTTGCGAAAAACGTATTTTGTGAGATTTGATAAAAACCGATGAACCAATTGGTTTTTGAGCAAAACATCTAAAAATAGCATTTGGTTGTTTTGGATACGCAATGGTTTTTCTTAAATCACATGTGGCAATAAGTTGTTCAACTTCTCTATTAGATAACACGATTTTCTTAAAAAAACACGCATCACATTCCAGTTTCTCCAACACAATTACTGAAATTTCGACTTAGAGTTGTTTACATATATCCTATTTCCGTGACACTACAGAATTTGACACATTAATCTTTTGTGAAATGAATCACTTTGTGGATTTATTTCACGCACAGTTTAATAATATTGTGATTTACGTGTTTTCACGCTTCGTAACTGGAACTGAAATGTGGTTACTGTAGTAAACACACGAACAAATCGTATTTACACCTTCATAGTGTACTTTTAAGGCGTATAGATATTAAGAGCTTTTCATTTCCCTCAACCGTTTTCACGTTTTTAGTACAAAATATGTTGTCAAATCCTACTGAGTTTCCATGTGCCAATTTAGTCTATGCCCGACAGCTTATGTTGAAATTTTTCCATCTGTCTTAACATTTTGAAGGCCTAAATATAGAAGAGATATCCACGTAATTACATAATTGCTCTGCCTTCCACATCCACCCTAACCTAGTTTTTCTGACGAATTTTGGTCAAACAATAGCGGATGTATTTTGCGTCCTTTGATATGTCCGACCCCAATTGCGTTACGTGTTCAATTCCTGCGAGATTTTTGGTCAGGCATAGTTTGAAAACAGCCCTCTTCTAGTTTTTCCGCTACATGAACCTGATGGGGAACCGGACTCAGTAGCAGCTGCTGCAAAGCACGATGAACCTAAAATATTCAATTTTGCCTCTTCCGCTGGCCAAACTCTTTTCCTTTTTTTGATATGTTGCATTACACTTGTAATTATTTCATGAGATATATCTTTTCAACTGAAAATAATACTCTCATGGCACACCGAAGGATACGGCAAGCCAATGCCCAATGGTGAATGCGACAAAAATTCCATTTGGCATTCCTTCTGCTGCACTTCTGGTCCTCGATTTTCGGACCGGGCTCACTTGTGTAGCCGGTGTTGCTTTTTTTAGCACGTTTACTCGTATCCTTGTGCAAAGTAAGGTTATGATGCCTGAAAGGATTCTTATCATCCAACATCCTTTTGTCATCGATTCTGGTATGTTATAGCTCTTTCAAATTCCCAGATGCTTTTCCGCGTACATCCTTACTTCTATTGGGTGTCTTCTGTACATGTTGTGTGCCAGGTGGAGTCCAAATCCCAGCAGAGCGCTTTGCTATGTGCATACAATTTTGTGTACTAAAATGATTGGTGATAGCACCGCAAACATTCAAATGCTCATCTCTATAAATATACATATCGGTGTACAGTACTAAGGTACGCTTAGATAGAGACCATAAAAAAGACATGACCTCTCAGAATTTAGTCTCGTGAGGCATTCCAATTTTTACTGCATCATAAATTAGATTACCCTGAAGCCAAACATTTCCCACACCGGCCCATCTGTTAGTCTTCTCTGGAAGGACTATTTGAAAACGAGAAGGCAACCTCAAAAGGAGGGGAATACTTTTTCATCGAGAAGCCAACGAACAAAAATTAAATATACGCAGTGGTGTACTCGTTTTAGCTGGGGTTACGTGAGCCCATTTGAATGTGACATCAAGGGCTCCCAAGTTGGGTGCCCTTTTCTCGACCACTCCGCCTATTGGAAACCACTAAAAACACAGATACGAATGCGGATTTACCTGCATCGGGTTTTCGTTCAAGGAGCATCCCAAGGGTGCATTAACTTAAAAGCCGTTACCTCGTCACCACCGCCACCAAACGTCCTCGTTCTTTGCTTTATCCCAATTGCCGGACCGTTAGTTATGTAAAGCCGACGTTTGAGGGCTCTCCGACTGCTTGTCTTTAGGACATATTTCGAGAGTACATTCATTCACTCGATTCTATTTTGTATTTTTGTGGCATGTTCCTTGATGCCGTCATATACTGTACCAGGAATAAAAGATGTAGCCCACCCCAGGGTGCAGTTAGCAGTGGCTAACGCACATGACTGGCCACGTCTGCCGTTCCAATCCGACCCAATCCACCACCGCAAATGCCAAATTCGACAGAGACAAAGGACCTCACAACATTGTACATAATTCTGTCTCCTGATTTCATAATTCTCATTTTTATTGTTTAGACACGAACCGAACTAACTAACTCCGGTCCGGGCGCAGGATAACAATAAACGAACAAAAGGACAACAATTTAGGGTTTAATTCGCATGCCGAATGCTAAGTGCTTATCCTCTCCGGGGAGAGGTATCATCGGAAAAAATGTGTTAGCCGGTGAACACACGCTGGAGATTGACCAAAGACTCCACCGCCCCAGGGTGAAAGAGGACCAAGTGGATGCAATCAAACGATGGTTAGACGTCCGGGCATGCATGTGACTTTAAACGTTAGGACAACCGAGCTGAGGTGGGTATCTGGTTCATCCTTGGGATATGCGATATTTTGGGGACAATTTCGGCATCGTGCCGTAGTCGCTCTCTTAGGGAATTTAAGTGGTTCACTTGAGCATTTGGATCAAATGTTCGTCGTTTTTGGGATACATATTCACTTAGCAGCAAATACTGTTCTAAGGGTGACTTGTTGTTTCAACGACTTTATAGATGAGTGGAGTTTTTACAAAACAATGTCGTGCACGAGTGGCGTATAAGATTTGGTTGTAACAGATGAAACGATTTGGGTTACAAGGCTTCGTAAGACCTATTGAATGTAAAACCACAGATTATCCTCATATCTAAACACTCAGCCTTAGCTATTGTGTATACTGTAAGCCTATTACACTTGAAGTATATTCCCTAAGACGTTTCTTATTCTGAGCAGTCCCCCATTCAAATGGCCTAAAGTCTTCCCAGATTATGTGTGAGAAAAAATATAAGTGTGTAATGAAAAAATAAAGATAATAAAAAGGATACTAATAACATAAGTAAGATCGTAAAAAAAAAGACGCGACCGAAATTTGTACATCAAGGCGTTCCAAATGATTTTGTGGCTCCTGCGTTCCAAGTGAATCGCAACAGGTTCCTTAGAATCCATTATGAATTTAAATGATGTTGTTGCTGTTGTTGTTTCATTATTGAATTCATACAAAAGTGTTCATTGATTCAATTGCCATATAAAAAATTATCCGAGCATCTTTGACAGGTTGTCTAAAACGAATTCAATTAACTAAGTAATTAAATAACCAGGATGAGTGCGTTTTTAAAGGGATCAAATGCATTTACCTCACACGTTCTTGTTATCGCGCATACTACAACACCTAAAGAAATGCCGACAAATATGGTCAAGAAATTCAAGAAATTATTGCCAAATAATTCTCGAGGGGGAAACGGAAAGAAAACACATTTTAAAACAAATTACATCACACGCAAGACCTGTCACCCTAAAATAATTATATATTGGGGTCGCCCCCCACAATAAAGAAATTTAGATATAGGCGTAACTTGATTGGTGCAACGACACTGTTACTTCTTAGTGTTAATCACTGCTTCGAAAACCAAGTTAAGTTGTTTGCTTTCCCTAGCGGTGCCTGGGGCATTTGCCGCTCGGGTCTTTGGAGCAAATTCCTTTTGGTTTGGGTGTATTGATGCGTATACCCCATAATGTGTAAAAAGTTGAAATTTCTTCTGCTGAGCCTTATATGAGTGCGTCATCGGCGTGCAGAAGTGTCTTTGGTCTAGCCAGTATGTTTAACAGAATATTTCGTGAGGCAAGTCGTACATATAAATGGTGTACGGGTTGGGGTATTGATTAAGAAGTTATTCGATTCGGCACGATTACACTCTATTAAACCTTTCCGCCCGTTTAGCAAACTGCATATCATGCTACTAATGCAAGGTGGGGCATCTTTTCCTCCGACCTTATACAGAACTCCCTCTTTCCTCACACTGTCAAACGCTTTCTCCACGTCAAGAGCGGCTTCCGCAGAGCACATCTTTTGCTATAGACCTGAGTTGACGTCAGTGAGGAGCTTGAGTAATGTGTGTGTCGTGGAGAGAGCTTAACGAAAACTTAATTAGTAGTTAAGTATGTACTATATATTGTGACGCATATGACAATCAGTACTAGAATATTCTAGAAAGTACTGGAAAACTGGAGACTATGAGCAATAGAAAATTCGAGGCTATGGAACGGACGGAAACGAAACACCGAATCAGAATGAGGAAACGGTATAAATACGTCACACGCAGATCGGAAAGAAGTCAGAAGTAAGCAGTCAAAGACGCGATAAGTACGGATGCGATAAGTCAAGAAATCGTTAAGTGTACGGTAAAAGTAACGGTTGTTATTAACGGATTAATAAAGTGTTACATTAATTCAAAATCGATTTAACGACTCTTATTTATTAAAAATAATTAATCCAGCGAACCCTAAGCTCGCTACAATATTATTCTTTCCAATATTTTGCCGATGTTGGAAAGGAGGGAATTTTTTTTTTTGTTTTTGTTTTTTTACACAAACGCGCGCACAAAAGAGAATTTTGAGTGTGAACGTCAAAACGCCCAACTCAAATAGAAAAGGACGCCTTTGCGACGATCTCGAATGCCACTGTTCACAATAGTGTCACCTCCGGCTATCGCGTGAAACGATCAATCATTGTAAGAATATATGAGTATCCGAACGGTGGTAGTGGTCCAAGTATGTCAATGTGTACATGGGCAAAGCGTAGGTACGTAAAATGCGCCAGTTGCAAAACATTGCATGTACTTGCCTTAGCTCGTTGGCGGCCCAGTTCGTAAAGTTTTTGACCATAACAAACAACTTCGAATAGGTAGGGGCGGGAGGCGGATTTAGTCGGTAAAAACCCGGCACGCCGCCGGATCGGGCTAGAGGTATTTTTGAAGATTTCCACCTTCCTACCGAAACCAACCAAAAAAAAAAGGTAAGGGCTTAGTAGTTCTCAAAAACGACCTTCCTTCAATTCTCAGATATATATTGTAGTAGAGGGGCAGTGGGGTGGGTCAATCTCAACGTTTTATGAGTCACTAAAAAGGAGTTTAGGTAATTTATGCAAGTCTGAACCCATCATCATCATCGGCACTACAACCGGAATCCGGTCTTGGCCTGTGGCGGTTCTACGAACCACACAACCCACTGTAGGTTGAGATATCGTCGTTCCACCAAAGGAACATACTCACCTATATCCATTACACGTTTCCCAAAAGTCCTTACTTCCACCTGAAACAAAAGGTAACATTCCAAATACCCCAACATTGAATTCAATAGTAAAAATCAATCGAAATTAACGTTCAAAATTCCCTAATATTGAATTCAATGCATCCATCCAATGCATCCATTCGATTCATCCATTAAACGCAATTTTCTGAAAACAAACAGAATAATCTCCTCATGTAGCTAATAGCAATTAGCACCATAAATTCCTCGCAAGATCCCAAACCGACAAGCGCACGTGAGCAAACAAAGGCCTAGCGATTCGCCCGCCGACCAACAATTCTTGCGATCATAAAGATCGTAAACGCCTATCCCACGGTAGATGTTTATGACTTCGAAATGCGATCTACAAACCAAATCCCACGGTTCCTTTGTTACCCATCTGAAGCACACAAAAACTCTGTTGGCGTAAGCCAGGTGGGTAACGCAAACAAAGCCGATGATAGGATCAATAAAGAAGTGGCGGCATGCTTGATCCTTCGAAATAAGATTTCGATAAGAAGTCGGAATTGAAAACCAAAATGGAAATTTTCTCTTGAAGATAAGAGACAGATAGGATGGATAGGAACATTTAGATAGGGCAGTCGTTTTAAGGAAAATTAATTGGAATAGAAAGTCACAGAGAACCCTAGAAGGAGGTCGGCCAGCGCGTGTGTAACAAAACGAAAAGTAGCTACTGGCGTAACAATAATCCGTACAGTTAACCCGTTGAATACTGGTTGGATAGAGAGGATTATCTATTATGTTTAAAATCGTTTAAGAGTTTTATCAAAATTATATTGTACAGTGTGTTTGAAAGGATCATCTGTTATGTGTAAACCCGTTTAAGTCTTTCACCTAAATTGAATTGTACAGTGTACTAGTGTAACGTTGCTACTTCTAAACATTTAATAAATAAAAGGAAAATTAATAAACGCTTCCTACAAACAATGTGACAGTTTCATTTGATTGCTGAATTTATTTTTCGTGTGTAATTGGAGAACAGTGTTCGGTGGAACACTTACGACCTAATAGACAACATCCGCCAATGGCCTTATTTATAAATTATATAGTTATAACTAAAAAAAATAAATAAATAAATAAAAAAGTAATTCACTCACAATTTGCGTGTCATCATCATCACCGGCACTACAACCGGGATCCGGTCTTGGCCTTATTTAACAAATCTCTCCACCGGTCCCGATTTCGAGCCGATGTCATCGTGTTTAGCACTCCCAGGCTCTGGGCGTCCTGGTCTACGCCATCCCTCCATCGCAGACAAGGTCTGTCGCGCTGTCTCCTTCCATACATCCTGCCATAAAGGACATCCTGGCAGCCTCATCTATGCCCATTGGAGCTAGGTGTCCCGTCCACCGGAGTCCACCGAGCTTGAATTTTCTTACAACATTAGCTTCAAGATAGATTGTATACAACTCATGATTGTAGCATCTCCGGAATCGTCCTCCCTCACATACCTTCCTCTCGAACGCGGCTAAGAGTTCACCGTGCCTTTTATTGCGCACCCAGGTCTCGGATCCACACATGAGTACTGGTAAGACCATGGTCTTGTACATTAGTAGCTTGGATGTTCTGGATAAATTTCTTGATTTAAAGACCCTAGACTGACCATAGTAGGCTTTGTTGGATTTGATTGATATCGGCTGATGGTATTGACCCAAGGTAGTTAAAGGATTACATTACTTCAAATTCGTGCTCCACTACTCTGATAGTTTGACCAACGTTAGGTCTTATCTTCACAGAAGTTGCCACCATGTACTTAGTTTTCGCCCATTAATGTGCAATCCCAGTTTTTGTGACGCCTGCTCGATCTGGGTGAAGGATTCCTGTACAGTCGAATCGGATCTACCGATGATGTCGACGTCATCTGCATAGGCAAGTATCTGGCTGGACTTGATGACAATAGTCCCTCTAGTTGTGACGCCAGAGTCACGGATTGCTTTCGCCAACGCCAGGTTGAAAAGGAGGCAGGCCAGACCGTCCCGTTGTCGGAGTCCATTAAAAATGTTGGTTTAGACAGCAATCCCGCTAATTTTACTTGACTAGTTACGTTGGTCATCATCAAGCTACAAAGTCGTATCAATTTGTTTGGAATGCTGAACTCTCTCATCACATTATATAGTTCTACCCTGGCTATGCTGTCGTAGGCGACCTTAAAGTCTATAAACAGATGATATAATGGAATCTTAAATTCCAAACATTTTTCCATCGCCTGCCTAAGGGTGAATATCTGATCAATCGCTAATTTGTTTGGGATGAAGCCACACTGATATTGACCAATGATGGCTTTAGCGTATGGGGCTATCCAATCTTGTAGGGTAGTGGAGAATATCTAATAGGGGGTACTCAGCAATGTTATACCCCTATAGTTGCTGCACACTGTGATATCTCCTTTCTTATGTATGGGACAAATTATTCCACGACAACAATCTTCCGTCATCTCCTCTTGCTCCCATACGTGCACCACGATCTCATGATTTGCGTGATGTAACGCTGCCCCTCCTTGTTTGATCAGCTCAGCTGGTATGCCATCAGCTCCGTGAACGTTATTTGATTTGAGCTGTCTTATGCCTTTTAATGTCTCCTCAATGCTTGGTGGCGGTAGCATTTGGTCTTGATCTTGCATTGGTGGAGCCTCCGATTCTTCTGTGAGCCGACCATTTAGCAATTCATTGAAGGTGATCGGTGATCAGATTACCCACTTTATCCTTGCAGTAAGTGCAGTGCGGTGTGTACCGCGTCATACTGCCGACTATTTGGTAGAACTTCCGCGCCTGGTGCGGACCTCGTTCTCTACTTCTCTCTATTTCACAGACAAGGTTTTTTTTTCTGGCACTTTTCTTTTGTCTGTAAAGCCTATTTTAAGATATTCTGAGGTCTTTGTAATGGGTTCTCCAATAGGGACTTGACAACTTTTTTTCGGTAGTAAATTTTTATAATTTGCAGACGTTGTTCGTTCGTGTACCTAATCATAAAAATGTTGAGTTTATTGAATAAATTGACAGTGACAGTTCGATGATTAGTGAAAGAAAGGGTGCGTTCACAAATTAAATTCAAAGTTGTCAAGTCCCAATTGGAAAACCCTATATTTCTCCTCGCGTGCCCGCGTCCTATGAGATTGCCGTATTACCCGGTATGCAGCGTTCTTACGTTCAGTCGCTAGTTTGCACTCATCATCAAACCAGTCGCTCCGATCTCTACGGCTACTGTCTAAGATGGAGTTGGCAGTACTAATGACAGTATTCTTAAGGCATCTTCATTTCTCTTCTACGCCCGGCATTCTAGCCCCAGGACTTACTCTCCCCCGTTGAGCTCCCCGAGGGCGAGTCCTACCAAAGGTGTTACTGGTATTCTCATTGCGTAAGGCAGCCATGTTGATTCGAACCTGATCCCAGAATACAATACGTCTCCGTAAGGCAATCTGCACTCGGAAAAATGTACCAACAAGATAGTGATCCGAGTCGACGTTGGCACCTCAGTACGGTCGTACCGTCATCAGGCTCGAGGAGTGGCGGCGATATATAAACATGTGGTCAATTTTGTTGCGAGTGGCTCCGTCAGGTGATATCCAGGGGGCTTTGTGGTTATCTTTTCGCGGAAACCTGGTATTTGCAACGACCAAGTTCTCTGATGCTGCCAGTTCGATGACTCTTAGTCCGTTGTCATTAGTGTTTTCGTGGAAACTATGGGAACCTGCGTAGTGTCTGAAAACCGACTCCCGACCTATTTTCGCATAGAAATCACCAAGAACGATTTTCACATCGTATCTTGGGCAGGCATTGAGTGCACGTTCGAAGTTCTCATAGTATTCTTCTTTTTTGTCATCAGGGGACTCCTCTGTAGGTCCTTGAACGTTTATGAGGCTTATGTTCTTAAACTTGCCTCTCACGAGAAGAGTGCATAGCCTTTCGTTTATTGTATTGAAGCCGATGATGGCAGGCTTCAGTTTTTGGCTGACTAGAAAACCTACCCCGAGCACATGGTGTTTTGCATGACAGCTGTAATAAATGTCATACTCGTTTATTTGAATAACGCCACTCCCCGTCCATCTTATTTCTTGTAATGTTGTTATGTCAGCCTCATATTTGGACAGGGCATCGGCTAGCTGCTGAGCAGCTCGATCTCTGTATAGTGAGCGGACGTTCCATGTAAAAATTCTTAAATCGTTTAGCCATTTTCGATTCCGTGATCGTCGTCGTGTATCCGGTCCATATCCGAGGCTTGTTAAATTTGCCATAATAATTCGTTTTTATGGGCATGGTTATTAGTCTTGCGCCAACCTTTCTCAGGATGTCGCTGCATGCATTGGTTCATCCAGGGGTGTCACGTGCATGTTAACTTGGATTGAAACAGAGACAAGGATCGTCCTGGCCTTCGCCGGGTTGAAAGCAATCAGTGACTTTGTCGCACACTGTACTCGATTAGTAAGTAAATAAATAGACAAGACGTTAAGTAGTGAAAATTATTGTTTTTGTTGCTTCGCTCCCATTTAGTTCACTAAACCTTAACATCTGTGACATTTTGATGCCACATAAATTTGGATGTGAATACAAAATGGTTACCTGTTTTTCTCAGTGTGGGGGCGTCTATTATTTCGCTTCCAAGACTTCTGTTAGGGCTCCTCTTCTTCTTCAACGGCTGCTCCACCACCTGTGGTTCCTCTTCAGGTTCCTCCCTTTTAACACGACCCGGGTGGCCACCGCCAACTGGCGACTTTTGAGAGGAGCACGATGGATAGACTTGGCCAATCCAAGTTTAGACACTTGCGTCTGAAACGGCGCTCCACGAAAGGAAAGAATTTTCTTTTTCTTTTTTCTGGGTTTTTCGTTCTCTTCGTTTAATTACAACATTTTTCTTTTTACAATTTATTCTGTTTTTGAACAATGAATACGGGACAACTCTTTTTTCTTTTTTTTTCTTGCAATCAAAATCAACGGGGCGTTGCACTTTCCCTCCTTTCTGACTTTTATCAAAAAACTCACTGCACCAAAAAAACATTGGCAAACGGAATCCAAAAAAACAGTATATATCCAAATCGACAACAAACGGAATCAAAAATTTCTTGCCGCGTCTCTCTCTCTCTCTCTCTCACTCCTTCAACATCCACTCCGAAAACAGAATTCGAACTTGCACACGATCCACACTCGAACAGGGGCATGTCCGCACACTCACATGTGGATCGTGTACTTTTCCCACCACCTTACCATCAAATTATATTACAACCAAATTATATTAAAAACAACTAAATGATGGGGGTGGTGGAAGCCGCACGTAACACATCGCACGTCTTTCGGAATTTTTGTTAAATATTAAAACTCATCGTCTTCACCAAAAATTGAATTGTTGATGTTATTGATATCGATTAAAAATAAATTGCCGCAGACAATTACGACAAATGATAATACACGAGATATCTTAAACGGAGGGCGACAAGTGGAACACGCGTCACCCGACCATATCCTGCAAGCGATGTTGTAGTCAATGAGTCAAATTCATCATCTAAACTGATAACGAGCTACACGTAATTTTAAACAAAAAAGGATGCGCCAACAAGAACGAAAGCATTGTACAATCGTCATTGCGGGATAATTGCGCTAGGATGACTTGTATTTATGTCCATATCCATACTATGTGACCGGCTGTTTGCCTGATACCCGCGCAGTGATTAATTAAAATTTACGAGGAGTAAAATTACAATCTCAGCTTCACTACATTTACGAGATTCGTGGCGCAAGAGAAGCCGCTACATCATTTTTTATTGCTACTGTAAATTTACAGGACATCCCATTGAGTATTCCCAGCATCTCTGATTTCAGTTTCGATGTCCATAAATTTTTGCAAATGTATGCATTCGTCTTCAATGAAACAAGAACCATGGACTTTGTGCCGCCTTACATGCCTGATTCAATGGGATGAAGCTACTTGTCGCCATCGTTCTGATTTTCCGGGTGTACTTCTCAGTCCTATCGAGCCACGTTTGTGGGTTGGAGTGTATTTGTGACTGTGTGCACCTCTAGTTGTGTGAAAATTCAACTCCTGTTTTATAATTTCACTGCTTTTTTACCAATTAACTTTTTGGTAAAGAGTAAAAAGCCCAACACATCCAGAGGCACCAGATAACGTAGCTACATGCACTTCGAATAAGTAAGGATCCTTGTGAGCGATCCTTCTTCTTCGCTGCTCCAGTAATAGGCAGGAAGGAAGGATATGAATATGTGTTAGTCGGAGATTGAAAGCCCCAAACAGTAACAATAGGCTTCACATCTCCTGCTTGTTATGTACAGAAATATAGAAGACGTGAAGTGGCAACTTCTCTATGATGTAGAAAATGCTCAAGGCTACGTTGACATCGTCTTATTCTAGTTGCAGTTGCAGTAACGAACAAAAGGATACAATATTAAATCAAAAAAATTGTTATTGCTTCTCTGTTCAGATGACTACTTTGCCCAGTTATACAGTCGTCCTGCATCCTGTACCACATAACATATCTATTTCTTCCCGAGGAGCTCGCTAGTTGAAATAGTCCATAGATATAGGCTGTACACGACAGAGGGACGGAAACAAAAGTTGGGCAAAGCAATAAGCTTCCCAAAACCAAAAAGTTAAATTATTATACCTGCAACCATGCTGTGGGTAATTAAATATAAGTACATAAAGAGTGGACATTACCAAATGGACCGGCAAGCAGCCGTTGGCTCTGGCACAGGCTCATAGAGTGGCATAAGCTTCAGCACGGCGGGAAGTTGGCAGACGCGGATTTACTCATTCGATTACCGATGTTATGCCCCCCACACCAATTCAATGGACCAACCCGCTAACCGACCAATCTCATCTATCTTCGGGATGAAAACCTTTTGTGTTATGGTTCCTTGTTGCCACTGCTTTGTTGTTCTTGCTTTTATTTTTGTTTTCGTTTTTGTCCCTTTTAACTCTTCTTTGAGCCTTTTTTGCCGACTGTTCGAGGTTAACGCGGTCAATGTGTCAAAAGAGCACTTTAATTTACCAAATGGAATTGTTTGGTTGGTGGGCGTGATAGTTGCCCACTTATGTCTCATTTTGCGACTAATTTAAGTTGAAATTAATTACGGAGTTGACTTTAATTATATTAGGTGATACTTAGTTAAGGGCGGACGGGCGGGGTTTTTAAACATCCAATTCTCAAAATCGGACATGGCACCGGATTTAACTAGCTTGCATTTAGTTCCTTGCAAACTAGATGGATTTATCGACAATTCAAATGCAGCACCGATAAATTGGTGTATATAGTCTAGGCTAACCTGGGTGTCCATCCGAAAACTAGATGGGTTTTCAATAAAAATTCAACGACCAATAAAATGAGATAAATTTCATTCCGTCGCTCCATAACTTGGTGGCTGTTTGCGGTTGTATCGTGACCAGCGAATATCAGATGTTTAGTTTTGGAGCGTTATAATCTCTGCCATCAGTGGTACATTTTGAAAAATAAGTTTTAAGAAACAGTCGTGTGGTTTTGTAAACAGCTCTTTAATATTGTTCAGCTTTTGTTGTTTGCTATCATAATGATAATAACAGTCCGCAATAAATGTTCCAGTGCCACAATTGAAGATCATCTCGATTGCTTATTAACGACTTCCCATAGGCGACTAGAAACGCAATCATAATTGTTAGGAGAAATTGTGGGTCTAACTGAAAATGAAATTCATCTAACTATTGTAGGATTGCATTGTCCAATTTCCATACGTAGTTGAAAGATTAGCCCCCGCACCACGTCTAGGTACCAAGCGGGGGTTAATCTTTCAACTACGTATGGAAATTGGACAACACAATCCTATAATAGTTAGGTGAAACTACAATGAATCACTCAGGCTATGCTGACGGAAGCATACGCTTCCAGTAGAGCAACCCATGTCAGACAGGCTAGCGAGGAGTAACACACAAAGATCTACCACCCCCAATCCAGGGTGTTACGCCTCGCCGTGCCCATTGGATGGTTTGCAGCCAGGGGTATACCGGCTGTATGATAACGGCGCCTACTCTGACACCGGGTCGAATCAGAGCAGTAAGCAGACCTTACCATATCAAAGAGGGGCTCTGATGTGGCGGACTAGTTGAAACCCCAAAACTCGTGGGAACAAAAGTTAATAAATCAATATACAAACAACAAACTCATGAAAAAACCAGGTAGGCCTAGGTGTGAAGAGCCGACACTACCATCAGGGAACAAATCATCAAGAAAACACCGACTCGGCAAAAAGAAGACGTAGGGAAAAACGGAAAAAGCGGGATATACGAGTCGGCACGTGGAATATTCGAACGTTATATAAACCAGGCGCGATATAGACGGTCATAGAAAACGCGAAACAATATAAAATGGACATCGTCGCGCTTCAGGAAGTCAGGCTTACACTGGCGTGTGGAGGTACTGAGACACATAACCTCGGAACTGGCTACATCATAAGCAAGAAGATTACGTCCCATGTAAAAGATGTGCAATTTATTAATGACCGAATGTCGGTGCTAAAAATACAGGGACCATGGTACAATTATGTATTTATAAACGTACACACCCCAACAGAATCTACCAGCGAAGAAACGAAGGACACGTTCTACGAGACCCTAGAGGAAGTATTTGATGGGATCTCATCATTCGAAATTAAATTCTATAGATCTAAGGACGAAGAGGCTGTATGTTAATAAACCTCATTCAAATTTTGAGATTTCTGAACTAACTACATTTAATTAGTGGAGGTTGCAAAGGGCCTGCGCATTTGGTTTCCACATATGGCCCCAAGTTTGATTCTATCTATTTTGCACTTCCGCAATATGTTCCCCCCATATATCTCGCTATATGTTTTTCAGTTTACAGTTTGCTAATACAAATCTCAATAATGCCTTTCTCCAACTCAGTCGTAGAACGTACAGTTTTATACAATATACAAAACCACCAATTTCCCTAGCCTTCGTATTCTGTACATAAAATTCCATGAAAATTTCAATATTCCCCCTCTTAAAGTAACAAAAGACCTCTCGGCTTTTCGACAATACATTTGCACGCAAATGGCAACTGGCCCCCAACGCAACGAACCTGTCAATAATAAGTTTTTTCGGGCCTAATAGGCTGCCCACCCCGCTCTCTATGAGGTCTCCCAATACTCTCCCCCTAACTATAGCCGAAAGCCCTAGCAGCTAGCGCTATTTATAATTAAGTTATTGTGTAATTAATTACATCGTAATAAATAATAATAATAATAATAAATCTCCCCCTAACCATTTGGTATCAGAATGTCAGAGGGCTTCGGTCCAAAACCCATTCGATCTTACAAAATACTCACTCTCTTCCCTTTGATGTATACGCTCTGACCGAAAGTAACACCACCCCCAGTATCAATAGCCTAGAACTGCCCCTCCCCCCCGCCCCCACCTCCCCTCCAACGTTTTTCGCGAAGACGATGTTGACATCGTTCCTGTCCTGACTCCCCCTGCCGAGGCGTGCTGCTTGCCATCCAAAACGTACTAACATCTTCTCTTTTCACCATCTCTTCTTCTCCTAACCTTGACTATATCGCTATAAAAATTGAACATTGCTTAACGTCCTTGTATATCATATGCTTCTACATACCGCCTTCGCAAATTGTCGAGTCATACGAACTCACAACCCACCGCTTAACAGAGCGGAGTTCTTCCCAAGATGACATTGTAGGCCTTGACGATCTTAGCCTCGCCCTGCTCCAATGGGCGCCCTCCGACAATAAGTGCCACTACCTCTCAAACCCCACTACTACCAAGGAATTTCTCTTTGTAGACAGCCTCGCCGGCTTCAGCTTTTGCCAACTAAGCAAGCTCTAAACCATCTGGGCAGACAACTTGACCTTTTGTTCACAATAGACCCCTTTAATTCCTCAACTGCTTTTAGTCCCCACACCCTCTCAACTATTGAGAACCAGCACCCTCCACTTCTTATAACCTTATACCACGACTGCTCAGCTCACCCCCCCCCCCCCCCCCCCCCCCCACCAATTTTCTGACAACTTCCGAAAAGCCAATTTCCGCTTCATAAATGAGTACCTCAGCAATATCACAATCGGCTTAATCGATATAAGTGTAGAGCTCGCTACAGCCTCGCTCTTCACAGAAATCTACAACGCCATATCCCTATATGTACCATATTCCCGACACAGGTTATCATTCTCATCGTCCCCTTGGTATAACCGCAAACTTCGCAGCCTTCATAACAAGAGGATTAAGCTGTGGAACACTTTACTAAATACGCATTCTCCCCTACTACTCCAACTATGTCTAACTATCTCTGTTACTTTTATGAATTCACCGAGCTTTACAGCTCCCTCTACCACAATTACCCCACCAAAGCTCAATTCAACCTGATCAACAACCCCAAATCTGTATTCCACTTTATCAACTACAAACGCAAATCTGATGTCTATCCCAAATCCCTTTTCTATGGCTCAACTACTAAAACTGACTCCCATACCATAGCCAATCTCTTCGCGCCCTTCTTCAAAACTATCCTTCACGGACGTCTCTTTCGAGCCTAACCTCTCTTACTTCACTGGCCTGTCTGAATTCTCTCTCGGCCCTTTCATCACACAACACATTCAACAACACCAAGTTATAGAAAAACTTGAACAACTGCAAGACGATTTCACTCCCGGCCCAGACGGACTCTCTGCTATCTTCTTAAAAAAATGTTCCTCTTCTCTCTCTCCACCGCTCGCTTTAATCTTCAATCTGTCCCTTGCACAAGGTCTATTCCCTGACATTTGGAAATCCCCTTATATAACCCCCATACATAAGAAGAGACAAAAAACGATATATCCAATTTTCGTCCCATTGATAAGCTTTCGCACATTCCTAAACTGTTCCAAGGCCTTCTATATGATGCGTTATGTTTTCGCCATCATATCTCCCAACCAGCACGGCTTCCTCTTTGGCAGGCCCACTACTACCAACCTTGTTGAGTTCACATCCCACACACTCCTTGCCTTAGAAAACGGCGATGAAGTCGATGTAATTAGTACCGACTTTAGCAAGGCCTTCGACAAAATCCCCCACAGTCTCATTCTCTAAGTTATCTTCCCTAGGTTTTGAACCCCTGCTGATTAAGTGGATCTCATCCTATCTCAATTATCGAACTTGCCGCTTACAATTTAGATCCACCCCATCCGATCCTTTTTTTCCAACCCCAGGTGTCCCCCAAGGCAGTCATCTCGGCCCCCTCATATTTATTCTAACCATTAACGACATTGGCTCTAGTATCAACCAGTCCTCCATCTCGCTTTACTCGGATGATACCAAAATTTTCAAAACAATCCGCTCTCCTCTAGACTCCTCACTTCTCCAATCGGATCTTGACAGCTTTTCGACTTGTTGCCAAAATAACTGTCTAGAACTGAATATTGCCAAATGTCACACAATCACCTTCTCTCGGAAGCGCTCCCCCACCCGGCCCCGCTCCTATCTCTTACTAAACCAACCGATAACATCGGTTGAATCGATTAACATAATCCTTAAGGCCAACACCGCCCTTGGCTTTGTCAAACGCTGGTCGAAGGAATTCCTAAGACCCTACGATACGTCCGCCGAATACTCGAATATGCTAGTCAGGTCCGGTCCCCGTATCATTGTCTCACATTCGCACGATTGAGAACGTTCAACTTCGTGTCTTGCGCTTTGTCCTCCGTGGCCTAAACTGGGAAAATCCGCTGACTCTACCACCATACACAAGCCGGCTCCCTTTAATCAATCTTAACACACTTAAAGAGCGCAGAACCCATGCCGACATCATCTTCGTCCATCGTCTTCTGTCAGGCTCAATCAATTGTCCAAGCCTGCTCTCCTCTATAACATTTCGAACAAACCCCCGTAACGTACGTAACTCTCGACTCTTTTACTAATCCGCTCATCACACTTCTTATGGCGCTAACAAACCCATCTCGCGTGTGCCACGACGGGCCAACTCTTTACCTACCTCCTTCGATTTCAATCTCTCCACTACCGCTCTCAAACGAGGTCTCAGAAGATACCCATCCTAACCCCGTCTCCTCCTTCCAATAACGCCCCACCCTTCAATCCTACCTCTTCTCTCCCGCTCTCAAACTAGTCCACCCCCACCTCCGCCAACACCTTTCCAGACCCACCTATAATTTCAAGCTCTTCCCTTCAGCTCATTAACCCCGCCCCGCTACAAGTCCGCGCACATGCCGTTCACTGTCGCTGTCTCACAAATACCACATTTGCCACTCCCAATTACACTCGCTCTTCCGCAGCCCCCTACTGCCCCGATCGCCCAGTCCTCTTCTCCTTCCCGTTTTTTTCTTTTTTTTTATTATTTTTGAATTACTACTTTAGATTTGAAGTTAGTCTGTAAGGTATTATATTAATTTATGCTTGGATTAAGCCTAATAAATGCCTAAATTTCCCTGGCCGTTTTTCGACTGTCCGGTCGAAAGAAACCTCTCTCCTGCGTTCGTGCAGGTCGAGGGATACATTCTTTGTTTGGATCATCTCTTTGCCACCCGCTATTCATTTTTCTTTATCTTTTCTGGATTGGGATCACCAAATGGAAAACAAAAAGGAACAATAAAAAAAGGATCTTGTGGGTGCGCATTTATTTATTGGTGGGCGATAAAATGAACATGTGGTTGGTTTTATGACGCAATTCGTTTGTATTGAAATTGGTTTTGGAAAATGATGTTGATTTGTGGGAAGGAATTGGTGGAAACAAATTCTTAGAGGATGATAAAATTGCAGTCGCGCATTTTATGATTGTCAACAATGTTTGTTTGAGAGTGGCACATCTGGTCCGCACATTTGGATCTAGGGAATTTTGGGTGTATGCGAACAAAGTGAACATTTGGTTCGTTTATTTCGTATTGGATTTTATTTGATAGGATTTTAGAAATTGAATTCAATGCATGACAGTTGAACGTTTGATTCTATTTGTTTGACATTGGTTTGGGAATATGTTGTGAAGGTATATGGGCTTATAGACATGGGCGAGGAGGGGATGTATGGGTGGGGTGGTTGGGCTTGCAGAGTACTGTGGGGCTTTTCAGGGCCCGAAGAGCCATACATCGCTCGTTCCCCACTATTCCAAGCGATCCGACTTACCTCGAAGTCGAACCTTCAGCAAGGTTACGTAACCTTGCTACGGCATTTACCGCCAGCCAGATTGCTGGAATTAATTCAGTTACCCAAAAGGATAACTGACATGAATATCTTTTAGGCAGCTTACCTTTCTTTGGGGGTTTTCTTCAAACCCCTTTTTCTCCACCACCATACCTGAAAACATTAAGTCCACGGCAAAGATTATCATCTAGCCGTAGCATCGAAAATTTCATCCTCGGGCATGCATTGCACCCAGTGCATCTCGTTCCCATTGCCTGTGGGACCGCTTACTCCATCAAGAGGATTTTCTTATATCCTCACTATGATGGATCGCTGCACGCGGTGGCCAGAGGCGACACCTCTCCGGGCAGTTACTGCCGAATCAGTCGCCAAGGCCTTTTATTCAACTTGGGTCACACGCTTCGGTGTACCAACCACCATAACTTCGGACCGAGGTCCACAATTTGAGGCGACAATTTTTAGACAGTTACCAAATCTCCTCGGCTGCCAAAGAAGTCGTACCACCGCCTATCACCCGCAATCAAATGGGATGATAGAGCGCTGGCATAGATCTCTAAAAGCCTCACTCATGTGTCATAATGACACACAATGGTTTGACGCCCTTCCAACTGTCCTCCTCGGCCTGAGGACAAGTATTAAGGAGGACCTGGGTGCTTCGGCAGCAGAGCTTACCTACGGTACCAACCTCCTGCTTCCAGGAGAACTTTTCCTGAATGGCGAAACACCGCGTGACCAACTTCGTGAATTGGGACATCTCCGTGACCTGCTACGTAAGGTTAGGGCAACCCCTGTAACCAGGCACGGCTCCAAAAAACTTTTCGTCCACCCTGAACTGCACAGCTGCACGCACGTCTTTGTCAGGGTGGATAAGGTCAAAAAACCCCTCGACCCACCTTATGATGGCCCATTCAAGTCTTCCGCCGCATCAGTGACCGCGTCTTCGAGATCGACATTAGAGGCAAGCGATCCACGGTTAGCGTCGAAAGGCTTAAGCCCTGTTTTCTGGAAGCTTCCGCTCCAGAATCACCTCCATCTACGGACTCCATTCCTACTCCACCGGCACAACCTCTCCGTACTCGCGCTCAAGCGCGCGCCCATACCCAACTAACCTCCTCCTAATCTGCCTTACCCGTTTCGTGACTACGTCACTGGGGAGGGAGTGATGTGAGGCTTTTCAGGGCCCGAAGAGCCATACATCGCTCGTTCCCCACTATTCCAAGCGATACGACTTACCTCGAAGTCGAACCTTCAGCAAGGTTACGTAACCTTGCTACGGCATTTACCGCCAGCCAGATTGCTGGAATTAATTCAGTTACCCAAAAGGATAACTGACATGAATATCTTTTAGGCAGCTTACCTTTCTTTGGGGGTTTTCTTCAAACCCCTTTTTCTCCACCACCATACCTGAAAACATTAAGTCCACGGCAAAGATTATCATCTAGCCGTGGCATCGAACATTTCATCCTCGGGCATGCATTGCACCCAGTGCATCTCGTTCCCATTGCCTTATGCCATGGAAACAAAATCAATACAGAGTTCCTAGATTACTCGTTTTTTTTGTTTGTCCATGGCACCCCTAGCATGCGGCTACCAGGTCCCATCAGTTTGCCACCGCCGACAATGTTTCGGCTGATGCAAAGCAAACATTTCACTAATTACCAGCAATAGCTGGTTTCCTATTATCGGTCTCCACCGATCAGGGACCGCAAACAAGCAACGAATTGGATGCAGCCATCAAGTGTTTACTTTTAACATCTGGCAATGGCTGCACCCTATATTCGTTGCAATACCAAAACATAGCATTTGCACCACAGATTGTTTATGGTATATCCAATTCCCTATTAACGGCCGCCAACCGTCGGCGGACCTGGGAAATTTCACATCCATCAACCCAAATGTTGATTTATGTCCTCTCCTAGGGTGACCAGATCTTCGGCTCGTGTTGCTCTTACCCCAGATGGTTCGGTTGCCGGCAAGTATTACACAACCAATTGTGTACACAGCCGCAGGCCATGCATTGTTTGTATACGCAGGAGATGCAGTTGCGACGCTGGCATCCATCCTCGATCACCGGACGATCGTATGCGATGCATACACATACATGCGAAATGTATGCCATATTCCCCAGTCCAACCACGATTGACTGCCTCGAGTTGATCGTGCAGCTCTTCCCCTTTTACGGTTTTCTTTGCGATGTCCTTCTGTCGGCAGCGAATGAAAGCCAGTCGAGTTTGATACACGGTGAAGTGCGCACCCCATTTCGAGTTTAGACTTTCCGCGAATGAAAAAGATTCGCCTTCATTGTTAAATCTGTAATTCCACTAAATCCATAAACTGTATCTTGAAAAGACCAATGTTAACCTATTACTACGTCAATAAACAGTATCGTGAGCATACCAACAGAAACAAAAGTGTTTTATTTTCTGTGTTTGGAACAGCGCATCACGCAGCAGGCCAACCGAGTGCATCTGGGAAAATAGCGACAAGTAAATGTCCGCTCATATACAACTTTATGTGGTAATTCGAAAGTGACAATTTCTCTGCTGTTCAGTGGGTGTTAGCTGAATCAGCACCCGTGCTTGGTGCATAGCTAACCGAACACCACAGTACTACATCTTTTAAGAGCAAGGTTTTGTGTTTAACAACGCTTACAAAGCGAGAATAGAACACATTGCGCATATTCGAGAATAAAGTTTCAAGGAGTATCTTCGGTGGTAGATATAACGAAGATGTCCTGTGCATTCTCCTTCTATGATTGGCCCCCTGATCCGATTTCCTCAAGGTCGCGCCTTACGTTGTCCACCCATCTCTGTCCCGGTCTTCCCACCGGTATCTTTCCGGTTAGTGTCCCGTCAAGAATGCTACGTACGGTTTTGTCGTTGCCCATTTCCGCTACATGCTCGGCCCAACTTAATCTTGACATTTTTATTTTCACCATTCTAGATTTGGATTATAGATCTTCCAATTGGTGGTTGCGGAATTTCCTCCATTTCCTGCCTCCTTGTTATATCTACCGCCAAACTTTATTCAAATTAACGTGGGTTTCGCACGTTCACCTTTTTTTTTCTTTTTGTAAACTTTTTTGCCGTTTACTTACAGCTCAACCTTCCAACTAATTCGAATACGAGGGTTGCCTTTTATATTTCGGGATTATAGAACAAAAACAAATATTGATCATCGAAAATCACTTTATTGTTTTTCAAAATATTCCCCATGAAGATCTATACACTTTTGCATGCGTTTGACCCAATTGTCGAAGCACTTTTGCCACTCTGATTGAGGTATCTCCAACACATGCATTCTGAATGCAGCAACCGCTTCTTCAGGTGTCGAAAAACGTTGACCTCTCAGTTGGTTTTTTACGTACGGGAATAAAAAGAAGCCATTCGGTGCCAAGTCAGGACTATACGGCGGATGACCCATCAAATCGATGTTTTGGGTGCTCAAAAATGCAGTTGTCGCAGCCGATGTGTTAGAGCTCGCATTGTCGTGGTGAAGAGTGATCCGTCTTCGGCGGTTGGTTTTCCTGATTTCTGGGAAGACAACTGGCTAACAAATGGTTGTGTACCACTCAGAATTGACTGTTCTGCGTTGTTCTAGTGGTACGGTTGCATGTCCAGTTTTTCCGAAAAAACAGGCGACCATTTGCTTGGAAGTGCTTCGTGCGCGAAAAACTTTTGTTGGATTTGGCTCATCTTGAAACACCCAGACAGTCGACTGCTGTTTACTTTCGGGCTCATACGCGTAAATCCACGATTCATCACCTGTCACGATGTCATAGACGTGTTTCGAAGCACCGCGACCGTATTTTTTGAGCATTTCTTTCGACCAATTGACACGAGCCTTTTTTTGGGCGATTGACAAATTGTGTGGGATCCAACGCGAACAATTTTTTTTGACGGTGAAATGTTTATGCAATACTGAATGTATGCTGGTCCCACTAACGCCTAAGGTTGTCTCAATCTCACGATAGGTCACATGACGATCTTCCAATATCAGTTCGCGCACAGCATCAATGGTTTTCGGAACAACAACTGATTTTGGACGACCTTCACGAAATTCATCTTGGAGTGAACTACGACCACGATTGAATTCACCATACCATCGATAAACACTGGTCCTTGATGGAGCTTCATCGCCAAAAATTGAATTAAGTTCATCCATGCACTGTTGCTGAGTTAATCCACGCCGAAAGTTGTAAAAAATAATCGCACAAAAATGTTGACGATTTAATTCCATTTTTGGGCCGAGATGAATCTTTTAAGTTACTGTAAACAACACAAATAGCGCTCGTATGTCAAAACGTTCTGAGTGCGTATAACCTCAAAAATGTCCAACTTTACGACAGAGCTGTCAATTGCCGGATTGCAACACTAGGGTTGCCAAATCCCGAAACATAAGAGGCAACCCTCGTATACTTCACTAACTTCTTTAAACAGCACAATCCTCAACTCATTGAATTCCAATGTGAACAAGACAAATTAATGGTTATTTAATCGAGTAGACATCAATGTTCTCAAGACGCATTGCTTTCTCTTATCCTAACTTTAGTGTAACCAATGTCAACAATCTCCCCGAAAAACTCTGTGGTAATTTTGTGGATTTACTGTCTTTACTGTCGTTCGTATTGTACCTTCCAAGGTACTGTTTCACGAAACTGACTCCGTATATCAGTTCACAGTCAATTCAGTGCACAACTATACCACCCGTGGTTAAGCAGTAACAAGTAGGAAGTAAAACGCACGGTCCAAAATTAAACAAAAGCTCTTTATTGTTCTTAATTGTATCAAAAAACGTATACACAACTTAAACCAAACGACTAATTGTTATTCCGAAAAGCCGTTAACAAATAGTGTTGACGCTTCTGGTCTTTATATACATCGGAGCACGGAACATTTACACTATTATTTTAAACTTAATTATTTGTTCTTTGAAAAATTATATAAGCCGGAACTAATTGTGTTGACACGTCTTTACTTCAAACTAGCGCATATAACATTTAATTAATATTTTAATTTGATGGCACGACCGTACGATTCGACTACTGAAACTCTACTCTGTTTCGTTTATTTAACATGGAGGCCCGACTTGCCTCCACGGAATCCAGAACGCGATTAATATTGCCACCGAAGAGGCAGAATTACCAAAAATTCCAACCATCGCTTCAATGACCATATATGGTATCATCCTCGCATTTGGTCAAGCAAGAATGGGGTGAAACACACACACGATGATCGTCTCTTGTAGCTCATGGCGTGTGTGTGTCCACAAGCATGTGGGCCGAGGATTGATCAAATCTACAAGGAGAACCCTAGCTGGCATGATAGCAGCTGGTGCACATATCTCGACATAGGGGTTGAAGTGTTTGCACGATCAGCGACTGCGTAAAGAATTTATGCTGATCGTGCACATGTTGGTGGCATCTCCACGTAGTCGAATTCTCGATGGTAGTTTACCATTTTGAGAACTCAACTTGCTTGGGCGATCAGCCATATACCTTCATGTATGTGTCGGTCGGATGATCAATCGATGTAGGCATGTATGCAAAAGGAAAAGCTAAAACATTTCCTGCATGTGTACGGCTGGCGCGTAGGGGTATATCTCATTAATATAGTTCGGGCAATGTTGGTTGCTAGGTGATGCAACCAAATTGCCTTTATGTGTGGAAGATATCTGTTACATGATGGAAATCGAACCGAGAC
The DNA here is from genome assembly GCA_963931805.1 of Microdon myrmicae. NCBI lineage: Eukaryota > Metazoa > Arthropoda > Insecta > Diptera > Syrphidae > Microdon > Microdon myrmicae. The sequence goes on from OZ007497.1 coordinate 254,700,422, forward strand.
ATGTTCAATGGGTTGGTTCGGTTCATGTTGGTTGCGTGGTGATGCAACCAAATTGCACATAAGGAACATGCCTGTTCGGTGCTGATGGATTTAGCATCAGCAAATATTGTGATTTATGCGTTTTAAGGCTTTATGGTTTAACTATAAACAGGTGAGTACTTACTTTCCAGGTTTGTATGCCCTAGGTGGGAGTTTTTTCCTGGAGTAATGGGAAGATGATTGGTGACGTTCAGGGGAACCGCCACAACTCTGTTGACAAAGTAAGGTGGAAGAATTAAAATAATTCCAAATAATCAATTGTGTTTTAAGGTGTGGCACAAGTAAACTTGTCTATCACTGTCAATGGAATAAATGCAAGGACTAGTGCACAAATGCTCATCTGTGAGACTTGAAGAGGGCTTTTATATTTTACCTCATGTGACTTAAAAGGTTGAACTATAAGCTGCTCAGTCTGCGAATACATATAACTTTATTATATATTTCCTATAACGTGCCAGACGGTAATAGTTTCTTTATCAAAAATGGCATCGCGACTTCCAATATGATTTGTAAAATCAAAAATCAGCAACAAAAGCCCCTACTTCCTGTAATCGAGTTAAATATCTGAGTTACCAACTTCTACATGTACATAACCACATAAGCTTCGACATTTTAGGTCGTTCAGTTCCTGTTGCAACGACACTTAAATAAAGTTTAGCTCTATTATGATGATTGGATGGGTAAACGACGTAGTTAATTATATAAATCATCATTATCATCATCATCATCATCGGCACTACAACCGGGATCCGGTCTTGGCCTTATTTAACATGTCTGAGGCTTGTTAAATTTTCCATAATAATTTGTTTTTCCGGGCAAGGTTATTAGCCTTGCGCCAATTATATAAATACTACCATTAATTATAGTAGTTAATTATATAAATACTAAGATTAAGGGACCATGGTGGCTTCCTTGGGGCACCCCAGATTGACCCCTGAATTGCTCAAAACAAGCGATGTTCTGTGTACAATTTGCCGACGATTTGATCCACCATTCAAAAGCCTATCTGTTGGAAGGTGAACATTTGTGGCAGGTTTTCTCAAAAGTTCAAAAGGAATGAATATTTAGCAAGTCGCCTCAGAGGCACAATGTGGTAATTGATGCGCAATTGGATGCTTGCTCAACCCATTTCAGTTCGCTTCATTCGTTCTCTAATCTATTGTAAGAACAGATTTCGGCGTGTCTATAAACAACATCACTGTTACTGTTTCCGTCATTTAGACTTAACAGAATACAAATCAAACCAAGATGTAAACATCACTCTCTGGTATACATTGGTTCGTATCCTATTTCTATTCGACTGAATCCACACACAACAACTTAAAACCCTCAAACGAAATTCCAGATCAACCTACAGAATTAATTTATTTCAATTTCAAACGAACCCTTTTACATTTTACAATAATTCGTTGCACATTTTACAATAATTCGTTCTCCCAAAAACCAAAATTGAATCATAATTCACACAGAGAACCAAAAATCCTCCGTAAAAGGATATTTTTTCTGGTTCAACCGAAACCCCTCAGCATCATCGCGGTTCAGCTGCCAACGAAAAACCAGACTAAATCGTGAACATCCGTTCGGAACACGCTTAGATAAAATCTGATTAGCTTATCCTGCGATTGCCCTGACGCAAAAATTGCAAAAAGGATATAAAAAATCCAACCCAGTGCAACACGACCCAATGTGCAACAAAAAATACATACACAACACAACAAAGCAAAGTAAAACAAAAAAAAAAAAACCTCATTAGAGGCTAGAGAATCGACTCACACTTTCATACTGTGGTTATTTGCAGTCATGTCCGACGTCGGTTTTGTAACCCTGTTCCAATGGCGGGCTGCCGACGAAATAAAATCAAACGAAAATAGAGACACAAAAAGCAGGAAAATTAGATTCCCTGACCACCAAACAGCAGATAAAGTAGATCTGCATATCCGGGTGCATCACGACCCGGGCTCATTTATATGTTAAACTGGGATTACCTAGCTGCCAATTCCATTAAATGAGTTCGGCGTCCGGAGGACACTTAGCCGAGCATGTGTATGTACGTGTACCGTTTGGATGGCGGCATGGCCGCTGAATGGACTGGATCTACCGGCTATACGCCGGCCCAAGTTTGTGAGGCTGCAAATTAGGAAATTGTTTAATTCGGAACCGCGGCGTGTCCTTTTTAGCCGACAGACAGAGCCAACGTTATTTTCGAAATTATTTCACGACTGGCCGCGACCTGCCTTTTCACACAGGAGACCGTTTGCGTTGAGCTGATTATTGGAAATGCTGCGAGGGCAGATTACTTAATACATTTGTCAGGAATTTTATTAGAAACTTGGTTTAACGAAGTCCTTTGACGTTTTAGAGTACGGTGTTAGCCCATTTCCGATTGCCATCATTTGTAGACTTTGTTTGATTGATGGGTCTTAGGGAATATACAGTCCAAAGTGGAGAGGTAGACTAACTAGCTAGTCTTACTAATGGCCCCACTTTGCATGGTAAAAATCTAAAATATACAGCAAAAGCAGAATAAAGCAGCAGTGAATATGCAGAATAAAGCAGCGAATATGCATAACATTTTTACCAGATTTGAGACTTTTGACAAAGACAACGACGACGTTCCTAAAGTATGTAATATGTGACCGCTGCTTTTTATATTGTCGGGTACCTGGTAAAAGTGACCATCTTACATCCACTACCATTACACTTGGTCAGTTTTACCACGATATAATTCGCTGTTTCTTGATTCGACAAAATTTGAACCTTTATACACTGATTTCTCTTAAGTCGTTTTTAATTTAAAATATTTTACAGTAAAATGATACGTTTTTAGGACTACTGGTATCTGGTTTAGAAAGAGAGATTTACATATTACAAACATATCATTGTAAGCCTTAGTATTATGCAGCAGAAGAATGAAAAACTGACAGTGATCACCTTACTCTCGTATTAATTGACCAATTCTTAGATACAAATTTTGCCATCTAGAGGGAAACTAGTCCTGTGAGTAGGGCGTACTCGCAGCTTGGCCGGCTTGTCGTAAGAAGCGACTAAAGGCCGAGTGGTAGCCGGGGTCCCAACGCCCTGTGCGCCCGGTGAAATACCACCCCATCAAGCTTTAGGATCCGTGAAATGGTCGGGAGAAATCCCTGGCCGTCTTTCGGAGCTTGGCTGATGGACCGGTTCGAGAAAAGGTTGGTTAGGTGGTAGTCGGTCCAAAGGTGAGATACCATCCTGTCACGCTGTACATTACGCGATATCGCCGAGAGAAATCTTCGACGGTGTTTCGGACGTGTGGGTTCGAGAAAAGGTTGGTTAGGTGGTAGTCGGTCCAAAGGTGAGATACCATTCTGTCACGCTGTACATTACGCGATATCGCCAAGAGAAATCTTCGACGGTGTTTCGGACGTGTGGGTGATGGCCCGGACTGACAGGGAGATAAGTCAGGGTGGTACCTTCTGATATAAAGAATTCCGGAGGTAAACTAGTCTCCCATTCAGATCTCCGGGGGGGACTATGTTGGAGAGAACATCATGCAGATATCATGATAAATAATGGAACTTTAAGAGGTTCGTCATCACATAACCGGGCTCGCTTTCGAGGCTCTGTCCACGCTCGACTGGTGACGGCATTTTGTAACATCAGGGGCATCGGTTTCACCAATACTAATGTAAACGCCGTCCACCAATATTTGCAAACAACGAAACCGGATATCCTTGCCCTAACTGAGACCCAGGTTGATTCGTCAACTGATTCGACATATCTTCGTTCCTCAGGATACGACTTATATTCGAGATTCCGTTTTAAGGGCGAGGTCTGCGTCTTCACGCGGTCCAATCTGGCTTGCCAGAAGATGGAGGCGTTGGAACCCAATAATATGGATATCATATGGTTAAGGGTCGTGCCGAGGAATTCCGTTAAATTTCTTTGTTGTTTTTACCGCTCCCCGAATGACGGTCGACCGGCGACATTTTTCGAACATCTTTCACATACCGTCGACTGGATACAGATCAACCACCCAGCTTCTGAAATTCTTGTCCTTGGCGATTTTAATGTGCACAATTCCGACTGGTTGTTACATCCTTACAGAACCGACGAGGTTGGGAGGCTGGCGGAGATGTTTGCTGTAAGCCACAACTTGACTCAACTCGTGGGGGAGCCAATGCGAGTGCCGGATACCCGAGGCAATTATGCGAACACCCTGGATTTGTTTTTGACATCCGATCCGAGTATTTATACCGTAGAGGTTTCTGCGCCACTGGGAAACTCAGATCACTGCTTGGTATCTGCCGCACAAGGACTTGCATATCAAGCGAATAACCGGGCTAGGCATCTCCGCCATGTATGGATGTATGGGGCTGCTAACTGGGATGATTTGCGAGATTTCTTCGCATCCTTTCCATGGTCCGAGGTGTGCTTCGGAAACTCCGATATTGACGCTTGCGCGGAGTCGGTATCAGAGATTATTCTTCTGGGAATGGAGATGTATATTCCACATTCCATCAAACGCGGTTTGTCTGATAAGCCTTGGTTTGATAAAAAATGCGAGCAAATTACAGCGGCAAAAAATAGAACTTTTAAGCAATGGCGCTCCAATCCCACCGATGTTAACAGAACGAATTTTGTTAGAATCGGAAACGCGTGCAACCAGGCGATTGAAAGCTCACAACGAGAGGGTGATCAATAAGCTCCTTCAGTGCCCAACTGGTTCGCGCTCCTTCTAGTCAATGGCAAAAGCTGTCAGCAGGAACTTCGCTTCCTCCTCTTTCCCTCCGTTGGTGACAGACAGCGGGACGTTAGTCACGAATCCAAAGGATAAAGCTAATGTGTTCGCGAATTTATTTTCCGCGAATTCAAACCTCGATCTCGGCCTTTTGGAGACACCTGTGATCTCCCCGGTACGGTCTCCAATGCGGCATGCGAGATTTCGTCCGTGCACTATTCAACGCATTCTACGTGAACTGGATTGTAGGAAGGCAACCGGCCCGGACGGAATACCAGCAATAGTCCTTAAGAACTGTGCTCCAGAACTATCGCCGGTTCTTGGCAGACTTTTCCGCTTATCTTATGCACGAAAGACCTTGGAAAATCGCTCGAGTTCAGTCAATCCCAAAGACGGGAAAAAAGTGTCTCTCACAAAATTACCGTCCGATAGCATTACTGTCTATTTTATTTAAGCTGATGGAAAAAGTCATCAATAGAAAGTTAGTTAAGTATTTGGAGTGCAACGGACCTCTGAATGATCGTCAATACGGATTCCCTGGCAGGCGGTCCACGGGAGACCTTTTGACATTTATAACCGATATATGGACATCTGCGATTGAACGGCATGGTGAGTCAAGGGCGATCGCATTAGACATCTCCAAGCCTTTTGACCGCTTCTGGCACGGAGCATTGCTGAGCAAACTTCGTTCATATGGACTTTCCCAACAGCTTTCCGACTGGACGAAGAGCTTCCTTGAGAATCAATCGATCCGGGTTGTTGTGGACGGCGAGTATTCGGATCTGTATCCTGTTAATTCGGGGGCGCCCCAAGGTTCTATTTTGGCTCCAACCTTGTTCTTGCTTCACATAAATGATTTGTTGAAGACAACGGATAACAAAGTGTTCAGTTTTGCGGATGATAGTACGCTTGTTTCCTCCTTTTCGAGTGTTCGACCGATTGGTGCATCTGCGTCGCATCAGCTGAGATGAAGACAGATTGACTCTCTGAATCAGGATCTAGATAGGGTCCTGCAGTGGGGAAGGACCAATCTTGTCGACTTCAATGCAGCGAAGACACAATATACAACATTCACAAAGAAAAGTGGATCATCGGTTCCACAGCTGATGACGAATGGCCGGGCTCTCGAGGCTGGGGAAAGTTTGAAATTGCTCGGCGTCACGGTCTGTGGGAATATATCATGGCATAAACACGTGTCGAGTATCGCCAGGTCAGCGTCAGGAAAACTGAGCTATCTTTTTAGAGCCAAGAAATATTTTACTCCGGCCCAACTTCTTCTCCTATATAAATCCCAAATTAGACCCGCGCTCGAATATTGCTCTCATGTTTGGAGCTCGGCTCTTAAACATACCCTCGACCTACTTGAGAGCATACAGAGACGAGCGATCTGCCTGATCGGGGACTGGGCGCTGACGTTGAGACTACAACCGCTATCACATCGAAGCCGACCTCTTTCTGTTTTACAGATATTATCACGGGTGCAGTTCTTCGGAGATTCTTGGCATTGTTCCACGCAATTCGGTTTATATGCGCTCCACAAGACAATCCGACAGATCGCACCCGTTTGTGGTTCATCTCCCGACGGCGCGAACATCCCTGCATCAGAACTCGTTCCGTTACAGAGCGAGGAAGCTGTGGAACTCCCTTCGTCCGCGAGTGTTCCCGGAGCGTTACAACCTGCAACTGTTCAAAAAGAACTGCAACAGTTATTTGATGTCATCTCGGGGCGCCCACCCGGCGCTATAGGTTCGCCTCTTCCGAGAGAAAAAAGGCGATCCGCTGGCGGGTCGGCTACATGAGCTGTGCGTCGCTCCCTGCGGACGAGCTATCATGGGTCGTATATCGGATGAAGGTTGCATCGTATGTGTGTGTGTGTTTGTTTTGTGTGTTCGCCATTGGGATTGGTTTTGATTCCCGACCCGATGGTTGACTGCAGTAGTATTATTGTTTTTTCTAATGAGAGATCGGGGAACTGTGGTCGATCGTTGATGTTTACATGAAGAGATTTAAAACTGTTAAAGTGTCCTGGTCTGTGCGGATTCGCATGCATTCGTTTAGTTATCTCGAAACGGTTCGCTTGGAAATTAGTTGCAGTCGTAATTGGGTGTTTGTTTTCATCGACTCAGTATATACAGCATCGTATATATTCCTCCGTCTAAGTCCCGCTAAAGATCCTAAAGATCGTGGTTTATTGGGAAGTGCATTCCGGTCATTAGAATAGTGCGTCTGCAACGTGTGCCTGATTGGATACAAACAACGTGAACAGAAACGAAGGGAACGAGTTTATGGGGTTTCGCCATTGACGACGGTTTGGGGTATCGGTTATATCGCCTAATTGCGGTCGGATTATATCACGTGTGGTTAACAAACAATTACAGTTTATGTTTGAGCTACTTTCTTCCCGAGAGCTCGTTACTCAATGTAGGTAATTCTCACCTAATAGAAGTGATTAAGTGACACTGTGGACTAGTTCAGGTACATCCTTGTAGCGGTGATCCTTAATAATATCAAGTATTTAACAAAAGGAAATGTAATATTAAGTTGTTGCTGTTGTAATCATGCAATTCTACAATTAAATGATATTAGTCTCAACCGACACACACAATTCTGTTATAACAATCTATGTATCTGCTGCCCAGGAACGTACGATCATTGGATAACGAAACAATTTATTAATTTAATGTGCACTGAAATGGTTAAGATCGCTGTAACTTATCGAAGGAGACCAATTCAATCGAATCACTTTGGTTGGTATCATTCCCAAGCATCTTTGTCAAGATAAACCACGATGCGAGACTAATATGGCAGAGGGTGTCGAAGAAACTGAGAGCAACAATCACCAAAGCAACCAGATACACTATGCTAGGAACCGTGACACCCTGTGAAGCAACAATATCAGCGTCATTAGGCGGTATCAGGTGTGAATTCGAAACATCAACTCAAACACAACTTAGTAACTTCAATTCTGGTGGTGGTATTCAAGCACTTTCACGATTACCAACACCGTCTCCATCTTCGCCACCTTTTCAGTTAACACCCGCCACCACCGTGATTAATTCTATATCAGCTACCATACGCCCAGTGGCCAATTTGTCATCTGCCTCCTCAACATCCTCAATATCATCGTCAATATCATCGTCGATATCCTCGTTGTCGTCCTCATCGTCGCCAAACTCATCATCGTCTTCTGCTTCAGTATCGTCAGTTAGTCAGTTGGTGGTATAAAATGCTTAAGAATGTGCAATATGAGTGTATGTTGGTTGATTGATAATTGAGAGGGGGTTATATAGCGAGATGTAACACTGTTAATGTGTCCGCTATAGAGTCAACATCGTTATTGAGAAAAAATAACGACTAATTTAACTTCCTAAAAAAATTCGTCCAGATCTGCTATACCAAGATAGGCACCGGAGCGAACCAATGGAAGTCAATACTGGTGGAACGAGGAAATCTCCGAACTTCGTATCGAATAACTTAAATTGCGACGAAAAATACAATGTGAGATAGGAGGATCTGAGTACGAAACGCTCCACAACCAATTTAGGAAAACTAGAAGCCAGCTGAAGAAAACCATAAAAGAGAGTAAAACTCCAGCTTTCAAAGAACTAACGGAAGAAGTCAAAAATAACGTTTGAGGCGGTACCTGCAAGTTGATCATTGGAAAAAAAATGAGGTAGCGAGCGGCCGACTTTAGCGAGGCAAGGATACATGCATCCTTTATCCTTCACCTTGCCTCTAGCTTCTGGTCATCTTGCGATAACCAGAATCACCCACATCGCGAGGATGTTGGGCTCGGTCTTGAGATATCTGAAAAAGAAAGAGGAGGGGGGCTATCTAAGGATAGTGGGGACAGGGTTTGTTCAGGTGTTCTCTAACTACTTGTATGGAGGGAAATTGGGAAAGAAATCATACAAAACCTGCAGGTCTTGAGTGCGGTATTAAACGCAGATCACGTCTTCGGCCGATGTGTGTGCGTATTTGTGCTGTCTTGTACTGTGCGTTCGTGTTTGTAGTGTGCCAGCAGTAGGCCCTATGGAATGGGTCCAGGAATCCTCTATTATAGAGGGGAATGTTGTTGGGAAATGTGCTTTCTTCAGTTTTGTACTGAAGAAGAAATTGTGGTGGTCCGATCAGAAGAGATCGAAAGAGAGAAAGGTCAAGAACACAAGACTCCCGTACATGTGGGTTCTCGCTGTTCTGAATGCTTTCGAGGTACTTGTATGCTAATTGTAGCAAGTACTTGTCGATAGAGGTAATGGATGCACCTTCGTATAGGTGAGAGTTGATGTAATGGTTGAGGTAATGGCTAATGGGTAATGGTAATACGATTAGACCACAGAATAAGATGGAATATGTTAAGGTCGTTTATACGCCAAAAATGAATTTCATCAAACATGTGGCCCATATTCTTCAAAGGGGCTTCGGTCAGTCTAAGTGCAACTTTTTTTGAAGTGGAACAAAAAAGTTGAAACCAAAGTTAAGCTCCTCTGTTATAAGCAGCTAATCCGATCTGGAATATCATTCGCTTTTCCCATATGGTCATGCATATCTTCGGCCCAGATGGAAAGACTTTGAGTTTCGAAAGGAAACTCCTCAGAAGATGCACCAACCACTCTAGAACACCTGGCGACACGAAGTTGATCATTGTGTGGCTTTAAGACATATAAATACACTGCACCCAAAAGCCCTGAACTGATGAACACCATTATGACCAGTCTATTCCCGAGCGACGCAAATTTCCTTGTTCGAAATATGATAACGGATCACCAAGCGGCGATGGAGTCAGTAACCACAGAGGAAATAAAAAAAGCAGCCCGAAGGTGTCCCGGACTGGATAGTATACCAAACGGAGTACTAAGAAGGGTCATGCCGGTCCCGCCAGAAATATTCAGTACAATATATACCAAGTGCTTAAGAAAAGGAATTTTCTCGAAATGCTGTAAGGAACAGAGGCTAGTCCTGATACCAAAAGGTAACAAACCACCCCAAGAACCCGTCTACCTGCTGACTACAGCTGGGATATCTCTCACATTTGTAGTACGGTTTCGGACGGAAAAGAAATATAGTGGATACAATCGCCCGAGGTTGCAGAATCGCCAATGGAGTGCTGATGGGATCCAGATGGCGTGGTGGCACGGAGCAGTAGTGCGTTACGCTGGACTTTAAGAATACATTTATTTTAACCCATTGGAAATACATGTCGATGCGTTGCATTATCTGGGAGAACCAGACGATCTTCTGAAGACCGTGGTGTCATCACAGACAGGGTGCTAATATTGGGTTGTACCACATGAAATGACCAATTTTAGTAAAAAAATTTAAAAGCCGATATTATTTTTCCGTAAATTGTTATTCAATCAAAATAGGATCCGTTTGTATCTATGCCATTCTTCCAACGTGATACAAGGTCAATTATTCCTTTTTCGTTTAAATACTGACTTTTTGAGCCAATGAAATCTTCAAAGGCTTTTATGAACTGCGCTCGGTTCCGGAAGACCTTCTGGCGGAAAAATGAATCCGGTAGTCTGTTGGGGAAATGTCAGGAGAGTACGGTGGATGCGGACAAATTTCAAATCCCAACTGCAACCGTTTTAGGACCCTTATTTGTGAGGTATGGGGTGTAGCATTGCCATGCAAAAGGATCGGGTCGTGCCTATTGGGCAACGCAGGTTGCTTTTCAGCCAATTTGGCATGCAATATGTCGATTTCCTCACAATATTTGATAGCGCTTATCGTTTCTCCTGATTGAAGAAATGAAAATTGGATAGGTCCTTTCGATGTCCACCAAATTCTCACCATAACCTTTTTTTGGTGAAGATCGGGCTTGAGGTGTGTTTTGGTTTTTCACCTACATCCAACAACTGCCCAGGTCTTTTACTGTTATCATACAGAATCCACCTTTCATCACAGGTGACTTTATCTGAGCGAGCCGCAGATTTCCAGACGCCGGAGTCTTTGGGGCTCGTTCAGTGCGTGGGGTACCCACTTAACGAGTTTCTTTACCTTTCCTATGAGCGAAAGGTGTTGACTTATTGTCATTGGGGATACTCTTATGCTTTGTGCAATTTCCCGTTAGGTCCGTATCCACCGTTGCTCGTAAGACATCGTCGTCAACTGAAGTTTCCAGCTTCCCACGCCGTTCATTTTCGAGGCTGAAATCTCCCGAACGGAACTTTCCAAACCAACGTCGTATAGTGCGTTCGGTTACCGCTACATCCTAAAATGCGTCATTTATGTTTTTTATTGCCAATGACGCATTATGTCCCATTTTAAATTCACAAAGGAAGAGGGTTCGAATTTGAACTGCCGACAGCATGGTAAACAATTCCTAGAAAAAATAATAACTATACTTGTAACGAACCCTAAAATTCTCATACGTCAAGCACACGTACCAGTTTACTTTATAAATAAGAAAATTTAACGTTCTGGCACAGACGTTCACTCGAGAACTTCTTATTTCCGACCGAACGAAAATCGGACATTTCATGTGGTACAACCCAATATGTTATATGAAATAGAGGGTGGCCAAAAAAACACCATTTAGAGAAGAGTACCACAGACCTCAGTCTTTCCACCGCTCTTATGGAACCTGATGTACGGGCCACTAAATATAAATAAGCCACCAAGAGTAGATATCATAGGCTACGCGACTTTAGCAACTCTGATAAAAACGACGCAAGATTTGGACTTTGTGGCAAAACTGGTGCAGACTCTGTATCAAAAAGTAAATCATCTGATGACAACGAGGGTAGAAACAAGGAATAAAGCATTGAACGAAGATTGAATGATTGATTTGAGTTTGTTGTCCTTTAATACCGGCGCAAGGTATTAACCTTGTCCGGAAAATCAAATTATTATGGACAATTCAACAAGTCTCGTATAAGGACCGGATACCGGTGTAGAGACTTGCCAAAATAGGCCAAGGCCGGATCCCGGTTGTAGTGCCGATGATGATGATGATGTCCTTTAATAGGTTAACACAGTTAAAGAACCATAATCATGCCGATTGTTCTATACGGATGCGAAACATGGACTCTCACAAAACGGGAAAAAAACAAATTCCGCGTATTCTAGAATAAAGTCCTAAGGGGTATCTTTGGGGGCAAATATGAGGAGGAGGCAGGACAATGGAGGAAACTCCACAACCACGAATTGGAAGAGCTATACCGCAAACCTACAATAGTGAGAGTAATCAAGTCGCAAAGTTTAAGATGGGCCGGACACGTGGCGCGAATGGGCAACGATAGGACCGTGCATATTCTTGACGGTAAGCCAACGGGAAAGAGACCGACAGGGCGGCCGCGGCGGAGATGGGAGGACAATGTAAGGTTTGACATTGAGGAGATCGGATCGGGTGGTCGAACGTGGAAGGAGAGTGAGGTCATGAACTTTCGGGTTTCTACAGGCCAATAAACAGTAATTTATTCTTAGAATTCTACATAGTGTTACAAAGACAAACTTTTCTGTGAAACCTTAGAGGCTTATCTGCAGAAGGTTGTATACGAAAAATATACATATACAGACAGTAGTTTTTGGCATAATATGTATATACATATCCATACGAGGGTGCCTCTTATGTTTCGGGATTTGGCAACCCTAGTGTTGCAATCCGGCAATTGACAGCTCTGTCGTAAAGTTGGACATTTTTGAGGTTATACGCACTCAGAACGTTTTGACATACGAGCGCTATTTGTGTTGTTTACAGTAACTTAAAAGATTCATCTCGGCCCAAAAATGGAATTAAATCGTCAACATTTTTGTGCGATTATTTTTTACAACTTTCGGCGTGGATTAACTCAGCAACAGTGCATGGATGAACTTAATTCAATTTTTGGCGATGAAGCTCCATCAAGGACCAGTGTTTATCGATGGTATGGTGAATTCAATCGTGGTCGTAGTTCACTCCAAGATGAATTTTGTGAAGGTCGTCCAAAATCAGTTGTTGTTCCGAAAACCATTGATGCTGTGCGCGAACTGATATTGGAAGATCGTCATGTGACCTATCGTGAGATTGAGACAACCTTAGGCGTTAGTGGGACCAGCATACATTCAATATTGCATAAACATTTGACTGTCAAAAAAATTTGTTCGCGTTGGATCCCACACAATTTGTCAATCGCCCAAAAAAAGGCTCGTGTCAATTGGTCGAAAGAAATGCTCAAAAAATACGGTCGCGGTGCTTCTAAACACGTCTATGACATCGTGACAGGTGATGAATCGTGGATTTACGCGTATGAGCCCGAAAGTAAACAGCAGTCGACTGTCTGGGTGTTTCAAGATGAGCCAAATCCAACAAAAGTAAGACAGAATGCATGTGTTGGAGATACCTCAATCAGAGTGGCAAAAGTGCTTCGACAATTGGTTCAAACGCATGCAAAAGTGTATAGATATTCATGGGGAATATTTTGAAAAACAATAAAGTGATTTTCGATGATTAATATTTGTTTTTGTTCTCTAATCCCGAAATATAAAAGGCAATCCTCGTACATAGCTCTATTTCTGTTCCCGTAGACTGAAAGCATTAAATAAACTATGCTTCCGCATATTTTTCTTTCTCGCTACTTAGACCGTACATTCCATGGATTCCGAAGGAGTTGATTGGAGATTGTAGGTACTACGAATGTTGTTGTCGTCCGTAAGGGTTGTTAATTCTTGGGGTTTGTAGAAGTCCTTGTGCCCTTTGCCTGGTATTAACACCATAATGAATGGTTGCTTGAAGCGTTGATCGAAATACATTTCGTTAATCATGTTAAAGATAAAAAGTTGTTTAACGGTTAGAAGACCCAGATTTACGCTGTAATTTAAAGGGTCAACTACGTACCGTGCACCAAATTTCGTTCTCAGCAGAATCTTGAAGACACTATTTTGAATCCTTTGAAGTTCAGCTATTATGTAGTCTAACGTATTACCCCATGCGATTATTCCAATATTGCAAAGCTTCTTCTTTATAAAAGTCACGCAAAAAGCTAATAACATAATCAAAGTTTGTCTATCAATGAGTAAAACATACGAACGTGAACTAAATATGTAAGTGCATTCGAAGGACTTAGTAGAAGCATTACTTAAAACATTATAACTCCAGACTTTACATTAACCCCTGGCCTTATGGTTTAATTTCAAAGAAACGCCCATTTGCACACTATTTAAATTTAAATCAATTCTTTGACTGAAGTCATCACAAAATAAAACTATATCAATTTTTTTTCGAATACTCCTACTACTCATTGGTCTGTAGTAACCCTCATTTACTCGGCTACGCCATTGGTCCTTACTCTGTGCACTTTCCTTCGGCGCTTCGCCATCTAATCTAATTTCGTCAAATATGGACAACATTTTATTTCTCGTTGTTCATTTTTATAAATCATGATAGTTATTGGAAGTTTGTCTCTTTTGATAACATGTCCCAAAAATCATTTGTGTACACTTCTTCCAGTATGCATAGGTCATCAAGGTAAGTTCTAAATATACGTGAGGTACAAGGATTTATGCTCCTCGATAGTATACTGGTTAGTATACCTGCCTGTCTGGCGCAAGACTAATGACCTTGCCCGGAAAAAACAAATCATTATGGAAAATTTAACAAGCCTCAGGACTTGCTAAATAAGGCCAAGACCGGTTCCAGGTTGTAGTGCCGATGATGATGATACCTGCCTGTCACGCGGGAGACCGGGGTTCGATTCCCCGACGGGGAGCCTCTGGCGCAAGACTAATGACCTTGCCCGGAAAAAACATATCATTATGGAAAATTTAACAAGCCTCAGGACTTGCTAAATAAGGCCAAGACCGGTTCCGGGTTGTAGTGCCTATGATGATGATGATGACAAGGATTTATACCTGGAGCTTCTGTGTTATTGTCTGATTCCTAGAACATTGTTCTTATCTCACCAAATCCATTCGAATGTTGAATTTCTTGAATTGTTACTTTTACTATCGCAGCTGTTTAAGCACCTTGCACGTTTTCTAATTCCGGGAATTGTAATGCTGTGATGTTTTTTCAATCTAACTTTTAATTCACTTAAATCAAAACTATCGTTATAACTTTCATATAAAACCTTTTTTGAATGTTTTGTGGGTGCTTTTAAAAATTAGATTAAATAACTTCATTGTCATAATCTAATATAATGAATAAAAACGTCTATTACCTTTATCTAGATTAAAATAATTTTAAGAACACTAGAAGGCAAACGTTTGTTAATTTTTTCTGCCAAATTAAAAAAACATCTATATGATTTTTAAATTGTTTAAATTTGCGTCCAGCATCGCCCGTCAGAGTTGAGTTTGGCACAGACATCGTATGCGGGCGAGATTCGTCATTTCCACCCAAAGAGTTAAATTGATTTTGAAGATAGTTTTTTCTTGTGTCGACCAACTTATGAAGAACTACTCGGCTACGTACATTAGTACCTCCCAAAATGCCCTTTCCCTTTTCTCTCCTTTGCTCTTGTAGTGCACTGTAAAATGGTGCAACCTCGCTACTCGAAGTAATCACTTTCGTGCGCGTTTGGGTTTATTTCAGAAAATACTTGCAATAAAAATGACATCCCTAAGGACCATGTAGGTATTATGGTTACTAAAGAGATGATTCATTTTCCATAACGCTAACCATTCCAATTTTCTGTCTATCGAAATTCCTGAAACTGACAACCCCCTAATGAGCTATGATCTTTACTGGCTACTTCCTTCTACCTAGTCATTACCCCAGAGTCAAACTGTTACAACCAAGTGCACTTCCTGTACTTTCGTTGACAGACATTGTTTTAAGATCCACTTGCAATCTCTGAAGAATTTTTAAGACAAAACAATAAAACCAGCATCAGTACCTGACCAATTTTTATCAGAGTTCACCCTTAAACTTCATTCACAACCTAACTCTGTAAAATGAGCACGTACTCATGGGTTCATAAGGGACACTGTGTCCATAGCAAGAGTTCAGTTAACAAACGTATCTGTCCAAAGGATTACACCAACAAAGCTTCTCCGACAGGAAATGCGCTTCTACATTTTGTCCGGGAAGGAAGGAAAAACTTTAAAAAGAAAGGCACCCCGATGTCCTCTGCCCTTTCCTCTTTCCGTGCGCTAGTGTGAATCTATTAAAATAGACAAAAAGTCGAGTATTTATCTTGCAGACCATGAACGTGCCTCACATATATATGAGTGTCCACCATCGGAATCGGAATATAGTGCCGCTAAACGATGGCATTCCATCCTTCTGGTGATAATTTAATCTCACCAATCCATTTCTTAACGAACTTCATCTTAATGCACCAAATTCCGAAGTCCTCTTTGGATCTGCCCAAAATTAACAGCCATGAATTTGAACGCTATTGTCACGCCAAAGTGCACCACGACATGACCAATTAGACCCTAAAGGAATCACCCCTTGCCAAGACGTGCACCATAAAGCAAGTGACGTCGTTGCTAATTAAATATTTTCTTAAAACTGCCTAAAGTACTTCCTTCCCCCATTTTTAAATGAGTAGAACAGGGATGTCGGCATTCCTTTCCGTTTGTTTTTTTTTCAACTTTTTTTGTCACCCTTTGAACCTACCACACATTTTCCGCAATCCAGGATGTATGCCGATGCCAAGAACCCATCTAACGACGCAAAAGGAAGGGGGAGGACTAATCATTCTAATAAAAGATGAAAACCCAGAATGGGATGTCATGCCTGTGAATTGTGCGAGGTGGGTGTTCCCCGTAGAGAAGGAGAAAAGCTACCTTCTATCAAGTGTAGTTGCATTTGTTAAAAAAACTGTCAACCAAACGTTGGAGTTGTCAACAACGAGGCTTGGATCGAGAGTGATGAAAAACGCGCGCACTCTTTCGCAATAGATCGACAGACCCACCTAAACGAAAAAAAAAAAAAAATCGAAGAAGGAAGGTAAAAGCTTTTCAACCCCTTCAATACTGGTGCAGACTTTTTTCCTATTCTATCTCTGTCTCTCTATCGGCTTCCTTTCATCAGACGAGGCACTTTGTTTTGTGTTCGCTGCTGGTGTTTTTCTGAGGATAGAAGAACTGTAGGATAAAGTGCCGAAGAAGACCGGCTAAATTAAAGCTTTCCGTGGTCCTTATTATGTTGAGCGCCCTGTGTATGAAAGTGCATCTGAAGCAACCCTTGTTGGATGGTATTGTAGAAAAGGGTGCTGCTGGTGTTGCATTGCTGAAGGACGACATACAGAAGGAAGACATATAGAGAGGAAAGCAATAAATGCTATTGCATGCCAGATACAAAAGCACTTACCGTGTGCATTATATGTTTCGAGAGGAGGTTGAAAGGTTATATATCGAAATCCAGAAGTGATTAGAAAGAACAAGCCCATGCCATGGGTGTGTGAGTGTATACGCGAAGGTTAGATGGGTAAATTCTGACTCTGACTCTGGAGAAGTGAATTGAGCCCCTAAAAGAAATGGATCTGGTGTAAGTCTCCGAGAGAAGTGATTTTTTATTGCAAATGAGTCTATAAGAGGGAACGTATAACAGACCCACTGTTGAAACAGGTAAGGGTTAGATCAAATCGTAGTGGCATTTACGGCTTTCCGTATTTTCTTGAGACATTTGTTAATAAAATGACCTCCCTCCTATGGCTTGCTTAACTCACACCGAGTCGAGTGTGAGTTCGATAGAGGTCTAGTATTCATTTGTGTGCAACATTCTTCGACACAACACATGAGGATTAATGTATTAGAGCAACTTAATTTTTAAAAGCATCTTGTAATAATAAACCTCTCGCTCAAGCACTGCTTTTGAGATCAGGTACAATACCACCCATATATCAAATGAAATATATGTTGTAGCAAATAACACCGGTAATCCAACGCGAATTTTATTTCATTACAGTTCAAAGGCTAAGCGCTTTACTATTAATTCTCCTTTGGGGGAACGATGACATACTACGTTATCTAGCGTTTTTCGAAATTCCAACACTCACATGGTAACATAATAATAAAAGTGCATTTTGTCCAACAAGTTTAAAAAGAAATGTTTACTGTGGCATCAAATTGTAATTTGTTGTGAAGATCATATATCTCTACACCTTTTCTCATTGTATTAATACATCTAATTTTCCAACGAAAACTTTACTTCTAACTTCTCCACTAACACATCTTCCTTCCTATTTAATTTGTCTTCAGTCTAACAACTTTTTTGGGATATTAAATTAACCATTAACAATAAAAATGTTCAACACCGTATCCGACGATATGATTCAATTCTTTCTATAGCGACAATACAATTTATTTTTGAGAACAGTAGGTGGGGAATCAGCTTCTATCGAAAATAACCTACATAGACGATAGTAGTAAACCCTGAAGTCAGAAAATGCTCCTAATTTTTCACTGTCAAAACTTTCCAGGTGCACCGGTGTGAAGTGAACGTCAAGATACAAATGTATCGATAGGGAACGTTTGTTGTGAACGAGCGCTTATATTTTTTTTATTTGGATGCTATGACATCTGTCAAACATATTTAGTATGCATCAAGTCATCCTGTTAAAAATGTCGAATTTTGTACCAGAAAATGATGATTTGCGGAAGCATTAATTTTTTGTTTTCATTTGAAGAAAAGTGCTGCAGAGTCCAATCGAATGCTTGTCGAGGCTTATGGTGATCATCGGAAGTATCGGAAGCAACATGCAAAAGATGGTTTAAGCGGTTCAGAGATAATGATCTTGAAGTGCGAAATGAAGAACGTGGAAGACCACCAAAAAAGTTTGAAGACGCCGAATTGCTAGCAATATTGGATCAAGATAACACTTTAAGTCAAAAACAAATGGCACAAATGTTAAATGTTGCACAACAGACGATTTCTGACCGTTTAAAAGCTATGGGAAAGATCCAAAAGTGTGGAAACTGGGCGCCACATGAAATGAATGACAGGCAGATGGAAAAGCGAAACACCACATGTAAAACGTTGCTTCTACGACACGAAAGGAAGTCAGTATTGCATCGAATTGCAACTGGTGATAAAAAATGGATTTTTTTTAAAAACCCTAAACGCAAAAAATCATGGGTATATCCAGGAGAAGCGTCAACATCGACTGCAAATCCTGATCGATTCGGAAAAAAGACAATGCTCTATGTTTGTCGGGACCAGAAGGGGGTGGTGTATCATGAACTTCTAAAACCTGGCGAAACTGATGATGCGCAACGCTACCGACAACAAATGATCAATTTGAACCATGTATTGATCGAAAAACGACCAGAACGGGCCACAAGATACGGAAAGGTAATTTTGTTGCATGATAATGCCCCGAGTCATATAGCAAAACCCGTCAAAGAAATAATAAAAGCTGGTGTTACCCCACCAGCTGTATTCACCGGATTTGGCTCCTTCCGATTACCATTTGTTTTCATCGGTGGGACACGCATTAGATGAGCCGCATTTCAATTCCTACGAAGAAGTCGAAAATTGGGTCTCCCAATGGTTTGCCTCAAAAGACGACCGGTTTTCTTGGCGTGGTATCCACAAATTGTCAGAAAGGTGGTCGAAATGTGTAGAAAGCAATGGCTAATACTTCGAATAAAATGTTTTTTACTTATTAAAAAAATGTTTTTTACCTTTAAAAAAAAATCGCTCACTTCATACCGGTACACCTGGTACTTGATTGGCGCAAGGCTAATAACATTACCCGGAAAAACAAATTATTATGGACAATTTAACAAGTCTCGGATATGGAACGGATACCAGTGGAGAGACTTGCTAAATAAAGCCAAGACCGAATCCCGGTTGTAGTGCCGATGATGATAATGAAGAATTACTTGGAAATTGAAAATGTTTGTCAAGTCAATCGATTTCTGAAACGATACACAGCAGGTCGTATAAATATACCACATATTATATATATATATATATATGTATATATATATATATATATATATATATATATATATATAGATATATATATATATACATATATATATATCTATATATACATAAAAATAAATATAAATATAAATATGTATATATATATATATATATATATATACATATATATATAGATATATATATACATATATATATCTATATATACATAAAAATAAATATAAATATAAATATGTATATATATATATATATATATATATATATATATATATATATATATATATATATATATATATACATATATATGGTTAAATAAGCTAAAATCTAAGCATTTTTTGTTTAGCAAGTAAGATAATTATAAGAAAAGGATGAAAATGAATATATTGTACATGTATATATATTAGGTGTACAACTTTTTTTCGAAATTCGAGGCTTTATTGTAAAAAACCGATTGTTTGAGTCGGTTTTAACAACTCATAAAACACTACGCCGAGCCGGTCCCACCAAATACTGAGCATGACCTCGGAACCGTGGATATTCGGTTTGGCCGTCGACGTGGAAGCATGGCCGGGATATCCCCATGATTTTCTACGCTTGGGATTATCGTAATGAACCCATTTTTCGTCCCCAGTCACAATGCGATGCAGAAATGCAGAAATGAGCCTCAGCCGCAGATTTCTTCATATTAAAGCAGAAAATTAAAACCTCCCGCAAATGACGAGAATTTGGCTCGTAAGCTGACATGTTTAATCGAGAATAACTTTATGATGCAGACACAAATCGACTAATATTTCGATGGCGTTATGTTTACAAATACCTCAGCTTATTCTATGATCTATTTATTTCAACTACCACTTACCGCTACAGCCATCCATTGCAAAGCGGCGGAAGCAAAGTTGTACACCTAATATATATATATATATATATATATATATATATATATATATATATATATATATATATATACATAAATATATATATATATATATATATATATAACCCCCGCTTGGTAAAAACCTTGACGTGGTGCGTAGGCTTAAACTACAATGAGTCATTCAGGCTATGCTGACGGAAACATACGCTTCCAGTAGAGCCACACATGTCAGACAGGCAAGCAAGGAGTAACACACAAAGATCTACCACCCGTAATCCAGGGTGTTACGCGTCACCGTTCCCATTGGATAGTTTGCAGCCAGGGGTATACCGGCTGTATAATAACGGCGCCTCTCTTACACCGTGTCGAATCCGAGCAGTAAGCAGACCTTACCATATCAAAGAAGGGCTCTGATATGGCGGACTATTTGGGAGTCGTGGGAACAAAAATGAATAATCAATATACAAAAAACAATCCCACGAAAAAGCCGGTAGGCGTAGGTGTGATGAGCCGACACTACCATAAGGGAATAAATCATCAAGAAATCACCGACTCGGCAAAAAGAAGACGTACGGAAAAACTGATACAACTGGCGCGATACATACGGTCGTAGAAAATGCGAAACAATATAAAATGGACATCGTCGCGCTTCAGAAAGTCCGACTCCCACATCAAGTAATCGAAACCAACGGGTCTACACTGGCGTGTGGAGGTACCGATACACATAACCTCGGGACTGGTTTCATCATAAGCAAGAAGATTACGCCCCATATAGAAGATGTGTAATTTATTAATGATCGAATGTCGGTGCTAAAAATACAGGGACCATGGTACAATTATGTATTTATAAGCGTACACGCCCCAGCAGAATCTACGGACGAAGAAACGAAAGACACATTCTACGAGGCCCTAGAGGAAGTATTCGGTGGGATCTCATCATTCGATGTTAAAATCCTCCTCGGAGACCTCAATCCAAAAATTGGAAAGGAAGATATCTTCCAACCAACTATAGACAAAAAAAGTCTACACGACGTTTCAAATGATAATGGAATTCGAATGATCACGTTCGCAGTGTCAAAAGATCTGGTAGTGAAAAGCACGATGTTCAAGCACATGGATATCACCCGACGGCCTAATGCGTGACCAAATAGACCACTTCCTCATAGACAAAGGACACCAATCGAATATCCTTCACGTAAGATCATATAGAGGAGTAGATTGCGACTCCGATCATCTTCTAGTGATAGGCAAAAATAGACGTCGGTTCGCAACAAACCCACATGGGCAGTCACGGGAGACGAGTTAAAAGTTCGACATTGATAAAGTAAAAAACCTACGCAAAAGGGCTGAATATCAAGACGATCTAAAGAAGAGATTGCCAATAATGTGGACACTAAATGGACATCGATCAGAGACACAATCAAACAGACAGCCCAAAAGGTATTAGGATTTAAGAAAACAATTAAGTCCAAACTTCGGCTTGATGATGAGCGCCGGGCGAAGATCGATGAACGTAACACCTCAGGGTGATCCGCCTAGAAAGATATGATGAAGTCAACGCAGAAAGATACGCGACGATTCGGATAGAGACAATGAAACTTTTCAAACAGAAAAAACGCGAATGGGAGAAGACTCGGATCGAAAAAATTCTAGAAAATGCCAGGGCAAAGAACATCAGAGGTATGTGTGCCGGGATAAATTCAAGTAGAATTGGCTGCCGAGGTAGAGCCAAAATAATTCGAGACACAAACGGCTGACTGGTCACAGAAACAAACAATATCGTCACAAGATGGAAGCAGTACTTTGAAAACTTGTTCGATGTGCGAACCCATCAACCACAAATAAACGCACCAGACGTACATACAGCCGAACTTCAGATACCAGAGTGCTCTTTCAACGAAGTTGTAGACGCAATAAATCGATTGAAAAACAACAAGGCCCACGCAGTCGACTTCATACGACAGAGCTTATGAAGCATGGAGGAGAGACAACCAGTCTAAAGATCCACCAACTGAATAAAACAATGTGGGATAAGGAAATCCCTCCGGAAGAATGCAAAACTTCAATTGTCGTCCCCATCTTCACAAAGGGCAACAGATCTGACTGCGAAAACTACAGAGGAATATCATTCCTCCCAACCATATGCAAAATACTAACAAATGTCATACTGGCGCGAATCACACCGCACGCAGAAGAAATACTTGGAGATTACTAGTGCGGATTCCGTAGGAACCGCTCAACAAGCGACCAAATGTTCACAGTAAGGCAATTGTTGGAAAAGAAGTGGGAATACGCAGAGAACGTTCAACAACTTTTCGTTGACTTCAAAAAAGTCTACGACTCTACCACATTGTTGTTGAGCTGGAAGTCCCGAAAAAATATGCCTGACACTTTCAAATCTGCATGAACGAGAATAAAGGGCGACTTAGAATAGAACACCATCTCTCAGAGCCATTTGAAATCCGGGACGGACTAAAACAGGGGGGTGGCCTCTCACCTTGTCCTCGAGTATGTCATCAGAAAGGTGCAAGACGACAACATGGCTGGATTATCCCTGAACGGGGTCACACGTTAATCTAGAACCTGTAAGTAAAAACAGTGAAATCATCATGCAAGTGGCAGAAGAGTTGCCTAGAAATAACTGAAGACAAAACAAAATATATGAATACGCCACGAGCCGGTGGACCTCAGGGAACACATATAAACGTCAGGGCCAATATATTTGAAAAAGTTCGAGAATTTAAATATCTGCGCAGAATACCGATGGCCAGTAACGAAATGTCGAAGGAAATTAACAAAAGAGTACACTCCGTCCACGCTAGTTGACATGCAGTCAGTAAACTGCTGAAATCCAAACTGATATCACGTATCATAAAGCTCTATGTCTATGGAACTATAATCATGCCGATCGTTCTATACGGATGCGAAACATGGGCTCTCATAAAACGGGAAGAAAAAAAATTCGACGTATTCGAGAATACAGTTTTAAGAGGTATCTTTGGCGGTAAATATGACGAGGAGGCAGGACAATGAAGGAAACTGCACAACCACGAATTGGAAGAGCTATACCGCAAACCTACATTAGTGACAATAATCAAGTGGCGAAGATTAAGATGGGCCGGACATGTGGCGCGAATGGGCAACGATAGAACCGTGCATAGAATTCCAACGGGAAACAGACGGACAGGACGGCCGCTACAGAGAAGGGAGAACACGGGGTAAATAGCACCAAACCCAAAAGAAGTATGTGGTTCGATTCCAGGTGCAGAGAAGCCATTAAGGGTAAGTAGTTAAGCTTCCGGTTGTATAAATCAAAACTGAGTAAAACCGGAAAAGATTTACAAGAGCTATAAATGACTGCAATGCGTATATTCAACGCGCAAAGTTCTTGCATGATCAGAGAGTGAAACAAAAAATACTACACTCTCCCACAGGTTGTAGACTCTTCTGGGCATTCGTGAAAGACATCCAAAACTCGGTCTCCTCATCCATTCCTTCGCTAACAGCCGATGCAATCTATCATATTTCAATTTGCCGGACACAGTCAAACTATGAGTGATTCGGAACAAGGTAAATCGTTTAAGCAAACGTTTAAGCGGATGTGCCTAGCGAAGACCAATTAAGTTATGATAATTAAGCCATATCGACGGCTCGTATGGGAAAATCGGTGTCAATGCAGGCCATGTGTTCTGGATCCAAGTCCAAGCTAAAGGAAATTCACCGTTTGGTGTTCTACACCCGATTTTATGATATATAAAGAGTGGTTGCAAAGGGACTAATCGAGCAGTCTATAACAAGAGTAACAGGCTGCAGCTTCGCCACGGTACAGCGGGCCTGTTATTGTGTTACTCACAATAAGAGTATTACTTGTAAAGTGTTACGGGTAGTTACCCCCACGATTAATAAAAATTTAAGTAACAAGTTTTTAGCTTGTTCTTTGATTGGAAACGCCTCAATTTAAAAACCAGCGAGCTGAAACAGGTAATTAACACAAACAGTACACTGGCGGGCCACCCCCGGGGGTCGGATTGAAAACCAATGGATAAATATAAAAAGTTTTGATCTCCCCCAATTCTCTTGAAGAAATGTTCTTCTTCAATCAATTGTGGCAAATACTGCTTGCACGACAAAGAAAGTTAATGAATTTACTAAAGAGTCCACACAACTCAGATATTGCCGTTTTCTGTCATAAGCCAAATAATGCAAACAGTCCAAATACAAGTCCGCCAAAATAGACACAAACATCAAACACAACTGACAATCCTAAACGTTTTGAGACTATCAACTCCATGTTGTTCAATCCGCTTTTAGTCAGCTTTTTTGAACAGTCAGTCCAAAAGCGGGTATATTCCAACACCTTTCTACATAGGGCCCATTATAATATTAATTAGGCGAAAAAGAAATCCATTATTTATGGCTGGACAACAGTTGTGATATATAGCTACTAAAGTATTGAATAATTATATTCCGACTTTTGCTCGTCGGGAAAGCGACATCCATACTATCCGATTACGCGTGTTACGTCAAAGAATCCTTGACGACACAAAAACCCATCAACCAAAATGTGTAACCTAATTACACATTTTGTCTAGACAGAAATATTATTAAGAACAAAACTCAAAAGGTTACTAACTACAAAAATTCAAAGAAACGTAAAATATGGAATAACCAAATTAGAATATAATATATATCACAACATATGTTACCTAATTGCACATTTCATCCAGATGAACAAACTCAAAGATAATTAGCAAGAACTCGTGGAAACACGAAAATGAATATTACACTAATTGCAATATAATACTCGTATCCATTGTGATAAAGATATTATATTGCAACGTAGAGAAACAAACCTAGATATAAGATTTTATGTTAGAGTAAGTTTAGTTTACAAAACGGCACTCTGAAGAGCAGACGTTTGTTAAATTCGAAATTAAATAAAATATAAATTTTATTTAAAAGTGTTTTCCTTCATTTCACTCAAGTGGAGTTTAAGAAAACATAATTGGCGCAGTCGGTTAACTTATCATCCGAAGATGATAAATCGAACATTTAACTTACGCGATAAGTACGGTGAATTATTTTATTATATAAATATAAAACAAACAAAAAACTAGCTGAAATTTAAAAGTACTTCAAATCGAACGAAATTCACAACTTTCCCGGTTAATCATTAAAATAAAGAAAAAAATAGTTTTGGTGTTTAATCAAAAGACAAAACAATTATTGAAAATTATTAAATAAACAGTAACATTTAACTAAATTATTAAGTAAAAGTGACGGAATTTTGGAAATAGTAACAGTTTCTAGAAAATTAGTAAATAAAGTTTTGGTGTAAAAAAAAAAAAAAAAAGAAAGACAATTAAAGGGTGACAAACATCCCAACAGCAACAACAACAACAAAAAGAATCCGTGAACAACAAAGGTAAGAAGAACCCCACCTCATCTCTAATTGCAAGCCGTACAACACCAAGAACACCACTACAAAGGAGGAAGTAAAAGTGAGCAACACTTATTTTAAATATTAGATGTATATTCATAAATTCATACATTGTACATTTATATTCATAAATTCATACACTGTACATTTATAAATTCATACACTGTTTAGAAAATAAGTTAGTTTCATGTCTTTTGGTTTTAATTAGTGGTATTGAGAAAGAATACTTTTTAAATTTTCAAAATATAAAAAATCTATTTACAAATCAAAAAAAAAAGTCGGACGAAATACCGGCAGTCGAATTAACAAGGGAAGCCGCGAAAATAAAAGAATTTCACGGGGATGGAAGATATGACTTGTCCTCCTTTATAAGGGACGTAGAGCTTATCCTGCCACTTTTTAATGAAAACCAAGCGTTGAAAAATTTCATTTATCAACGACATGTCCGCAATAAAATTCAAGGAGCCGCTCTCCATTGCATAAGGACATTAGGACCCAATCCCACGTGGGAAGGGATAAAAACAGAATTAATTAAAAACTTCGGAATTAGGGAAACTTATCACAAATTGCACAATGAAGCATTGACTTGTAACAATTCATCCGTAAGCTCATACTATAGGGATCTCCGGAGAATATTAGACGAATTAAACGGTAAATACGAATTCGATGAGAAAAAACCTAGCGAATTTTCCCCAGCGTCGAATGAATCCCTTATACTAAAAATATTTTTAAATGGAATTAACCCCAATTTATCAAGTATAATTTACAGTAGGAACATAGAAACACTTAGAGAAGCATATTATACTTTAGAAGAAACTGGAATGCTTAGACATTATAACAAACCAAATAATTACGAAAATAGAACAAATAGACCTAACAACCAAAATTTTAATAGAAATCATTACTCCAGACATAATGACTATAGAGAAAACCTACAAAGAGACAATAACGACCCAACACATTATTACAATAGAAATAATACATGCCAATACAACAACACATACGAAAACAATTCTAGGCAAACTAGACAAAATAATAACAATACATACGAAAACAATTCCAGGCAAACTAGACAAAATAATCACAATACATACGGAAACAATTCCAACCAAATGAGACAACATAATAACAATAACTACAATACCAACAACACATACCATCACAATACAAACTGGAACCAAAGTTTTCCGAATAACTCTAATCAAACAAGACGATATCAGACAAACTATACAGGCAGAAATTACACCCAGGCAAGAAACAATTCGGTTGAACCAATGCAAGTGGACCATATCTACAACACAAATCAAAACTTGGACCATGAGAATTTTCAAGTGACCAGTTTAACAGGAACTATACCAGTAATCGAATTGACAATAGGTAATGACAAATTAAAATGCCTAATAGACACACGGTCAACAACCACTTTTCTAAACTCAGACAAACTGCCATATTACAAAAGAATAAAATTAGAAAACACAATCCCCTGTAACACTCTTAACGGACAAATCTCAATAAACACTGAGATAATAACACCATTGCCAAACGAGTTCAATGAGAAGAGCTATATGCGTTGGAAATTAACTCCTTTTTATAATAAACCATTCGATGGACTTATAGGTCAAAACCTACTCAAACCTCTGCAAGCAATAATTAACTTAGAAGAGGAATACATAGAAATAAATAACACAAAAACGAAATTCATTAACACTTGCCCACTCAAATACGAGGAAATACATACATTAGAAGAACCTAAACTAAAACTAGAAAAATTAGAACGCGAAGACATGAATAGGGAAGAAAAAAAGGAACTACGAAAATTAATTAACAAAAATAGAGATCTCTTTTACCAAGAAGGACAAAAACTTTCACATACTCACGAGATCCAACATGAAATTATAACCTCTGTAGAAAAACCTATATACTCAAAAATATACAGATATCCCCAAATACATGAAACAGAAATAAATAGACAAATAAAAGAAATGTTGTCACAAGGTATTATCAAAGAAAGTAATTCACCATACAACTCACCATTATGGATTGTTCCGAAGAAAATCGATAATTCTGGTGAAAAGAAATGGAGAATAGTGATCGATTATAGAAAACTTAACGAATTTTCTATATCAGACAAATATCCAATCCCTAACATAGAAACTATATTGGAAAAATTAGGGCGATCACAATACTTCACTACCTTGGACCTTGCCAAAGGATTTCATCAAGTATTAGTCAAAGAAGATGACAGAAAGAAAACCGCATTTTCAACGCCTCTTGGACATTATGAGTTTATACGAATGCCGTTTGGACTCAAAAATGCTCCTGCAACTTTCCAAAGACTAATAAATGCAGTTTTAAGAGAGCACATTAATCGAATTTGGGTAGTTTATCTGGACGATATTCTTATTTTTAGTACGACCTTAGAAGAACACACTTGTTGTATTCCAGAATACTACCCTTATTAAATTTAACACTGAATCTCCTAACACATCCTTAAAAACTTCACTTAACATATATTACATTCTCACTTAATACATACCATTCATAAACATTCACAATATTACCAGTTACAGCACACTTAATAACCTGCACCTTTTTATTTATTGAAAACATAGCAACTTGGATTTTCGTCCGAATTGAATGTGAAAAGTCACAGAAGAAAAAACAGAATAGAGAAAAAATTCAGTTCATAAAGTTAGTTTGAGATTGTAAGTTGAATAGTGAGTTTGGAAAGTTGATATAAATATATTAAATATAGTGATAATATATGAGTTTTAATATCATCTAAAACCCTTTAAGAGCCGTTGAATTTAAAAAAGGGTTTTTCTTGTTAATGGCGCCTCAGCCAGTTGTAACTGGACTTTCACCAAAGGAAGGTCCGCCTGGGACGCGGATCATAATACGTGGAGAATTCTTAGGAACCAGAGCGAGTGATCTAATTGGTTTAACTATTTGCGGATGTGACTGCCTTCTATCAGCAGAGTGGAAAAGTTGTAATAAGATTGTTGTGCGTACAGGACCAGCAAAAGAAGAAAAGGAATAATAATAAGTCCACGCTCTTCCCTCAACCGAGGAAGCACGGCGTTCGGACATACAACACTGGTGGCAGCGGTGGGATACAACCAAAGGATCCCAAATAAAAAGAAGAAAATAAGAAAAAAAAAAAACAAGAAAAAAAAATTTTTTAAACAAAACAAAATTTAAAACAACAAAAAAAAAAATGTTTATAAGAAGAAGAAAAAAGTAAACATAAAACAACGAAAAACAAAGTAACAAAAAATTTAAAACAAAAAAAAAATAAAGTGAACACAAGAGAAATAACCAAATAAGAAGAAGAAAAAAAATTTTTCAAGAAGAAAAGAGAAAAAAAAAAAAAACAGGAGAAATAACCAAACCAAAATAAGTACCAAACCAAAATAAGAAGAAAAAAAAAACCTCGACATAAAACAACGAAATAAAAAGAAAAAAAAAGGAAAGCAGCAAAGACCAGGATGAGCAATCAACTTTAGGACGTGAAGTCTGCCTGGCGCCAAAGAAAAAAAAATCTAAAAAGAAAAAGAACCACACAAAGGAAACAACCAAGGAAAACTGAAGAAAAAAAAAACAAAACAGCAACACTCAAGACTGCTATCAACAGTACAACGACAACATTTAGTAGAGTAAGAATTTTTTTTAGCGACTTTTCTCTCTATTTTTTTTAGGAATATCTTCTACTTGGAAGCTCTCCTTATCCCAATAGAATATTTTTTGGATAGAAATTTCTATCTAAATTATTTGCAAATTCTCATTTCAGTATTTCGAAGACATTTCCGTTTCTTTTCTTTCTTTCTCGTCGAATTTTCTTTCTTTTCAGTTTTGGGACCAATTTATTTTTCTTTCCTATATATATATATATATTGAATAACCAAAAGAAAGGCCAATTTTTCCATAACCATATTTTTAAGTTAACCATATTTTAAGAATTGAATTTTCGCCGTACATTATTTTAAACTTTCACTATTACGAGTCCATATTACACGAGACAGGCGGCTAGGCAGGGGGAAGAACAAATCCACTATCAACCGATACACATTAAACCCCCTGAAATGGCTCTCTCTGTCGGAATTGCTGATGTTTTCAGAATCGTCCCTACCTTTGACGGGAAACCCTGCGACTTAGGTAAATTTATTTCCGGGGGAGACGTTTTATTTAGATCCATAAAGAAGGCAGACCCGGATATATACGAGACGTTTTTAGAGCTAGTCAAAAATAGACTAGAGGGTCATGCTTACGATCTGATTAGGTATAGCCAAATCGCTAAGTGGGAGGATTTAAAAGATAAACTCGAATCGGAATATAAAGAGGAGCAATCTCGGTCGACGGCACACAATGAGTTGATTTCTCTGAAACAACGCTACAGAGAAACCGTCCGGGAATACGGCGATAGAGTCGCGAATGCTCTAAGGACTCTAAACTCTGCCACGTGTGAAATAACAGCAGACGCGGTGGTTAGGGAATATTTAATAGAAGAAAACATAAAATTTGCCGTACAAACATTTGAGGATGGACTAAACAACGAACAGCTAAAGATACTAGCTAAAGTCCATGGGGGAAACAATTTAAAACAGTCGATTGCACATGCAGTGTCACATGCGGCTCGAATGGACAACTCTCCCAGGTCATATCAATATAACGAAAAACCTACATGCAATCGTATAGTCTGCCAAACCTGTGGTAAGTCAGGGCATACACAGGACACATGTTATCGGAACATGCAATCCAACTATTTTCCGAATAGACAACCCATAAAAAGGGAATATAACAGTATATGCAATTTCTGTGGACGGAATAATCACACAGAGAATGAGTGTAGATACAAGATATCTAGGAATGGATCGTCTTCAACAAATTACCAACAAGGTACAACAACGCGTAACCCATTCCGAAATAATCCTACAAACTCTGAAAATCGTTTTGGTGAAAATTCTAGGAGCACCAATAGACAAAACGATAGACAAAATGTTCACTTTTCTCGGGTGCAAGAGTCGGAAAACGAGGCCTGACGCCAACCAAAATTTATGGAAGACAGACCAAAGTTTTCTATTTACAGCATTAGATCTTTGGAAATAGATAACGACCATTTTAATGAAGCTCCTAGCCAAATTTACCCTGAGCCCACATACTCCTATAAACCAAGCCATATAAACGAAGATAACCCTGTCCCTAATATAAAGACTCCGATTCATACTCCCATTCTGGAAAACAATTCAGCAACACAGACTGAAAATCCGAAATTTTCAGCAGTATTAAAGACTGAAATCGCTAATATCTCAGATATCCCTATTGACAACGCAGACACTTCAGCAACCAAGACTGAAAACTCAGCAGTATTAAAGACTGAAAATTCGGATCCTGCAGAAAATATACAAACAGAAACCCCTAATATTCCGGCTATCCCAATAGACAACCACGGCACTTCAGCAACAAAGACTGAAAATTCAGCAGTGTTAAAGAATGAAGACCCAATAGTTGCAATAAAATTCGAAACCCAAGTCAGTTCAGCAGCTAATACTGATGAACAAATCTTTTCAGCAGCAAAGACTGACGGATTAAATGTTTCTACAGCAGATATAACTGAAGAAATAGTTCAAACAGCAAATAGGACTGGGAACCAAGATGTTCTAACAGCTAATAAGTCTGAAGAACTATTCGAATCAGTAAATGAGACTGAGAAACTAAACGATCCATCAGCAGTGAGTAAGACTGAAAAGGTAGACGTTCCGACAGCAGTTAAAGCTATGGACAATGACAACACTAAGCCGAAAACAATAAATATTTTAAACAACGAAAACAAACACAAACACTTACTCAAACACGAAATAATAAAAAATGAAAATAATAATTTAACCAAAATAGGTATTGTAAAGAGTAACTATATAAATACATTACAAGTCTTTTTTTCAACAAAAAAAATTTATTCCAATGCAAAATACAAAAAAATAAAAGGTTACACCGTCATTTAAATTATTTAAGATCATTTTTCAAGAAGATTTTTGGTAATAATCATCTTTATTCAATCATCATAGTAATAGGCCCAGAAAGGTTTTGGAAACTTTTCCATAAATTTAAGGAAAAGATAAACACATAACAAATGGCCTTTGTTTTATTATTCAATATATATGAAATAATCTAACAATTGTAGGAAATGACGGAAATGAAAAAAAAAAAAAAAAAAAAAAAAAAAAGTTAATGAGGGGGACGAAAGAAAGAAAATTTTAGAGGTAATATATATTGGAAATTTTAGAATTTATATATATTCGAACGGAAAAGGAAAGAAAGGAAATTTTAGAGATAATATATGTATTGGAAATTTTGGAATTAATATATATATTCGAACGGAAATGAGAATTTTGAAACAATAATATTAATATTATATAATTAATATAATAAGTAATAATAACTTTTGGATAAGAAAACAAAAGGTTCCAAGTAGAAATATTTAAATTTAGTTAGGTAATATGTAATGTAAATAGACTATTTTGACTATTTTTCTAGTGTTAAGAACTTTTTGATTATTGAAAAAATTTAGTTAATATATAATGTAAATAGATTATTTTTCTAGTATTAAGAACTTTTTGATTATTGTAACCTTTGATGAAAGATTAATTTTGAAAACCTTTGTAATGTAATTGAACGAAAATCCAAGTTTTTAATTAATCTTAATTTAATATATAGTTACTAGAAAATTATTCTCTTCAAGGATAATTTTCTTTCTCGAAGAAGGGTGGGATGTTGTATTCCAGAATACTACCCTTATTAAATTTAACACTGAATCTCCTAACACATCCTTAAAAACTTCACTTAACATATATTACATTCTCACTTAATACATACCATTCATAAACATTCACAATATTACCAGTTACAGCACACTTAATAACCTGCACCTTTTTATTTATTGAAAACATAGCAACTTGGATTTTCGTCCGAATTGAATGTGAAAAGTCACAGAAGAAAAAACAGAATAGAGAAAAAATTCAGTTCATAAAGTTAGTTTGAGATTGTAAGTTGAATAGTGAGTTTGGAAAGTTGATATAAATATATTAAATATAGTGATAATATATGAGTTTTAATATCATCTAAAACCCTTTAAGAGCCGTTGAATTTAAAAAAGGGTTTTTCTTGTTAATGGCGCCTCAGCCAGTTGTAACTGGACTTTCACCAAAGGAAGGTCCGCCTGGGACGCGGATCATAATACGTGGAGAATTCTTAGGAACCAGAGCGAGTGATCTAATTGGTTTAACTATTTGCGGATGTGACTGCCTTCTATCAGCAGAGTGGAAAAGTTGTAATAAGATTGTTGTGCGTACAGGACCAGCAAAAGAAGAAAAGGAATAATAATAAGTCCACGCTCTTCCCTCAACCGAGGAAGCACGGCGCCGGACCACAACACACTGTAAATATAGAAAAAGTGTTCAATAAACTTAGAGAACATAATCTGAAGATTCAAATTGATAAGTGTAATTTCTTTAGTCGAACTACAGAATATTTAGGTCACACTCTGACAACAGAAGGTGTTAAACCTAATATGAATAAAATTGAAAATATACAGAAGCTTAAATTACCGGAAACCCAAAAACAAATAAAATCATTCCTGGGAATGACCGGATACTATCGCAAGTTTGTTAAAGACTATGCAAAGGTTGCCCACGGTATGATAAAGTATTTGAAGACAAATTCTAAAATTGATAAAAAAGACCCTCAATATACAGATTGCTCATGAAAGCACTAATTTTAAAATATCCAGATTTCAACAAAAGATTTAAGTTAATAACGGACACCAGCTACTTTGCTTTGGGCGCAGTCCTTACACAGGACAACCACCCACTAAGCTTTGCAAGTAGAACTCTAAACGACCATGAGAAAAAATACTCCACAGCGGAAAAAGAACTTCTTGGTATCGTTTGGGCCGTTAACTACTTTCGCCCATATATTTATGGTACGAGGGTTGCCTTTTATATTTCGGGATTAGAGAACAAAAACAAATATTGATCATCGAAAATCACTTTATTGTTTTTCAAAATATTCCCCATGAAGATCTATACACTTTTGCATGCGTTTGAACCAATTGTCGAAGCACTTTTGCCACTCTGATTGAGGTATCTCCAACACATGCATTCTGAACAACTTTTGTTGGATTTGGCTCATCTTGAAACACCCAGACAGTCGACTGCTGTTTACTTTCGGGCTCATACGCGTAAATCCACGATTCATCATCTGTCACGATGTCATAGACGTGTTTCGAAGCACCGCGACCGTATTTTTTGAGCATTTCTTTCGACCAATTGACACGAGCCTTTTTTTGGGCGATTGACAAATTGTGTGTCCAACGCGAACAAATTTTTTTGACAGTCAAATGTTTATGCAATATTGAATGTATGCTGGTCCCACTAACGCCTAAGGTTGTCCCAATCTCACGATAGGTCACATGACGATCTTCCAATATCAGTTCGCGCACAGCATCAATGGTTTTCGGAACAACAACTGATTTTGGACGACCTTCACGAAATTGATCTTGGAGTGAACTACGACCACGATTGAATTCACCATACCATCGATAAACACTGGTCCTTGATGGAGCTTCATCGCCAAAAATTGAATTAAGTTCATCCATGCACTTTTGCTGAGTTAATCCACGCCGAAAGTTGTAAAAAATAATCGCACGAAAATGTTGACGATTTAATTCCATTTTTGGGACGAGATGAATCTTTTAAGTTACTGTAAACAACACAAATAGCGCTCGTATGTCAAAACGTTCTGAGTGCGTATAACCTCAAAAATGTCCAACTTTACGACAGAGCTGTCAATTGCCGGATTGCAACATCAGGGTTGCCAAATCCCGAAACATAAGAGGCAACCCTCGTAGAACTTTCGATCTACGATCTTTCGAAACATAAAGGGAAAGATATAAACCCTAGATTACAAAGATGGTTGCTTAAACTTGGATAATACGACATAAATATAAATTACATTAAGGGCACAGAAAACAAAGTTGCAGACTTTCTATCCAGAATAAATGCAAATACAGGAGAAATAAATGCCATAGATTTAGAAGAACAAAATGATAACATGAGCACAGCTGCAACAATACACTCACAAGAAGAAAAACAAAATGATCATTTTCCAATCTTAGAAACAGGTATTAATAGATTCCAGACACAAATTATTTTGACACATACTAAAACAAAAGAAATCGAAATTATAGAAGACAAACGAAAAATTTACATAAGTACAAATGACATTGAAAACAACTTCATGACTGATATATTTCGCAGATTTATAAAATCAGGGAAAATAGGAATTTTTTCAGAACTTTCTGACCATATATATAACAAAGTACAACAAAAATTAATCAAACTATTCAATACAAAGTTGAAATTTTATAAATGCACCTACCATGCAAAAGACATGACGAATGAAGACGAAACATATAGATACATTGCAAAATATCATAGGAACGAAACAGGACATACAGGAATTAACGAAAATTACCAAGGACTAAGAAAAATTATATATTTCAAAAATTTAAAAACATATATCCAAAAGTACATTAACAATTGCGATACTTGCAATAAAGCAAAATATGATAGGAAACCAATAAAACCAAAGTTCCTTATAACTGAAACCCCCAATAACGTAAATCAGATAGTTCACCTCGATGTATATATAAACAAGAGACATAGGTTTTTATCATTTATCGACAAATTCTCAAAACATGCAGTAATACTAAATTTAGAAGACAGAAATAGCGTTACAATCATTGAAAAAATACGACTATACTTTTCCATTAAAGGCAAACCCAAGTTAATAATTTTAGACAACCAATTCAATTCAATTAACATCAAACCCAAATAGTCATACAGGTAATTCAGATATTGAAAGATTTCATAATACATTAGGAGAAAAACTTAGAGTTTTGGAAACCGAAAAATCCAAATTATCAATTCAAGAAAGACTTTTCAAATGTGTAGAATGGTATAATAAATCAATTCACTCCGTCATTAAAGCAAAGCCAATAGACGTAATAGAAGGGAAAGTCGATAGAAAACAAATAGAAAAACTTTTAAAAGACTACAAAGAAAAAACCATTAACAAGCGCATTGAAAAACGAGAAACCTATAGACCAAACCAAGATGAAGGTTACGTAAGAAATTATAAAGCATTAAGACACAAAGACCAACCTAAATATAGAAAACTTAAACTAGAAAATATACACCCGACAAATATAAAACGACCCACGAAATTTTTAGATCAACTAGACGTTAATACTTACAATAATGACAGTAACAACACTGATCCACGCAACGACAGGAACATTTAGGAATAATTGACGAAAATAATCATAGCATAATCACCAACTTAATAAAATATAGATATTAAAGTTCATTTCAACTTAACTTTCAAAAAACAAAAAAATATATATATCAGACTCGGTATCGCAGAATACAAGAAAGAGAAAATAATATTATTGACAAAAATCCCAAAAGACATAATAATATTATTGACAAAAATCCCAAAAGACATAATAAGAACTAAATATTCAATTATAACAACTCTATCCAATGAAAATTATGAAGAATTGTGTTCAATAATAAAAAAAAAAAATTTTTGTTTGTAATTTATAACGATAAAGAAAAAGAATTTGTACAACATTTTGTAATGAAGACTAATTTGAATTAAATATATAAATATAATACCACACTATCATAGAAGAACTAAAATTTAATAAAAAAAAAAAAAAAAAAAAAAAAAAAACAATATATTTGGTATAATTGGACAATTATAATTGTAATAACCATAAGCATTTTTACTACCTGTTCTTATTTTTTATCATCATCATCATCGGCACTACAACCTGGAACCGGTCTTGGCCTTATTTAGCAAGTCCTGAGGCTTGTTAAATTTTCCATAATGATTTGTTTTTTCCGGGCAAGGTCATTAGTCTTGCGCCAGAGGCTCCCCGACGGGGAATCGAACCCCGGTCTCCCGCGTGACAGGCGGGTATACTAACCAGTATACTATTGAGGAGCTTATTTTTTATATAATTGAATTAAAAACAAAACTCAGGAGAGTTTCGAATTAAAAGGGGGAGGTGTTACGTCAAAGAATCCTTGACGACACAAAAACCCATCAACCAAAATGTGTAACCTAATTACACATTTTGTCTAGACAGAAATATTATTAAGAACAAAACTCAAAAGGTTACTAACTACAAAAATTCAAAGAAACGTAAAATATGGAATAACCAAATTAGAATATAATGTATATCAAAACATATGTTACCTAATTGCACAATTCATCCAAATGAACAAACTCAAAGATAATTAGCAAGAACTCGTGGAAACACGAAAATGAATATTACACTAATTGCAATATAATACTCGTATCCATTGTGATAAAGATATTATATTGCAACGTAGAGAAACAAACCTAGATATAAGATTTTATGTTAGAGTAAGTTTAGTTTACAAAACGGCACTCTGAAGAGCAGACGTTTGTTAAATTCGAAATTAAATAAAATACAAATTTTATTTAAAAGTGTTTTCCTTCATTTCACTCAAGTGGAGTTTAAGAAAACATAATTCGCGCGACTTTAATTTCATTGATTCCCATCTATGATACACTAATATACAAATGCCAGCGACCCTTCAGGGCTCGCCATATAATCATTCGTCTCAAATCTTGGGTAAACAATGAAGGCACTGAGATTTATGCGTCTTAGGGAATGTTCAGATTACATCCAAAGATAACGCGTCCTGGCAAGAACCATTCAAATATGTACCCACCGATCTACACGATCATAAAGCGTTAACGGAAGCAGCCATTTTAAAAAACCGTTCACGCTTTTAAAATATTGTATTTAAGGGAAACCACAATTTAACCAGTGGGGTGCTGTTTTTATTAAATAAGTGTTACTGCTCCGCGGACGGCGCCTACTCCGTCGATGTCTCAGCTTCCTTCTCTCTGCGTGAACTGTATTCCGGCGCCAGCCGGCCAAACGATTTATTTGGTTAACGTACCGCACTTCCAGAACCGAGCTCTGCTCTGGTCAAAGGGGGTGTTGTTGTCTTGCCCAGTACGATCGTTGTACTCTCCAAATAAAACATTGCTCCTATAGTCACTTGTTCACTCTTTATTACTTGTTATGCACTGATTTTTATTGTGGCCTTATGGAGCGGACTGAAGTAATTCATGTGGACCAAAAAGGTCACATCTTTTTACAGCTCGGTGTTCCCATGGCAACTCCTGCTGCTCTGCCGATATGCCCGCCTTATATAAGCCCGCAGCCGCCTCTTCGTTCATTCGTTTCGTGGGTGCTGCTTTCCTTAGTGGCTTCCTGGAATCAGTGCGCCGCTGATAGTTGTTTCCCAGAAACGTCTGTGCTGGTGCTTGCCTTGCTTTTCTTGGGAATTCGTGTCGGCGTGATACATCGCCAACAGTCTCCCCTGCAGTGCGAAGCACTCCCTCATGTGACGGCGATGTCATCGCTGGAACCAACACTTCGACTCAGCATATTGATCTTCGCAGTGTTCCCCATGTCGTCCTCACGTCCAGGACTCTAATCCTTCCGTCGGGTCCAGGATACACAGCTTGTACTTCTCCGCGGAGCCTGGTACTGTGGGGCGGTGAAGAATCCACCACCAGGACTACATCTCCAACTTGTGGGTCCGTGGTATCTCGTCCGGAGATCCTTCTTGGCATCGGGGTTGGCAGGTATTCTTTTACCCATCTCTTCCATCTTCTCTAGTCCGCCAGCTGCTGCGCTGTTCTCCAGCTCGGCCTACCAACAATGCCGTTGTTGTCGAATTCATCGGATGCCTTCGCACCGCAAGAACGTCTCAACAGGAAATGATTCGGCGTGAGGCCTTCTTCGTCGTTCGGATCCAAATCGAGCCATTGTGGTGGCTCTGTAGTACCCTTTCTTTTACCAGGTCCACTCTCTGCAGGTGTACTCGTTTTGACCACTTCCTTTACCACCTTGTCTGGCGGTTTTGTTTATTTCTCTGTCTGCTGTCCCGCCGTTCGTGCTGTGTTGTCAATAAAGCCATAACTCATTTGATACCTTGTCATAAAGTCATCATCGATTTTCGGAAACCATGCTTTCTTCTCTGTGTCCCAAAATAATATAGCTCCATCCTTGGCTGTGTATGTCCATACACGATTTTCAAAACCATACGTATTCACGGATATCTGATTCTTTGTTACCCACTGATCTCTGATGATACGGAGAGTCCGATGTTACCACATGTGAGGAGTCGGTCACAGAGATTATTCTTCTCGGATCTACATTCCGTATTCCATCACACGAGGTACATTCGATAAGCTTTGGTTTGATAAAAAATGCGAACAGATTACAGCGGCAAAAAAATAGAGCTTTTAAGCAACGGCGCTCCAATCCCACCGATGTTAGCAGAACGGATTTTGTTAGAATCAGAAACGCTTGCAACCAGGAGATTGATACCGCGAAAAAGGCTCACAACGATAAAGTTCCCAATAAACTCTTTGAGTGCCCAACTCATTCGCGTCCCTTCTGACAATGACAAGGGCTGTCAGCAGTAACTTCCTCCTCCGTTGATGACGGCCATAAATTGAAAAAATAAAGCGAACATTTTTCTCCGCGAATTCAAACCTCGACCCCGGTCTTTTGGAGCCACCTGTGATCGCTTCGGTACCCTCTTCGATGCGGGATGTGAGATTTCGCCCACGTACTATTCAACGCATTCTATTTGGAGCGGACTGTAGGAAGGCAACCGGCCCGTACGGAATACCAGCAATAGTCCTTAAGAACTGTTCTCCAAAACTATCGCCCGTTCTTGCCAGGTTCTTCCACTTATCTTATGCACGGAGGACATTTCCTACCTGCTGGACAATCGCTCAAGTTCAGCCAATCCCAAAGAGGGGAAAACTGTCTCCCACAAAATTACCAGCATTACTGTCTATGTTATCTGAGGTGATGGAAAAGGTTATCAATACCGAGTTAATTAAGTATTTGGAGAGCATGGGACTTCTGAATGATCTTCAATACGGATTCCGTGGCAGGCCGTCCACGGGAGACCTTTTGCCACTTATAACCGATATATGGACATCTGCGATTGAGGGCGTGGTGAGTCTAGGGTGGTCGCATTGGATATCTAAAAGGCTTTTGATCGCGTCTGGCACGGGGCAGAGCTGACCAAACCTCGCTCATATAGTCTTTCCCAGCATCTTTGCGATTGGACGAAGAGCTTCCCCGAAAATCGATCGATCCGGGATGTTGTGGACGGCGAGTGTTCGGATTTGTATCCTGTTAATTCCAAGATGCCTCAAGGTTCTATTTTGGGTCCAACCTTCATTTTGCTTTACATAAATGATTTGTTGAAGTCGGCAGATATCAGGGTCTTCAGTTTGAATGATGGTACACTTGTTTCCTCTTTTCCGAGTGATCGACCTAGTACATCAACGTCGCGCCAGCTGGGACGTAGGCAGATCGACTCTCTGAATCGGGATCTAGATAGGGTCCTGCAGTGGGGAAATGCCAATCTTGTCGTTTTCAATGCAACGAAGGTACAGTATACAACATTTACAAGGAAAAGTGGATCATCGGTTCCACAGCTCATGATGAATGGCTAAACCTTCGAATCTGGGGAAAGATTTAGATTGCTCGCCGTCACGGTCTGTGGGAATGTATCATCGCATAAACACGTGTCGAAAATCGCCAGATCCGCCTAAGGAAAACTGAGTTATCTTTTTAGAACCAAGAAATATTTTACTCCGGCTCAACTTCTTCTCCTGTATAAATCCCAGATTAGACCCGCGCCCGAATACTGCTCTCATGTTTGGAGCTCTGCTTCTAAACATACCGTCGACCTAGAGTACTTGAGAGCATTCAGAGACGAGCGATTCGCCTGATTGGGTACAGGGTGCTGACGTCGGGACTACAGTCGCTATCACATCGAAGGCGCGTAGCTGAACTCAGTCTGTTTTACAGGTATTATCGCGGGTACTGTTGTTCGGAAATTCGAGGTATTGTTCCGCTCAATTCGGAATATATGCGCTCCAGGAGACAATCCGATAGTTCGCACCAATTTTGAGTTCATCTCTCGACGACGCGAACATCCCTGCATCAGAACTCGTTCCGTTAGTTGTACCTATATTTTTTGGTTAAAGGGTTTAGGATTTGCTTACCTCCTTTGGGGTGGTCTTGTGCGGGCCGTTTCCCTCTGGATCGGATGGCATGAAAAGTGCGCCCTCTTGACTTCCTCCAGCGGGTGCAGGGGGTTTCCGGATGGGACACTCGGCTGTCGTAGGTTCCTTTGCAGCGGGGGTGGTCTTCGGAGTTTCCTCTCAAGGCCTGATTGGCTACTCCGGGGCAAAGCACATCGTCCTTCACTTGTTCACCGAATGGAGTAACCCGCCAATGGCGTTAAAGCGGCTGCAGCAATAGAGTGTCAATAGACGGATTAACTCGCCAATGGCGTTGATTTAGGGGCCGTAATAGATTGTCAATGAACGTTTCCAGGTTATGTGAAAACGTCCTGAATAAACGAGTCCGCACACGGAGAGCACAAGCTTCCCAGCAACTAAACACATCGCGCAAATGGTTAGTCCAATGCTGAATTATAAACGGCACTCTTTACTTTATGTATATCTCAACTCTATTGGCCCATGCTTTTGTTTACACCTTGAAGCTTACATTAATAGGTGGCCGATCGTTTGGCTTTGGCCTTCTGTATTTGGATTCCATACCATTTGGTACGATATTCCAGATCGGATTAGCTGCTTATAGCAGAGAAGCTTAACTTTGGTGTCAGCACTGATCATGAATCCGAAATGTGCTGCCCTTTTATTCTCTGTGGCAACAGAGATTTGTTAAAAATTTTATTTAAAAATTCCAAGAAGCACAAACACGATTTTGTGTGCTTCAATTGGAACAGGATTCTTGGATGTGTATAGGAATTTATTTGAATAAATTCCTGGAAGGGGAAATCATGAAATGCATTTAGAGTTAAGCATTTCATGATGTTAGGATTATTAGGAATTGAATCAATACACGACAAATGGACTTTGGTTTAAATTTATCGTGCACATCATTCAATTGGATTGGGATGTAAGTTAATTTGAAATTGAATCAATGTGCGACAAATTAACTTTTGGTTTAACTTGTCGCTCATATGATTCACTATGGAAATTAGGTTGGGATTATAGGTAATATTGGGGATTTGGGTGGGAGTAGTGATTTAGGATCACTACAGTTGGGAGTAGTGATTTATGATCACTTCACGTTACAGAATTAGAAAGTTGTGGAACTCTCTCCTGGGCAAGTTTTACCGGATCGTTACATCCTGCAACTTTTTTTTATTTTTTTTTATTAGACTTCTCTCGGGAGAGGCGAACCTATAGTGTCGAGTGGGCGCCCCGAGATGCCATCAAATAACTGTTGCAGTTCTTTTTGAACAGTTGCAGGTTGTAACGCTCCGGGAACACTCGCGTGGGAAGCGAGTTCCACAGCTTCCCCGCTCTGTAACGGAACGAGTTCTGATACAGGGATGTTCGCGCTGTCGGGAGATGAACCACAAACGGGTGCGATCCGTCGGATTGTCTTGTGGAGCGCATATAGACCGAATTGCGTGGAACAATGCCAAGAATCTCCGAAGAACAGCCCCCGTGATAATATCTGTAAAACAGACAGAGGTCAGCCACGCGCCTTCGATGTGATAGCGACTGTAGTCCCGACGTCAGCGCCGAGTCCCCAATCAGGCGGATCGCTCGTCTTTGTACGCTTTCAAGTAGGTCGAGGGTATCTTTAGGAGCCGAGCTCCAAACATGAGAGCAATATTCGAGCGCGGGTCTAATTTGAGATTTATATAGGAGAAGAAGTTGGGCCGGAGTAAAGTATTTCTTGGCTCTCAAAAGATAACTCAGTTTTCATGAGGCTGATCTGGCGATACCCGATACGTGTTTATGCCATGATACATTCCCACAGACCGTGACGCCCAGCAATTTCAAACTTTCCCCAGCTTCGAGGGCCCGGCCACTCATCATCAGCTGTGGAACCGATGATCCAGTTTTCTGCATATATCGGTTATAAGTGTCAAAAGGTCTCCCGTGGACCGCCTGCCACGGAATCCGTATTGACGATCATTCAGAAGACCGTTGCACTCCAAATACTTAACCAACTCTGTATTGATGACTTTTTCCTATCGGACGGTAATTTTGTGGGAGACACTTTTTTCCCGTCTTTGGGATTGGCTGAACTCGAGCGATTTTCCAGCAGGCAGGAAAGGTCCTCCGTGCATAAGATAAGCGGAAGAGTCTGCCAAGAACCGGCGATAGTTCTGGAGCACAGTTCTTAAGGACTATTGCTGGTATTCCGTCCGGGCCGGCTGCCTTCCTACAATCCAGTTCACGTAGAATGCGTTGAATAGTGCGCGGACGAAATCTCACATCCCGCATGGAAGACCGTACCGGCGAGATCACAGGTGGCGCCAAAAGGCCTGGATCGAGGTTTGAATTCGCGGAAAATAAATTCGCGAAAACATTAGCTTTATCCTTTGGATTCGTGATTAACGTCCCGCTGTCTGTCACCAACGGAGGGAAAGAGGAGGAAGCAAAGTTACTGCTGACAGCCTTTGCCATTGACCAGAAGGAGCGCGAACCAGTTAGGCACCGAAGGAGCTTGTTGATCACCCTGTCGTTGTGAGCCCTCTTCGCGGTATCAATCGCCTGGTTGCACGCGTTTCTGATTCTAACAAAATTCGTTCTGTTAACATCGGTGGGATTGGAGCGCCATTGCTTAAAAGCTCTATTTTTTGCCGCTGTAATCAGCTCGCATTTTTTGTCAAACCAAGGTTTATCAGACGAACTTCGTTTGATGGAATGTGGAATATACATCTCCATCCCCAGAAGAATAATCTCTGATACCGACTCCGCGCAAGCGTTAACATCGGAGTTTGCGAAGCACACCTCCGACTATGGAAAGGGTGCGAAGAAATCTCGCATATCGTCCCAGTTAGCAGCCCCATACTTCCATACATGGCGAAGCTGCCTAGGCCGGTTATTCGCTTGGTATGCAAGTGCTTGCGCGACAATTACCAAGCAGTGATCTGAGTTTCCCAGTGGCGCAAAAACCTCTACGGTATAAATACTCGGTTCGGATGTCAAAAACAGATCCAGGGTGTTCGCATAATCGCCTCGGGCATCCGGTATTCGCGTTGGCTCCCCCACGAGTTGAGCCAAGTTGTGGCTTACAGCAAACATCTCCGCCAGCCTCCTAGCCTCGTCGGTTCTGTTAGAATGTAACAACCAGTCGGAATTGCGCACATTAAAATCGCCAAGGACAACAATTTCAGAAGCTGGGGGGGTTGATCTGTATCCAGTAGACGGTATATGAAAGATGTTCGAAAAATTTCGCCGATCGATCGTCATTCGAGGAGCGGTAAAGACAACAAAGAAATTTAACGGAATTCCTCGGCACGACCCTCAATCATATGATGTCCATATTATTTGGCTCCAACGCCTCCATCCTCTGGCAAGCCAGATCGGAC
This sequence comes from Microdon myrmicae, assembly GCA_963931805.1. NCBI lineage: Eukaryota > Metazoa > Arthropoda > Insecta > Diptera > Syrphidae > Microdon > Microdon myrmicae. The sequence goes on from OZ007497.1 coordinate 254,744,876, forward strand.
CGTGTGAAGACGCAGACTACGCCCTTAAAACGGAATCTCGAATGTAAGCCGTTTCCCGAGCAACGAAGATATGTCGAATCAGTTGACGAATCGACCTGGGTCTCAGTTAGGGCAAGGATATCAGGTTTCGTTGTTTGCAAATATTGGTGGACGGCGTTTACATTAGTATTGGTGAAACCGATGCCCCTGATGTTACAAAATGCCGTCACCAGTCGAGCGCGGGCCGAGCCTCGAGAGCTAGCCCGGTTATGCGATGACGAACCTCTCAAAGTTCCATTATTTATCATGATATCTGCATGATGTTCCCCCTGACATAGTCCCCCCCGGAGATCCGAATGGGAAACTAGTTTACCTCCGGAATTCTTTATATCAGAAGACACCATCATGACTTATCCCCGTGTCAGTCCGGGCCATCAGCCACACATCCGAAACACCGTCGAAGATTTCTCTCGGCGATATCGCGGAATGTACAGCGTGACTGGATGGTATCTCACCTTTGGACCGACTACCACCTAACCAACCTTTTCTCGAACCGGTCCATCAGCCAAGCTCCGAAAGATGGCCAGGGATTTCTCCCGACCATTTCACGGAGCCCATAGCTTGATGGGGTGGTATTTCACCGGGCGCACAGGGCGTTGGGACCCCGGCTACCACTCGGCCTTTAGTCCACTCTTACGACAAGCTGGCCTAGCTGTGAGTATATTCTAACGCCCTACTCACAGAGCCGAACTGTTCAAAAAGACCTGCAACAGTTATTTGGTGGCATTTCGGGGCGCCATTTCGGCGCTATAGGTTCGCCTCTCCCGAGAAAAGTATATGTTTATTAAAAAAAAAAAAAAAAAAAAAAAAAAAAAAAAAAAAAAAAAACTGAAGCCAAGCAAAATCGCATTTCAACGTCTCTCGACTTCAACTCATGTGGCACCAAATTCTCTTGCTTTCTTGCTTTTGGATGAATCCCAATATTTTAAGGCGCTTGAATATTACTGTGGCGCAAGGCTAATGATCTTGTCTGGAATCACAAATTATTATGGACAATTTAGCAAGTCTCGGATACCGGCTGGATACCGGTCGAGACTTGCTAAAATGGGCCAAGACCGGATCCCGGGTGTAGTGCCGATGATGATGATGATGAATATTACTGCTTGTGTCACGTGCATTGAGTTTGTAAGTTCTTTTTGGGTCTGACACGTGTCTTCACTAAGTAAAGTCTCCAATTCTTCACCAGCGGCTGGCATGAATGCTCTCTGCCTTCATGTCAAAATTACAAATTTTGAAAAGCGCTAACCATTTGTGACATATTTCTCTATATTAAACCAGTAACACACGACATTTTCAAGGCAGTAAAAACTTGTGTGTGGCTCCTCGATAGTATAGTGGTTAGTATACCCGCCTGTCACGCGGGAGACCGGAGTTCGATTCCCTGTCGGGGATCCTCTGGCGCAAGACTAATGACCTTGCCCGAAAAAAAACAAATCATTATGGAAAATTTAACAAGTCTCAAGACTTGCTAAATAAGGCCAAGACCGGATCCCGGTTGTAGTGCCGATGATGATGATGATGAAAAATGTATGTGTATTAACTTGGCTTGACTTTGACAGATCAAACTCAATCGATTTTTGACAGTCAACAAAAGACAGCTGTCACTGTAAAAGATAGCTCCTATGATAATTATGAGATTATAGTAAATACCAAATACGAACTTTTTAAGTCACACACCAAATAGACCACAACACACCAAATAGACCACAACAGCATAGGTCGGAACTCTCCTTTCCAGATACTGTCACATTAATCAGGCAGATAAAAATCGTGCTTCAGTCGTTCCACTCGAGTTTGTAATAATCTATGGTAGATCTAACATACCATCAAGACCAATATGCATCGATACCTTTTTCCCAACTTTTCTCTTTTCTTCCATTCACCCCGTGACATTTAAGGACATCAAAACATCCCTTTTTTGTTCCCGCATATTATATATTATATTTAAAAAGGTGGATTTATCGACGCCAATACCATTTCTACAAAATTTCAACACGACACTCGCTCGTTTTATTGAGAATCCATTCAAAATTGTGAATTTATTTCAATATATCAGACAGAGGCTTATCAACAAATTTGATTTATGCAATAATATTAAATTCCAGAATCCAGTAATTAAGACTGACGAAATGTCTTTTCTGAGCTTAAAATCCTCCATTCTGTTGAGACAGTCAATCCAAAAGTGGATTCTTAGCGAACTGCTTTAAGTCTAAATTGATTGACGAAAAATCATCAGGCATGAGTCGCATCGTCTTTAATCACACGTCCATTTTTTGAAGAATTACTGTCATCTTTTTGCTTGCCTTCACTCGTCATCCATTTCACAATTTTTACTTTGCACAGTAAATGGTCTCTTCAGCATTCCTCGGGCATTTGCAGGAATGTGTGTTGGAAGAGTGTCCTCTCTAAACCCCGCCAACTACTATGACGGGCTTGAAGTAGCAATGGCAGTAGCAGCAGCAGCAACAGCAACAGTAGTGACCAAGTAATGCAGAGGCAACGCCAACAGCAACAGTGGCAGCGACTGCAGTAGTAGCAGCCCAACAACCACCTCCCACCACCCACCGCCCGTTTGACTAACCATCCCACAGGGTTTTCGATAATGAGCGGATGAACAACCGAGACGGCCCACCAGTCCAACCGAAGCCAACCTCATGTACATATGTATATAGCCAGTCGGTTTCCCCTCATACGTCAGTATCTAGATACTTTTCCGTCGCCTCTATCTCTATCTGTGTTCAAGTTCTTTACTATTTTATGCATTCAATCAGGCAAAGCTTACTCTCGCCTCAGTGCGAATGGGGGGCATAACAGAAAACAAATGAAGCAAGCTTGCGCGCGTGTACAACGGTGCATTAAACACAGTTATATTAACATGGCAGACCAGAGATACACCAGCAGCACCAGTAGCACCACCGGTAGCAGTATCTGTACAACTCACAGGTTTTCTTCTTTCTCCCGTATCCCGTATTCGGTATCCAGTATCCCGGTCTACAGTTCGCTATTCCTCCATGGTTCACGTGCGCCGGCCGACGACATCACCAACACCATCACGCTGTGCGCCATCATCAACCATCGTCGCACGGAATTCCAAATTGCGACAGTGTGTGCTCTGACTAGCGCTGTAGCCACATACTCGCCGTTCTAAATTCCCACACACGCACACACACTGTGGCAATTCCGTATCGGCGGCATTAACAAGGAACGGCCGGCTGGAGAATCGACTTAGTCCAACTTGGATGGCATTCAACTATTTCAGTTAAAACGGAACTTTCGCACAGAATGGTTATCGTATCTAAAGCAGTGCAACGGACGAAGGCAGGGCTCTGAACAATCCCACCAACTCCAGACTAACTCTGGAACGATAGGAACGAACGGTCGTCGCCACCAATTCAAGCTCAGTCTGTGTTCGGTGTTCGAGTTAAAAGTACGTCCAACTAAGGGCTGGCCAGGCCAAAACTATCTGGCTATGGTGTGGATGTATTCGCGGAGTATCGTTCGAGTAGTGGTTCGTTGCGTACACCGACCTTCGAAACCGGAGCGTTTTGTTTTGGAGCTTTCTTAGACGAAGCACAAGAAAGAGAAAACGACACGAAGAAGGCAACACACAAAAATGATGTCAACTAGAAAGCTTTTCATAGAGCCAGAGGTGACTGTGGCTGGCAGTGTTGCCAGTTGTTAGTCGTCAGTCGCTCTGAAGCCTCTCTGGTTACCGATCATCCTATACAACACTATTTCCACTATCTCTGCCAGTGCCTAAGTGCGATGTACTCTCTACGCATTCCTAAACACTTCGTCTCCTGTTAGTTGCCCTCCTCCCAACACGACTAGTTAACAATATCTTTCGCGTTAACGGTGAACACACCTCAACATCTATCTGTGCTAACTAACAATCTCAAAGTGTATCTATAATGTGCAATAGCTGGACGATCGTTAATCAATTTGCAATTCCCGCGAACTTTACACTATGACCAAGTACAATACAAAGTGCTATTAACAAGTTTTTAATATTTTCCTGAAGTCTTCGCCGCCTCCCCTTCTGTAGCTTGTGAACGTATGACGTCGTTTTTAAGGCGAAAAACTGCGCAGTTAAGGTGCAGATTCACAGGAAGAAGGAAGTTCCGAGCTGATAAACGCATAAAGAAATTTTAGTGTGAACTAGGACTCGCCAGCAACCAGCTGTTAAGTCGACACGAACGGAAGAGAAAAGTACCATCTGCCGTCACCATCAAGCAACAGCCACCTCGGAACGAAAGCACACCACCACTCGACTGTTAGTTTATTTTATTTATGTCTAACATTTATATAAACTGATAACACTCGGCCGACAGTTGTGCAAAAAATCCCGAGAATCGCACGCAAAAAACATTTATTTCCTCCAACAAAACCAAAGTCAACAACAAAATAAATAAATATACATCTGCATGAATATGTGTGGAAAAACACTACAAAAAAACAGTAAAATGGCAAAGAACACCGAAAGATAAGTGACACCCTCTCTGCATGTGTTTGGCAGCATACTAATGCCGGCAATGTAGTGGTCGTGCTTGCCGACAAAACGCCGTCCTCAGTTCTTGTCGGCAGTGCTGCCGTTGCAGTCAAAGTTGAAGTGCCGAGTTAGGGGTCGGGGCCGCAGAACTTCTACATCGCGTTACTACACATTCAAACTGAAAATGAGGTAAATTTTCCATACGATTCGACGAGATACATTACAATGTTCGGACTGCCCCACACCCGACCCTTGGAGGGGAAGAAAAGCGAGTGATAGACAAGGAAAACAACGAACAAAAAATGTATTAGTAATAAAAATAATAATGATGACAATGGCAATCCAGCAACACGCGCATCACCCTCCTGGAGAGGGTAGTCGAGCCCGAGTCTATAATCTACCAATACGCAGTGTGTGTTGTGTGTCGATGGCCTTCACATCCCCTTCGTCTGGAAATTTTATGTAAGTACACATACACTTATCTTCAGCATTACTTCAGTCGTGTGGCGATTGCAAATCCTCGGCGAGAGATACCGTCTATGGATGCACACGCCATATTTCAGTTGTACTATCATTTCAGCTGGTTTGATAAAATTTGGGAACAGACTGATGGCCACCTAGACATTCCATCCCTTTTGTTGATTGTGGAGTCATTTTGTTTCCCTCACAGTTATTTATATTCAAATAGTCGATATAGCATTGCAATCGTCTGTCACTGAACGATTATCTCGCAGTACAAAGAAATGTGCAAGGGCAATGAGGTGGGTCATTCCACCTTATTTTCACCAGTGTCAGTATCTCTTTTGTAACCACACGAACTCTGTTTAAATTTGGTAGCAGATCAGTAGTCTCAGGACTATCCAAATTGTTGAATGCTAATTATTTTATGGGCAAACTTAAGTCTTTAGAGGAATCTCGGCTGGATCTCAGAATGGCTATTGTGACCTTTTTCAAAACCGCATGTAATTGCGGATTTCACAGTCACTTCTGTCCCTTATGTCATGATTTTCGAATTGAACAGTTGATTAAATTTAATAATCGCATTCATAGTTTTATTCTTGTTACTACGGAAATTCGAGTTCGCGAATAAGTAACTTTCTCCCGTTTCTGACGTCTTCTGCCCGTACTACATTTGCCGGGTTAATTTCTCTAACTCCCTTTTATTGTTATCTTCTTGCCTTTTCTACTTATATGTTTATCATTCCTTATACTCTGTTAACCTACTCTACCAGTCGATCTAATTTTCTCCAGGTGCTGGCAGATCAACCCACCGACAAGGCTTTCCGACAATTTGCGGTTGGAATAGTTCTGATATTTTTATTCTTGCTTTTGCTAAGTGGTGTCGAGTCAATAGTCTGTGTCACTGTTTCTTTACGTTTGCTAAGTAATGTGTCACTGTTCTGAGTGGCTGTTCATTGGTGTAATGGAACCTAGTATACATACCGCCTTGATCAAAAAGTTTCCGAAATTTACTCAGAAAGTCAAAGTACAAATATTTTCATGAAAATTGATCTCTTTTTTCTTTGCAGTTTAGAATACGTAAATCCTATTTACTATTTATTAATCTTCTTAACATTCCGGTTTGTCGGGTCAAAAAATAGGTTATTTTCATGATTTTTTTTAAGAGAAAGTATTAAAGATATAACAACCTTTTTTTTTAAACATTTTATTCATGTTTCGACTACGTTTGTAAATTTTGTGGAGTCACTCCGGGACCGGAAACCCCCCCTCCAAGTGTTCAACGTTAGCCATCCGTTCTGCTCGTGTAAGGGTTATTTTCGTCCCCGGTGAAGAAATACGAAAAATGCAAAAAGTTTATTGAACTTAAATACATGTAGCCCAATATGAGGGAAAAAAATTTTAAAATTGATAAAAAACAACAAAATGGCGGACTATTGAAAAAAAATTGATTTTTCGCCCCTTTTTTGTTCTATTTTTTAGTTATAACTAAAAAAAAAAAATAAATAAATAAAAAAGTAATTCACTCACAATTTGCGTGTCATCATCATCACCGGCACTACGATCGGGATCCGGTCTTGGCCTTATTTAACAAATCGCTCCACCGGTCCCGATTTCGAGCCGATGTCATCCAGTTTGGCACTCCGAGGATCTAGGCGTCCTGGTCTACGCCATCCCTCCATAGCAGACAAGGTCTGCCGCGCTGTCTCCTTCCATACATCCTGCCACAAAGTACTTTCCGGGCAGGCTCCTCTTCGCTCATTCGAGCTAGGTGCCCCGCCCACTGGAGTCTACCGACCTTGATTTTTCTTACAATATTAGCCTCAAGGTAGATTGCGTACAACTCATGGTTGTAGCGTCTCCGGAATCGTCCTCCCTCACATACGGGGCCAACAATTCTCCCTAAGACCGTTCTCTCGAACGCGGCCAAGAGTTCAGGGTGCCTTTTATTAAGCACCCAGGTCTCAGATCCACACATGAGTACTAGTAAGACCACGGTCTTGTACAGTAGTAGCTTGGATGTTCTGGATAAATTTCGGGATTTAAAGAGCCTTGATAGACCATAGTAGGCTTTGTTGGATTTAATCAGCCGTTCGCGTATTTCTTCTTCCATATTGTTAACGGCTGATACTATTGACCCAAGGTAGTTAAAGGATTGCACTACTTCAAATTCGTGCTTCACTACCCTGATAGTTTGACCGACGTTAGGTCTTCTCTTCGTAGAAGTTGCCACCATGTACTGAGTTTTTCCCTCATTAATGTGCAGTCCCAGTTTTTGTGCCGCATGCTCGATCTGTGTGAATGATTCCTGTACCGCCGATTCGGTTCTACCGATGATGTCGATGTCATCTGCGTAGGCAAGTATCTGGCTGGACTTGGTGATAATACTCCCTCTTGTTGAAACGCCAGAGCCACGGATTGCTTTCTCCAACGCCAGGTTGTAGAGGAGGCAGGCTAGACCGTCCCCTTTTTGGAGTCCGTTAAAGATGTTTATTGGTTTGGACAGCAATCCCGCTATTTTTACTTGACTAGTTACGTTGGTCATCATCAACCTACAAAGTCGTATAAATTTGTTTGGAATGCCGAAATCTCTCATGGGATTATATAGTTCTACCCTGGCTATGCTGTCATAGGCGGCCTTAAAATCTATAAACAGATGATATAATGGAATCTTAAATTCCAGACATTTTTCCATCGCCTGCCTAAGGGTGAATATCTGATCAATCGCTGATTTGCTTGGGATGAAGCCACACTGATATTGACCAATGATGACTTTAGCGTATGCGGCTATCCGATTTTGTAGGATAGTGGAGAATATCTTATAGGCTGTGTTCAGCAATGTCATACCCCTATACTTGCTGCACACTGTGATATCTCCCTGCTTATGTACGTGGCAAAATATACCACGACGCCAATCTTCCGGCATCTCATCTTGCCCCCATACGTGCACCACGATCTCATGAATTGCGTGATGTAACGCTGTTCCTCCTTGTTCGATCAGCTCAGCTGGTATGCCATCAGCTCCAGGGGCTTTATTTGATTCGAGCTGTCTTATGGCTTTTAATGTTTCCTCAATGCTTGGTGGCGGCAGCATTTGGTCTTGGTCTTGCATTGGTGGAGCCTCTAATTCTTCTGTGAGCTGACCATTTAGCAATTCATTGAAGTGCACTTCTCATCGCTCCAGAATGTCAATTTGCGTGTGCTTGTTAAAATTGTGTGTGCGAACTTTCATAAGAATCGCATGCACCGTTTTCATATTATCGCTTACACCGCACTCAAAAAAGTCGTTTCGAGAAAAACGCATTCAAAGTTTGGAGATAAATTAGACAAAAGATAAAAGTGATTTTTTTCATGAAATCATCGGGATTTTTTATACTATCAGCTCGACATCTATTCCTGGGCCATAAACAATTCCTTCCACGACTTCGAATTGGTCTTCCAGTTGCATTTTCGCCTTTTTTCCTCGCTGTTCGTGGCTCGTGCGAGTTGTATACTAGGCTGCGGTCAGCGTCTTGTAGCCGATGCAGCAAATGCTCTCGCAGCGTACCCAATTTTGATGCCCAGACTTGCATTATTAGCAATACGGGTAAAAACCCCTCATTAAACATACAAGCTGCGGTAAGAGCCGCAACTTCAATGATTTTCTTACCACTGTATGTGTGTTTTGGCGCCATTTGCCAGATAGTAGCATTGAAACTTTCGTTGTTATTTTGCGTGAAACCTCCCTCGCATTTTTTTAACAAATCGCGATCTGTCAGTTTTACGTAAACTGGGTAAATAGCTGTTCGTACTTTAGAATCCAAGGGAGGTTTGTCGTGGTGGAACTTTGACAGCTCATTCGGAGCTTCCGCGCGTTTCCATGTGCACCATGACTCCGGGCCCTCTGGACAGTTTTGATGTTGCGGATTTTCATCGGTTGATATTTTGTGGTAGTATGTTGCCCAAATTTCTTTCGCCATTCTTCAGCAGAGTGAGCATTGCGTCTAATAGCAAGTTCGTAATAAATCGTCATTTCTGTTATCATGTTTCCCGTAAGTTTGCCAGGACCAGCTTCTCCTAATTGGTCTGTTTTTTTTTTGCTTTTTTTATGACACCGCGTAATTGCGAACCGATTCGCTTTCCCACGTGATTGATACACTCGGCCTTTACAACATTTGGAAATGATTTCTACAACGCCTTCATTATGTTTACATCTCCGTCTCCAACGTACCTTTCGTAAATGCCGCCGTGCAGATCAAAACCGCGCTCGAACATCTCTAACATTCCGTCAGGCTCCATTTTACCCGAACTTCCATTGTGATCCAATGTGCAAACTGGTTCGTGCTCATCCCACCAAGTATCATATTCGGGGGTGCCTTTCTTTGTTTTCATAAGGTTGCAGCCTTCGCAATAACGCGATTTCACAGTAAGATCGAGAACTTTGTTTTGTTGCCGATCAATGTCATAACGCCATAATTAGCAGTATGACACCTTTTGTCCAACTACCATCACCAGAAGCAGTAAATTTTTTATCTCCACTTTCATCAGTTTTTTCTTTTTCTTCTTTGCTATCCTTTTTTATCACGGAAGAAAAAACGCCGATACAAGCGGTGTGTGCATTATCGAGAGCGGTGTGTGCATTATCGAGAGCGGCGTAGTACATGTGTTTCGTAAATTCGCCAATATCCATCAGTGAAGTGAAACAATGTAATTCATTTAACCCGACACCCAAGATGCGCATTACGAATACTATTCTACGAATAATTTCGTAAGCTTTGTTGGCGATTCGTGGACAGGACTCGATGACCCTCTCACCACAGTTGCATTCGACGATCAGTTTGAATTCTAGGCCTTTCTCAGATTTTTTTGAAAAGTTTATTGAACCGTCACAGTTTTTACACTTTATAATGTTTGAAAGTTCGGAAAAAACTGAAAAAAATGTAACATCACGTATGCTGCCGTCACTGTGACCGTTGGAGCGAAGTCGGGCGATGTAGCCAATTTTTGTGCCGATGTAGTCGCATACTCCGTTTCCAGTTCATTTAGAGTTCCCATAAATCCTTTTTGTTTTTTATATCGACTCCCTGGACGCACCCCTGACTTACGCGAACCTTTAACGTTTTTAAACATTATGTTAGAAAAATTCACCTTTGAAAAACGTATGAAACTGACGCCTAAACGTGAGCACTGCACGCCCTGAGACCACGTTTACACTAAATACTTTTTCCTCCTCATGAAAAAGAAACAACGAAACCTCAAAAATACCTACCCCGCGACGTCACCGGTAGCAACATCTTCCATAGTCACCAAACAAGAAAAAACCACCGGCACCGTGCAACGGGCAAGTTAATTTCATATATATGAAACTAACTAAAACTCAGGCAATCGCAGGTCACCCGCACTACGCCCGAATGTAAAAACAACATACACAGGAGCGACTATCCATTACCGCTTATGAACATGTTGTTCAGTCGCACAAGATTGCGACATATTCAAAGAAGTGGCAGTTGGCCCAAGCCAACAGCGAAGCAAATTAATGCCCATAAATGGATAGTCTGCATCTTTCTAAATACACGGTAGTTGCCACCTATGATACGAATTTGTATCCGCGGGTGACCCGACCCTTTAATGACCTATAACTTTGGAACCGCATAAGATTTCGTTTCCAAATTTTAACATATTATTTTTGAAGTATAAAACTATCGATTAAGCAAAAAAAAATGGATTTTTTGAACCGAACAAACCGGAATGTCCCCTTAAGTCTTTATAGGAATCTCGGCTGGATCCCAGAATGGCTATTGTGACCTTTTCAAAACCGCATGTAATTGCGAATTTCACTGAGTCACTTTCCTCTGTCCCTGATGTCATGATTTTAGAATTGAAAAGTTGATTAAATTTAATAATCGCATTCATAGTTTTATTCTTGTTACTACGGAAATTCGAGTTCGCGAATAAGTAACTTTCTCCCGTTTCTGACGTCTTCTGCCCGTACTACATTTGCCGGGTTAATTTCTCTAACTCCCTTTTATTGTTATCTTCTTGCCTTTTCTACTTATATGTTTATCATTCCTTATACTCTGTTAACCTACTCTACCAGTCGATCTAATTTTCTCCAGGTGCTGGCAGATCAACCCACCGACAAGGCTTTCCGACAATTTGCGGTTGGAATAGTTCTGATATTTTTATTCTTGCTTTTGCTAAGTGGTGTCGAGTCAATAGTCTGTGTCACTGTTTCTTTACGTTTGCTAAGTAATGTGTCACTGTTCTGAGTGGCTGTTCATTGGTGTAATGGAACCTAGTATACATACCGCCTTGATCAAAAAGTTTCCGAAATTTACTCAGAAAGTCAAAGTACAAATATTTTCATGAAAATTGATCTCTTTTTTCTTTGCAGTTTAGAATACGTAAATCCTATTTACTATTTATTAATCTTCTTAACATTCCGGTTTGTCGGGTCAAAAAATAGGTTATTTTCATGATTTTTTTTAAGAGAAAGTATTAAAGATATAACAACCTTTTTTTTTAAACATTTTATTCATGTTTCGACTACGTTTGTAAATTTTGTGGAGTCACTCCGGGACCGGAAACCCCCCCTCCAAGTGTTCAACGTTAGCCATCCGTTCTGCTCGTGTAAGGGTTATTTTCGTCCCCGGTGAAGAAATACGAAAAATGCAAAAAGTTTATTGAACTTAAATACATGTAGCCCAATATGAGGGAAAAAAATTTTAAAATTGATAAAAAACAACAAAATGGCGGACTATTGAAAAAAAATTGATTTTTCGCCCCTTTTTTGTTCTATTTTTTAGTTATAACTAAAAAAAAAAAATAAATAAATAAAAAAGTAATTCACTCACAATTTGCGTGTCATCATCATCACCGGCACTACGATCGGGATCCGGTCTTGGCCTTATTTAACAAATCGCTCCACCGGTCCCGATTTCGAGCCGATGTCATCCAGTTTGGCACTCCGAGGATCTAGGCGTCCTGGTCTACGCCATCCCTCCATAGCAGACAAGGTCTGCCGCGCTGTCTCCTTCCATACATCCTGCCACAAAGTACTTTCCGGGCAGGCTCCTCTTCGCTCATTCGAGCTAGGTGCCCCGCCCACTGGAGTCTACCGACCTTGATTTTTCTTACAATATTAGCCTCAAGGTAGATTGCGTACAACTCATGGTTGTAGCGTCTCCGGAATCGTCCTCCCTCACATACGGGGCCAACAATTCTCCCTAAGACCGTTCTCTCGAACGCGGCCAAGAGTTCAGGGTGCCTTTTATTAAGCACCCAGGTCTCAGATCCACACATGAGTACTAGTAAGACCACGGTCTTGTACAGTAGTAGCTTGGATGTTCTGGATAAATTTCGGGATTTAAAGAGCCTTGATAGACCATAGTAGGCTTTGTTGGATTTAATCAGCCGTTCGCGTATTTCTTCTTCCATATTGTTAACGGCTGATACTATTGACCCAAGGTAGTTAAAGGATTGCACTACTTCAAATTCGTGCTTCACTACCCTGATAGTTTGACCGACGTTAGGTCTTCTCTTCGTAGAAGTTGCCACCATGTACTGAGTTTTTCCCTCATTAATGTGCAGTCCCAGTTTTTGTGCCGCATGCTCGATCTGTGTGAATGATTCCTGTACCGCCGATTCGGTTCTACCGATGATGTCGATGTCATCTGCGTAGGCAAGTATCTGGCTGGACTTGGTGATAATACTCCCTCTTGTTGTAACGCCAGAGCCACGGATTGCTTTCTCCAACGCCAGGTTGTAGAGGAGGCAGGCTAGACCGTCCCCTTTTTGGAGTCCGTTAAAGATGTTTATTGGTTTGGACAGCAATCCCGCTATTTTTACTTGACTAGTTACGTTGGTCATCATCAACCTACAAAGTCGTATAAATTTGTTTGGAATGCCGAAATCTCTCATGGGATTATATAGTTCTACCCTGGCTATGCTGTCATAGGCGGCCTTAAAATCTATAAACAGATGATATAATGGAATCTTAAATTCCAGACATTTTTCCATCGCCTGCCTAAGGGTGAATATCTGATCAATCGCTGATTTGCTTGGGATGAAGCCACACTGATATTGACCAATGATGACTTTAGCGTATGCGGCTATCCGATTTTGTAGGATAGTGGAGAATATCTTATAGGCTGTGTTCAGCAATGTCATACCCCTATACTTGCTGCACACTGTGATATCTCCCTGCTTATGTACGTGGCAAAATATACCACGACGCCAATCTTCCGGCATCTCATCTTGCCCCCATACGTGCACCACGATCTCATGAATTGCGTGATGTAACGCTGTTCCTCCTTGTTCGATCAGCTCAGCTGGTATGCCATCAGCTCCAGGGGCTTTATTTGATTCGAGCTGTCTTATGGCTTTTAATGTTTCCTCAATGCTTGGTGGCGGCAGCATTTGGTCTTGGTCTTGCATTGGTGGAGCCTCTAATTCTTCTGTGAGCTGACCATTTAGCAATTCATTGAAGTGCACTTCTCATCGCTCCAGAATGTCAATTTGCGTGTGCTTGTTAAAATTGTGTGTGCGAACTTTCATAAGAATCGCATGCACCGTTTTCATATTATCGCTTACACCGCACTCAAAAAAGTCGTTTCGAGAAAAACGCATTCAAAGTTTGGAGATAAATTAGACAAAAGATAAAAGTGATTTTTTTCATGAAATCATCGGGATTTTTTATACTATCAGCTCGACATCTATTCCTGGGCCATAAACAATTCCTTCCACGACTTCGAATTGGTCTTCCAGTTGCATTTTCGCCTTTTTTCCTCGCTGTTCGTGGCTCGTGCGAGTTGTATACTAGGCTGCGGTCAGCGTCTTGTAGCCGATGCAGCAAATGCTCTCGCAGCGTACCCAATTTTGATGCCCAGACTTGCATTATTAGCAATACGGGTAAAAACCCCTCATTAAACATACAAGCTGCGGTAAGAGCCGCAACTTCAATGATTTTCTTACCACTGTATGTGTGTTTTGGCGCCATTTGCCAGATAGTAGCATTGAAACTTTCGTTGTTATTTTGCGTGAAACCTCCCTCGCATTTTTTTAACAAATCGCGATCTGTCAGTTTTACGTAAACTGGGTAAATAGCTGTTCGTACTTTAGAATCCAAGGGAGGTTTGTCGTGGTGGAACTTTGACAGCTCATTCGGAGCTTCCGCGCGTTTCCATGTGCACCATGACTCCGGGCCCTCTGGACAGTTTTGATGTTGCGGATTTTCATCGGTTGATATTTTGTGGTAGTATGTTGCCCAAATTTCTTTCGCCATTCTTCAGCAGAGTGAGCATTGCGTCTAATAGCAAGTTCGTAATAAATCGTCATTTCTGTTATCATGTTTCCCGTAAGTTTGCCAGGACCAGCTTCTCCTAATTGGTCTGTTTTTTTTTTGCTTTTTTTATGACACCGCGTAATTGCGAACCGATTCGCTTTCCCACGTGATTGATACACTCGGCCTTTACAACATTTGGAAATGATTTCTACAACGCCTTCATTATGTTTACATCTCCGTCTCCAACGTACCTTTCGTAAATGCCGCCGTGCAGATCAAAACCGCGCTCGAACATCTCTAACATTCCGTCAGGCTCCATTTTACCCGAACTTCCATTGTGATCCAATGTGCAAACTGGTTCGTGCTCATCCCACCAAGTATCATATTCAGGGGTGCCTTTCTTTGTTTTCATAAGGTTGCAGCCTTCGCAATAACGCGATTTCACAGTAAGATCGAGAACTTTGTTTTGTTGCCGATCAATGTCATAACGCCATAATTAGCAGTATGACACCTTTTGTCCAACTACCATCACCAGAAGCAGTAAATTTTTTATCTCCACTTTCATCAGTTTTTTCTTTTTCTTCTTTGCTATCCTTTTTTATCACGGAAGAAAAAACGCCGATACAAGCGGTGTGTGCATTATCGAGAGCGGTGTGTGCATTATCGAGAGCGGCGTAGTACATGTGTTTCGTAAATTCGCCAATATCCATCAGTGAAGTGAAACAATGTAATTCATTTAACCCGACACCCAAGATGCGCATTACGAATACTATTCTACGAATAATTTCGTAAGCTTTGTTGGCGATTCGTGGACAGGACTCGATGACCCTCTCACCACAGTTGCATTCGACGATCAGTTTGAATTCTAGGCCTTTCTCAGATTTTTTTGAAAAGTTTATTGAACCGTCACAGTTTTTACACTTTATAATGTTTGAAAGTTCGGAAAAAACTGAAAAAAATGTAACATCACGTATGCTGCCGTCACTGTGACCGTTGGAGCGAAGTCGGGCGATGTAGCCAATTTTTGTGCCGATGTAGTCGCATACTCCGTTTCCAGTTCATTTAGAGTTCCCATAAATCCTTTTTGTTTTTTATATCGACTCCCTGGACGCACCCCTGACTTACGCGAACCTTTAACGTTTTTAAACATTATGTTAGAAAAATTCACCTTTGAAAAACGTATGAAACTGACGCCTAAACGTGAGCACTGCACGCCCTGAGACCACGTTTACACTAAATACTTTTTCCTCCTCATGAAAAAGAAACAACGAAACCTCAAAAATACCTACCCCGCGACGTCACCGGTAGCAACATCTTCCATAGTCACCAAACAAGAAAAAACCACCGGCACCGTGCAACGGGCAAGTTAATTTCATATATATGAAACTAACTAAAACTCAGGCAATCGCAGGTCACCCGCACTACGCCCGAATGTAAAAACAACATACACAGGAGCGACTATCCATTACCGCTTATGAACATGTTGTTCAGTCGCACAAGATTGCGACATATTCAAAGAAGTGGCAGTTGGCCCAAGCCAACAGCGAAGCAAATTAATGCCCATAAATGGATAGTCTGCATCTTTCTAAATACACGGTAGTTGCCACCTATGATACGAATTTGTATCCGCGGGTGACCCGACCCTTTAATGACCTATAACTTTGGAACCGCATAAGATTTCGTTTCCAAATTTTAACATATTATTTTTGAAGTATAAAACTATCGATTAAGCAAAAAAAAATGGATTTTTTGAACCGAACAAACCGGAATGTCCCCTTAAGTCTTTATAGGAATCTCGGCTGGATCCCAGAATGGCTATTGTGACCTTTTCAAAACCGCATGTAATTGCGAATTTCACTGAGTCACTTTCCTCTGTCCCTGATGTCATGATTTTAGAATTGAAAAGTTGATTAAATTTAATAATCGCATTCATAGTTTTATTCTTGTTACTACGGAAATTCGAGTTCGCGAATAAGTAACTTTCTCCCGTTTCTGACGTCTTCTGCCCGTACTACATTTGCCGGGTTAATTTCTCTAACTCCCTTTTATTGTTATCTTCTTGCCTTTTCTACTTATATGTTTATCATTCCTTATACTCTGTTAACCTACTCTACCAGTCTATCTAATTTTCTCCAGGAGCTGGCAGATCAACCCATCGACAAGGCATTTCCGACAATTTGCGGTTGGAATAGTTCTGATATTTTTCTTCTTGCTTTTGCTAAATGGTGTCGAGTCAATAGTCTGTGTCACTGTTTCTTTACGTTTGCTAAGTGATGTGTCACTGTTCTGAGTGGCTGTTCATTGGTGTAATGGAACCTAGTATACATACCGCCTTGATCAAAAAGTTTCCGAAATTTACTCAGAAAGTGCAAAGTACAAATATTTTCATGAAAATTGAACTCTTCTTTTTGCAGTTTAATACGTATTTTATTTTACAAAGAATTCACAGTTTTTACTTAAGACTAAGTGCTAAATCCTATTTACTATTTATTAATCTTCTTAAATTAGCTTACCGGGTGTTCACAAGCATTCTAAATTGTTCAATGGAGTTTTGTTTTGCTTTGTGGCGTTCAATAATTTCTTGAATAACATATAATTTCGCTACAATACAGCTTAGGATTAATTATTTTTAATAAATAAGAGTCGTTAAATCGATTTTGAATTAATGTAACACTTTATTAGTCCGTTAATAACAACCGTTACTTTTACCGTACACTTAACGATTTCTTGACTTATCGCTCCCGTACTTATCGCGTCATTGACTGCTTACTTCTCCTTCTTACTTCTTCCCGATCTGCGTGCGACGTATTTATACCGTTTTTCCTCCTTCTGATTCGGTGTTTCGTTTTCGTCCGTTCCACAGCCTCGAATTTTCTATTGCTCATAGTCTCCAGTTTTCCAGTACTTTCTAGAATATTCTAGTACTTTGTTTCGGACTTTCTAGAATATTCTAGTACTGATTGTCATATTCGTCACAATATGTTATCTGTGTGTATATATGTAAGAGGCCTTCTCTTTAAATCTCGTTAATTTAGTTTTGTCCGAACTCACAATAATTTTAGAACCAAATGAAACATCATTAGGTATTAAAATTATATTAAAAACTAAAATTAAATCTGGGGAAGGGAAATGAGTGCGTTGCGCCTGAGAGGCAAACTATATTTGGGGGCCTACAGTCCTCTCTCTGTCGCTGGTCCACTACCTGATCTCCTCCTCTTCAAAGAATACTTGTGCCAACGCTTGATCTAACCCTCGAAATATTTTTTTGAGTTTTCGGTGTTTTGAATGGTCATCAAAGCCGTCTTCGAATTTGCCATTATTTCCTTTTGCCCCATAGTAGTTTTCTGACTCGATTGGACAGAAAGAAGTCACAGGGACCCACAATCAAGGAAATGTTGAGTGATATACATTCTTGGTCACTAAGTCGCAGATAATGATGGCAATGTGCTACTGTGTGTTATCATAGTCCAAAATTCACGAGTTGTTTTTTTCTGTCCTTGGCGGGCTGCTTCACGCAATTCTTTTCTTTTTTTTTTATTAGACTTTTCTCGGGAGAGGCGAACCTATAGCGCCAAGTGGCGGTTTTAACGCTCCAGGAACACTCGCATGGGAAGTGAGTTCCACAGATTCCCCGTTCTGTAACGGAACGAGTTCTAATGCAGGGATGTTCGCGCCGTCGGAAGATGAACCGCAAACTGGTGCGATCCGTCGGATTGTCTTATGGACAGTATATAAGCTCCTCGATAGTATAGTGTTTAGTATCCCCGCCTGTCACGCGGGAGACCGGGGTTCGATTCCCCACCGGGGAGCCTGTGGCGCAAGACTAATGACCTTGCCCGAAAAAACAAATTATCATGGAAAATTTAACAAGCCTCATGACTTGCTAAATAAGGACAAAACCGGTTCCCGGTTGTAGCGCCGATGATGATATTAAGCCGAATTGCGTGGAACAATACCACGAATTTTGGAAGAACTGCACCCGTGATGATATCTGTAAAACAGACAGAGGCCGGCTACGCGCCTACGGTGTGATAGCGACTGTAGTCCCGCCGAGTCCCCGATCAGGCGGATCGCTCGTCTTTGTATGCTCTCAAGTAGGTCGAGGGTATGTTTAGGAGCCGACTCCAAACATGAGAGCAATATTCGAGCGCGGATCTAATTTGGGATTTATATAGGAGAAGAAGTTGGGCCGGAGTAAAATATTTCTTGGCTCTAAACAGATAACTCAGCTTTCCTGACGCTAACCTGGCGATGATCGACACGTGTTTATGCCACGATACATTCCCACAGACCGTGACGCCGAGCAATCTCAAGCTTTCCCCAGCCTTGATGGGTCGGCCATTCATCATCAGCTGTGGACCCGATGATCCACTTTTCTTTGTGAATGTTGTATATTGTGTCTTCGCTGCATTGAAGTCGACGAGATTAGCCCTTCCCCACTGCAGGACCTTATCTAGATCCTGATTCAGAGAGTCAATTTGTATGCATCTCAGCTGATGCGACGCAGATGCACCAATCGGCCGAACACTCGAAAAGGAGGAAATAAGCGTACTATCATTCGCAAAACTGAACACTTTGTTATCCGTTGTCTCCAACAAATCATTTATGTGAAGCAAGAACAAGTTTGGAGCCAAAATAGAACCTTGGGGCAGCCCCGAATTAACAGGATACAGATCCGAACACTCGCCGTCTACAACAACCCGGATCGATCGATTTTCAAGGAAGCTCTTCGTCCAGTCGCAAAGCTGTTGGGAAACTCCATATGAACGAAGTTTGCTCAGCAATGCCCCGTGCCAGACGCGGTCAAAAGCCTTGGAGATATCCAATTCGACCGCCCTTGACTCACCATGTCTCTCAATCGCAGATGTCCATATATCGGTTATAAGTGTCAAAAGGTCTCCCGTGGACCGTCTGCCACGGAATCCGTACTGACGACCATTCAGAAGTCCGTTGCACTCCAAATACTTAACTAACTCTGTATTGATGACTTTTTCCATTACCTTAGATAAAATAGACAGTAATGCTATCGGGCGGTAATTTTGTGGGAGACACTTTTTTCCCGTCTTTGGGATTGGCTGAACTCGAGCGATTTTCCAGCAGACAGGAGAGGTCCTCCGTGCATAAGATAAGCGGAAGAGTCTGCCAAGAATCGGCGATAGTTCTGGTGCACAGTTCTTCTTCCGTCCGGGTCGGTTGCCTTCCTACAATCCAGTTCACGTAGAATGCGTTGAATACTGCGTGGACGAAATCTCACATCCCGCATCGAAGACCGTACCAGCGAGATCACAGGTGGCTCCAAAAGGCCGAGATCGAGGTTTGAATTCCCGGAAAATAAATTCGCGAACACATTAGCTTTATCCTTTAAATTCGTGACTAACGTTCCGCTTTCTGTCACCAACGGAGGGAAAGAGAAGGATCCGAATTTACCGCGGACAGCTTTTGCCATTGGCCAGAAGGAGCTTACTGATCACCCAGTCGTTGTCAGCCTTCTTCGCGTTATCAATCGGTTGGTTGCACACGTTTCTGATTTTAACAAAATTCGTTCTGCTAACATCTGTGGGATTGGAGCGCCATTGCTTAAAAACTCTATTTTTTGCCGCTGCAATCTGCTCGCATTTTTTTATCAAATCAAGGTTTATCAGGGTTTCCGAAGCACACCTCGGTCCATGGAAAGGATGCGAAGAAATCTCGCAAATCATCCCAGTTAGCAGCCCCATACTTCCATACATAGCGAAGCTGCCTAGGCCGGTTATTCGCTTGATATGCAAGTGCTTGCGCGACAAATACCAAGCAGTGATCTGAGTTCCCCAGTGGCGCAGAAACCTCTACGGTATAAAACTACTGCCAACTCCATCTTAGGCAGTAGTCGTAGTGATCGGAGCGACTGGTTTGATGATGAGTGCAAACTAGCGACTGAACGTAAGAATGCTGCATACCGGGCAATGCAGCAGGTTAATAGGACGCGGGTGCACGAGGAGAAATACAAAGAGCTCAGAATATCTTAAAATAGGCTTCACAGACAAAAGAAAAGTGCCTGGGAAAAAAACCTTGTCTGTGAAATAGAGAAAAGTAGAGGGCGAGGTCCGCACCATGCGCGGAAGTTCTACCAAATAATCCGCAGTATGACGCGGTACACACCACGCTGCACTTACTGCAAGGATAGAGGGTAATCTGATCACCGATCCTGAAGGCATTCTGGAGCGACGGGAAGTGCGCTTCAATGAATTACTAAATGGTCATCTCACAGAAGAATTGGAGGCTGCACTGACGCAAGATCAAGACCAAATGCTGCCGCCACCAAGCATTGAGGAAACATTAAAAGCCATTAGACAGCTCGAATCAAATAAAACCCCCGGAGCTGATGGCATACCAGCTGAACTGACCAAACAAGGAGGGACAGCGTTACATCACGCAATTCATGAGATCGTGGTGCACGTATGGGAGCAAGAGGAGATGCCGGAAGATTGGCGTCGTCATATAATTTGCCCCATACATAAGATGGGAGATATCACACTGTGCAGCAACTATAGCGGAATAACATTGCTGAGTACAGCCTATAAGATACTCTCCACTATCCTACAAGATCGCATAGCTCCATATGCTAAAGTCATCATTGGTCAATATCAGTGTGGCTTCATCCCAGGCAAATCAGCGATTGATCAGATATTCAACCTTAGGCAGGCGATGCAAAAAATGTCTGGAATTTAAGATTCCATTATATCATCTATTTATAGACTTTAAGGTCGCCTACGACAGCATAGCCAGGGTAGAACTATATAATCCCATGAGAGAATTCGGCATTCCAAACAAATTTATACGACTTTGTAGGTTGATGATGACCAACGTAACTAGTCGAGTAAAAATAGCGGGATTGCTGTCCAAACCAATAAACATTTTTAATGGACTCCGACAAGGGGACGGTCTGGCCTGCCTCCTCTTCAACCTGACGTTGGAGAAAGCAATCCGTGACTCTGGCGTCACAACTAGAGGGACTATTATCACCAAGTCCAGCCAGATACTTGCCCTACGCAGATGATATCGGCATCATCGGTAGAACCGAATCCGGCTGTACAGGATTCCTTTACCCAGATCGAGCAGGCGGCACAGAAACTGGAACTGCACATTAATGAGGGGAAAACTAAGTACATGGTGGCAACTTCTGCGAAGAGATGATCTAACGTTGGTCAAACTATCAGGGTAGTGGAGCACGAATTTGAAGTAGTGCAATCCTTTAACTACCTTGGGTCAATAGTATCAGCCGATAACAATATGGAAGAAGAAATACGCGAACGGCTGATTAAATCCAACAAAGCCTACTATGGTCTATCAAGGCTCCCGAAATGAATCCAGAACATCCAAGCTACTACTGTACAAGACCATGGTCTTACCAGTACTCATATATGGATCCGAGGCCTGGGTGCTCAATAAAAGGCACTCTGAATTCTTAGCCGCGTTCGAGAGGAAGGTCTTAAGGAGATTTGTTCGCCCCGTATGTGAGGGAGGACGATTCCGGAGACGCTACAACTATGAGTTGTACGCAATCTACCTTGAAGCTAATGTTGTAAGAAAAATCAACGTCTGTAGACTCCGGCGGGCGGGACACCTAGCTCGAATGAGCGAAGAGGAGTCTGCCCGAAAAGTCCTTTGTGGCAGGATGTATGGAAGGAATCAGCGCGGCAGACCTTGTCTGCTATGGAGGGATGGCGTAGACCAGGACGCCTAGATCATCGGAGTGCCAAACTGGATGACATCGGCTCGAAATCGGGACCGGTGGAGAGATTTGTTAAATAAGGCCAAGACCGGATCCCGGTTGTAGTGCCGATGGTGATGATGGTCATAGCATGGATTCGAAATACGTTCTTCACTACTTCATCACAAAACGCTATATAATCATACTCATAACTGCGTCACGTACAGCATCAACCTACGCTCTCCTTTTTGGAGTTTTACAAGGGCAACAATCTACTTTGCGTTTGCATTTGAAAATCCCTGTTTAGAAACCAGGAGTGGTTAGTTAAATGCCATACTTGGAAAAACAACGGTGTGTTGTATCGAGAGGATCTAATTCGTCGTCTGCATAAACGTAGATGGTTTTTGATTATTTAATATGATTCACAACTTTAGGGTCGATGTTTCTGAATCTTCAGATGTCGAATAATGACAAAACAAAGCGTTTCTGATTATTAAGAACCAAAAGAGACAAATCAATAGTTGCAAATTTACAGGAAAAATAAAATCGGGTTCGCGTCGACAAAAACATGGGTCACACTTGTAACACCTGAGCATAACCCCAGGTATTAACATTTATTATTTTATGTTATCTCTCGGTGGATACTCCTCCGAGGTTATTCATTTGTTATATTCACCTGTTTGTATTGCGTTGTTCCTTTGACAGTCTGTAAAGGGGTTTGTTCTCCAGATGGTTGGCTTCTGGTCCTTCGAGCCGGGTAACACCTGTTTGTGTAAAGTTGATCCTATGTCGTGTTGGATAAAAAGACTTCTTCCTTCTTTGTGACTTTAACTTTATTCAATTGGGAATAACCATCCCTTGTTTATTTACACTTTACAAAAGCAAGAGTAATTTAGTTTATTTAAAAACAACAAGACCCGCTGTACAGTTTCGATGGCCGCAGCCTTCTTGTTGCAATTATTGGTAAGTTAATGCAGATGATGCATTTTCCTCACCTGGAACGTGTAACCTATTCGGAGGTTATTCGCCAGTCATGAGCCATTCGCAATATTCATTAATTGTTTAATGTGCCCTGCTAAAACTGCAACGGCAATGAATTGAGCAATCACTTAATTGCTTTAAATGCGGACAACCAATTATAGGACATTGCCCGCGTGTGCCAATCGTATCATACGATTAATTATGCCTCACTGCTGTGTTCGCTACTTCGTCGAACTCAACACTTTTCCGACGCTCAATTATTTCGTCGCCGGTGGCCTTTGACGACACTGCCCGCGATCGTATATCGTGTATCACACTTGTAAACGTATGTATTTGTAAAATGACGTGCTCGCTTGATTTTTGTAATACGAAGCAGAATGCAGTGGCCTTGGGGGGTGGGGCAAGTGTATGGCTGATATATGATAATTGGCTTTGGGCATGGATGGGTAATTATCGCAATGTATGCGATATGAATTAATAGCCCGTGGAGAAGGCTTTGCTTCTGAATGAATGCGAAATTTAATTCTATGCATTGTATTGCTTGTGGGAAAGGCGAGTATTGCATTGTATGCAGAATATTTTGAGGATTGATCATATAGATGGATCATAGGATGCTGGAATCAAATTAATTATAATGATTGAGAAGGGGTGTAAGCGAGGTGTAACACATTGAATGACAATTTTTTGCAGAATAGAAAACGCGGATCGCAACTTAAAAAAAAACTGCAAGCTTTCCCCGAAGATATCGACAGAGTTGACAGACTAAGTGGCAATTCGGACGAAGCCTCTTTGTGGAATAGAAAACGCGTTTACTTTTTTCCACAAACGCGCGCACAAAAGGGGATTTTGGAGTACCCTTACATTTTTTTTATAAGATACTGTTGGAAAGGGAACGCTTACAGAGTGTTCTGGTAACAACCTTAATAGTTCTAGCGCCGGATAGGTGGAGCTTAGGTCAACAAGCAGGGCATATATAAACAGTGGCACCGATGACTTTCTCTCTCTCTCTCCTTTCGCCGCTGAACCAGTCGTCAACACAATTTAATTCAAGATTTAACTTAAGACTAAATGTTAACTTCTGGTTTACAAATATCATTCTTACAAATAAAGTCTCATTTCCAACAGATACAAACTGTAAATTTTCCTCAAAAACATCCATAGAAGCGCCAGATTAAACGTGAGTTCTTAGGAAACCTGTATGTGAGGTGGGAAACGTGGATAATGACTTCAAAAAGCTAGAACTGAAATGTTTGGTAGAAGACATCAACAAAGTTTACATTATCCTCCAAAAAAATCCACTGTTTCAAAATTGGAGCAGATCCCTCCGTTTTTTCCTCAATGAATTGTCAATCCTCACAACATATGTTTTGTAAGTCCGCTTTAACTCTAGCTCATTGTCTATTCCGCCATCCAACATTGCTGGATTAGGGGCCTTTTACTCTCTATGCGCTTAACTAATTTCAGTTGTGGCTATTTGATTGTTTTGACAGATGCTTTTTCAAACGGATAATTAGCATCTAATATAAGCAATTCGTCGAATATATATTTTCTAGAGTTCTACCATTCTCTCATAAGTTCTCGAAAACGTGGAATCCACACTCTTATTTTTGCTGATTGCCCATTTTTCACACTTATATAGAACAATACGTTACGTAAAACCAAAATGTGTCCTACAATTTGATCTTACTTTGAATCGCATGCAATAACTCGCTAAATCACCAGTCCGAACCTTTTTGTAATTCACCTTTTACAAATAAATAAATTCACGACAAACATTTGACTTTCAAAAAGTACAAACAAACAGCGTGTCAAAAAAGGTCTCTTTAAGCATTCAACCCAATTTTAGTAATCTAGGATGACAAGCCATTTCTGAATAATAAATTATACCACAGAAAGCGACAGACCAATAAAATGAAAGGCTCCCTCCTCAGAAACATGGAGGAAAAAATTCACACTGCAACAAATGGGTGCCCGATTCATATGTTTCTGCTTTGTTTTCAATTTCCATTAAGCGATCCATAATGTTCTTAGTTTTGACTTCCACATATTTTCTATACCAATATCATTTTGCCCAATAGCATATATTTTACAATCAATCTTGTAAAGTCCCCCCTAAGTTTCCAATCATGTTCTGAATTCAATATTAGAAGGGTCTGTTTTTGACTTTCCCCACTACAATTTACCTTAGAATCACGTAAGCACCCTCTAAAACTGATAACAAAACAAAAGACTGCTCCACTAAGTGTACCCTCTCCATTATACAATTCATCTTGTCTCCTTTTACAAGGAATCTCTTACAAAAATAATAAATTGATTCTTAAAGCATTTCCTTCACTCACTTTAACTTGTCAGTTTCTTCAAGCATCGTTCCATAAAAAAGACAATCACCAACTTGGGTCCTAAATCTTCCCCTTGTAGCACTTAGTACATCAAATTCAAACGACAATCACAAACGAAAATGTGATTCTGATGTTTGTGTATAGTAAAGCAAAACAAAGCAGCTCGGTGTTTAGGGAATTCTTGAGAAGCCTGCTGTCACATCCTACTGACATTTTGCTAGTCATTGTTCCCCAATGAGAGATAAAACGTCGACGTTCCTGGAATAAGGAAAAAATTGATTCCTTATTGGGTGTATCAGAAACAGGGCGTAATAAATTACAGACATTTCGCAGAGTAATGAAATTTTAATCGAGTTTCCCTTCCATGTCTAATCAAGTTGGAAATTCCTAGTACAGCCGGACAGACGTTGGATTCGTCCTTTGCTTTCTACGCAACAAATTTCCATAAATTCAATTTAGTTTGTGGCCTCCCTTTGGGTTTCGAGACCCATTTTAATAATAATAAAAAAAACCGAACCAAGAAACTGAAAGGTCATTATGTTGCTTGATTGCCTTTCGAAGTCGTCAGATATGTAAATTTGATCCTTGGTATCCTTGTCAGAAGAGCACAACAAAAAGTTTTGCTAGCACTATATGATTTTTAAGTAGACGATAACCAACATAAGTAGGCAAGTGTGGTGGAATACATGTTTCGGTCCTTCCGTCAGTTTTACCAACTACCGTATATCGTAAGGATACTATATAGATGTGGTGTCGCGTGTGGGGGTGGAAACATACTTGAGATGGATTGGAACAATTGAATTCCATAGTTTTCTAGCCGCATATGAAGTGGAGGTAGACTCTTTAAGTGTGTCTTTATTTATCCGCCACATAAATTGTTTCTCAATCTTGCGATCGGAAAGGCAATCAGGTGATTCTCCTTTAGTCCTTCTCCATTTACCGAATTTGTGCTTATTCATCTTGTTGATTATAGTAAACTTTTCTATGCATTCTATTCTTTGATATTTGCTCCCTGTGGATTTCAATGCATAAGCAGGGGCCTTTCCTAACCAAGTTTATTTTTGACATCCTATTTGAGAAATATGTTCTGTACACTAATTATTTTATTAAGGATACCTCACCTGTTCAAACTCTGTTCTATTAAAAGAATTGGGGAGGTCCTATGTTGAATTTCCTTACCAAGTTTATTCTTGACATCCTATTTGGGAAATATGTTTTGTACACCAATTATTTTATTACGGATACCTGACCTCTTCAAGCTCTGTTCTGTTGAAAGAATTGGGGAGGTCCTATGTGCACGTTCGACGGGGTGACTGGTTCCTTTTCTCGGTCGACCGTTCAGGATTCTATTCTCTGTCGATGGGTGGCGTTTTCGTTGATATCTCCCCTTTTTTATATATCGAAGAAGGAGGGAGCGTGCTATCGTGAAAGTGTTTAGATTCTTATTTCACATTCAGAATTTTCAATTTAAGTGTATTTTTAATCGGGTACTAATTATCACGAACACCACCCACCAAATAAGACTCACCAGACACGTCTCACTCCTGGTCGTTGACTATTATTAAAGGTCCTTTTAAAAGATCGTTTTTGTTGGCCCTTAACGTGTGACCACGTCCTGGTAATATTTCTCCATTTGCTGCTGTCTAACGCAAGATCCTTTTTTCTAAAAGATTTTCTTTGTTAGCCTCTAGGCCGAATGTTTGATCCTCTGCTTCGTTTATTGTGCCTTAAATCTTAATGCCGCTTGGAATTTCCAGTGATGTTCATGGGCTGTTATTGAACTAAACCTAGTAACCTGGGTAAGTGGAATTTAATGGACAGCGGTGTTAAAGATACTTTCGTATATTTTAATAACGCAGTTGTTGTTGGTCGCTTCGTTATTTATGGACGGCACCGTGTGTTCTTTACAAGACATTTTCTTAGAGCAGGATTTAATGGAGATAGTGCCGCCATAGCGCTGTGAGTAGGGCGTTAGAATATACTCACAGCTAGGCCAGCTTGTCGTAAGAGGCGACTAAAGGCCGAGTGGTAGCCGGGGTCCCAACGCCCTGTGCGCCCGGTGAAATACCACCCCATCAAGCTATAGGCTCCGTGAAATGGTCGGGAGAAATCCCTGGGCATCTTTCGGAGCTTGGCTGATGGACCGGTTCGAGAAAAGGTTGGTTAGGTGGTAGTCGGTCCCAAGGTGAGATACCACCCAGTCACGCTGTACATTCCGCGATATCGCCGAGAGAAATCTTCGACGGTATTTCGGATGTGTGGCTGATGGCCCGGAATGACACGGTGATAAGTCATGATGGCGCCTTCTGATATAAAGAATTCCGGAGGTAAACTAGTCTCCCATTCGGATCTCCGGGGGGGACTATGTCAGGGGGAACATCATGCAGATATCATGATAAATAATGGAACTTTAAGAGGTTCGTCATCGCATAACCGGGCTCGCTCTCGAGGCTCGGCCCGCGCTCGACTGGTGACGGCATTTTGTAACATCAGGGGCATCGGTTTCACCAATACCAATGTAAACGCCGTCCACCAATATTTGCAAACAACGAAACCTGATATCCATGCCTTAACTGAGACCCAGGTCGATTCGACATATCTTCGTTGCTCGGGAAACGGCTTACATTCGAGATTCCGTTTTAAGGGCGTAGTCTGCGTCTTTGCGCGGTCCAATCTGGCTTGCCAGAGAATGGAGGCGTTGGAACCCAATAATATGGACATCATATGGTTGAGGGTCGTGCTGAGGAATTCCGTTAAATTTCTTTGTTGTCTTTATCGCTCCCCGAATGGCGATCGACCGGCGATATTTTTCGAACATCTTTCATATATCGTCTACTGGATACAGATCAACCTCCCTGCTTCTGAAATTATTGTCCTTGGCGATTTTAATGTGCACAATTCCGACTGGTTGTGGAGGCTGGCGGAGATGTTTGCTGTAAGCCACAACTTGACTCAACTCGTGGGGGAGCCAACGCGAGTGTCGGATGCCCGAGGCGATTATGCGAACACCCTGGATCTGTTTTTGATATCCGAACCGAGTATTTATACCGTAGAGGTTTCCGCGCCACTGGGAAACTCAGATCACTGCTTGATATCTGTCGCGCAAGCACTTGCATGTCAAGCGAATAACCGGCCTAGGCAGCTTCGCCATGTATGGAAGTATGGGGCCGCTAACTGGGACGATTTGCGAGATTTCTTTGCACCCTTTCTATGGTCCGAGGTGTGCTTCGGAAACTCCGATGTTAACGCTTGCGCGGAGTCGGTATTAGAGATTATTCTTCTGGGGATGGAGATGTATATTCCACATTCCATCAAACGAAGTTAGTCTGATAAACATTGGTTTGATAAAAAATGCGAGCTGATTACAGCGGCAAAAAATAGAGCTTTTAAGCAATAACGCTCCAATCCCACCGATGTTAACAGAACGAATTTTGTTAGAATTAGAAACGCGTGCAACCAGGCGATTGATACCGCGAAGAGGGCTCACAACGACAGGGTGATCAACAAGCTCCTTCGGTGCCTAACTGGTTCGCGCTCCTTCTGGTCAATGGCAAAAGCTATCAGCGGTAACGTCGCATCCTCCTCTTTCCCTCCGTTGGTGACAGACAGCGGGACGTTAGTCACGAATCCAAAGGATAAAGCTAATGTGTTCGCGAATTTATATTCCGCGAATTCAAACCTCGATCCAGGCCTTTTGGCGCCACCTGTAATCGCGGCGGTACGGTCTTCCATGCGGGATGTGAGATTTCGCCCGCGCACTATTCAACGCATTCTACGTGAACTGGATTGTAGGAAGGCAACCGGCCCGGACGGAATACCAGCAATAGTCCTTAAGAACTGTGCTCCAGAACTATCGCCGGTTCTTGGCTGACTCTTCCGCTTATCTTATGCACGGAGGACCTTTCCTGTCTGCTGGAAAATCGCTCGAGTTCAGCCGATCTCAAAGACGGGAAAAAAGTGTGTTCCACAAAATTACCGTCCGATAGCATTACTGTCTATTTTATCTAAGGTAATGGAAAAAGTCATCAATACAGAGTTAGTTAAGTATTTGGAATGTAACGAACCTCTGAATGATCGTCAATACGGATTCCGTGGCAGGCGGTCCACGGGAGACCTTTTGACACTTATAACCGATATATGGACATCTGCGATTGAGAGACATGGTGAGTCAAGGGCGGTCGCATTGGATATCTCCTGCTGAACAAACTTCGTTCATATGGACTTTCTCAACAGCTTTGCGACTGGACGAGGAACTGCCTCGAGAATCGATCGATCCGGGTTGTTGTGGACGGCGAGTGTTCGGATCTGTATCCTGTTAATTCGGGGGTGCCCCAAGGTTCTATTTTGGCTCGAACCTTGTTCTTGCTTCACATAAATGATTTGTTGGAGACAACGGATAACAAAATGTTCAGTTTTGCGAATGATAGTACGCTTGTTTCCTCCTTTTCGAGTGATTGGTGCATCAACGTCACACCGGCTGAGATGTAGACAGATTGACTCTCTGAATCAGGATCTGGATAAAGTCCTGCAGTAGGGAAGGACCAATCTTGTCGACTTCAATGCAACGAAGACTCAGTATACAACATTCACAAAGAAAAGTGGATCATCGGTTCCACAGCTGATGATGAATGGCCGGCCCCTCGAGGCTGGGGAAAGTTTGAAATTGCTCGGCGTCACGGTCTGTGGGAATGTATCATGGCATAAACACGTGTCGAATATCGCCAGGTCAGCCTCAGGAAAACTGAGTTATCTTTTTAGAGCCAAGAAATATTTTACTCCGGCCCAACTTCTTCTCCTATATAAATCCCAAATTAGACCCGCGCTCGAATATTGCGAACTCTGTCTGTCTACAGACATTATCACGGGTGCTGTTCTTCGGAGATTCTTGGTACGAGGGTTGCCTCTTATGTTTCGGGATTTGGCAACCCTAGTGTTGCAATCCGGCAATTGACAGCTCTGTCGTAAAGTTGGACATTTTTGAGGTTATACGCACCCAGAACAATTTGACATACGAGCGCTATTTGTGTTGTTTACAGTAACTTAAAAGATTCATCTCGGCCCAAAAATGGAATTAAATCGTCAACATTTTCGTGCGATTATTTTTTACAACTTTCGGCGTGGATTAACTCAGCAACAGTGCATGGATGAATTTAATTCAATTTTTGGCGATGAAGCTCCATCAAGGACCAGTGTTTACCGATGGTATGGTGAATTCAATCGAGGTCGTAGTTCACTCCAAGATGAATTTCGTGAAGGTCGTCCAAAATCAGTTGTTGTTCCGAAAACCATTGATGCTGTGCGCGAACTGATATTGGAAGATCGTCATGTGACCTATCGTGAGATTGAGACAACCTTAGGCGTTAGTGGGACCAGCATATATTCAATATTGCATAAACATTTGACTGTCAAAAAATTTGTTCGCGTTGGATCCCACACAATTTTTCAATCGCCCAAAAAAAGGCTCGTGTCAATTGTTCGAAAGAAATGCTCAAAAAATACGGTCGCAGTGCTTCGAAACACGTCTATGACATCGTGACAGGTGATGAATCGTGGATTTACGCGTATGAGCCCGAAAGTAAACAGCAGTCGACTGTCTGGGTGTTTCAAGATGAGCCAAATCCAACAAAAGATGTTCGCGCACGAAGCACTTCCAAGCAAATGGTCGCCTGTTTTTTCGGAAAAACTGGACATGTCGCAACCGTACCACTAGAACAACGCAGAACAGTAAATTCTGAGTGGTACACAACCATTTGTTTGCCAGTTGTCTTCCAAGAAATCAGGAAAACCGGCCGCCGAAGATGGATCACTCTTCACCACGACAATGCGAGCTCTCACACATCGGCTGCGACAACTGCATTTTTGAGCACCCAAAACATCGATTTGATGGGTCATCCGCCGTATAGTCCTGACTTGGCACCGAATGACTTCTTTTTATTCCCGTACGTAAAAAACAAACTGAGAGGTCAACGTTTTTCGACACCTGAAGAAGCGGTTGCTGCATTCAGAATGCATGTGTTGGAGATACCTCAATCAGAGTGGCAAAAGTGCTTCGGCATTTGGTTCAAACGCATGCAAAAGTGTATAGATCTTCATGGGGAATATTTTGAAAAACAATAAAGTGATTTTCGATGATCAATATTTGTTTTTGTTCTCTAATACCGAAATATAAAAGGCAACCCTCGTATTGTTCCACGCAATTCGGTTTATATGCGCTCCACAAGACAATCCGACGGATCGCACCCGTTTGTGGTTCATCTCCCGACGGCGCGAACATCCCTGCATCAGAACTCGTTCTGTTACTGAGCGGGGAAGCTGTGGAACTCCCTTCACACGCGAGTGTTCCCGGAGCGTTACAACCTGCAACAGTTATTTGATGGCATCTCAGGCCGCCCACTCGGCGCTATAGATTCGATTCTCCCGACAGAAGTCTAATAAAAAAAAAATAGACGTGTTTCCTGGATTCTATGATTTTATTTGCCTTCGACTTCTAGTTGATCAATTCGGCACTAACAGAACTTAAGGATTTCACGTTAAGTGATTCCAGTGAATCTGCCTCAGTAGATAGATGTGGTGAAGTAAATGGTGCTATCTGGTATCAAGTCACTCGTTTTTATAGTACAGTCGACTCTCCTATAACGCCATTAATTCGTACTGCGTTATATGGAAAGGTAAGGTAAATGCATTTTATGGAGATTGCATTGTGAGAAACATAGAAATAAGACAAATCATATTAACTTACACAGCGTTGTATGGAAACCATTGTCGCGGTATATAGAAAACCCGTTATAAGAAATTGAGAACTAATATAAATTGAATGAATTCGTACCGCGTTGTATGGAATCTAGTCGTTGCAAGTACCAGGTTTCCGCGTGAAGATATCCACAAAGCCACCTGATGGAACCACTCGCAACCAAATTGACAACGTGTTGATAGATTGCCACCACTCCTCGAGCCTGATGACGGTACGAACGTACCGAGGTGCCAACGCCTATTCGGATCACTATCTTGTTGGTACAGTTTTCCGAGCGCGGATTGCCTTACGGAGACGTATTACATCCGCGGATCAGGTTCGAAACAACACGGCTGCCTTACGCAATGAGAATACCAGTAACACCTTTGGGCACGCGCTAGGACTCGAAGAGCTCGACGGAGGGAGAGTAAGTCCTGGGGCCAGAATGGCGGGCGTATAAGATCAATTAACTTTAAAAATAAAACATCATTATGCCCTGGAATACTCCGAATGGTGTTTTAATTATACCTTCACAAAAGTTGAAACCTGGAGCCGCTAAATCGTGGCTCGGCAACAGGACATTAAGAGGAGCAGCTATTTAACCGCCCCTGGGAGAACCGTTGGCGTAATCGAAACCTCCCGGAGCTAGTTACCTGGATGAGCGATACTTACAAGCCCTGTACGTGGATGATCATCAGGAAACTGATAATTATCTAATAGCTCTCCACAGGAAAACTGGTCACCGACACTCAGGAAGCTCTTCTTGCACGACGGGTGTGCCACGTTAGGAACATCAGAATATCACGGGAGTGGCACGAAGAATATATTATATTTGTGACAAAACTGACAACCTGATGCTGCGGACTGTGGCTAAAAAATCTCGTTGAGTTGGTCAATATATATCCAACAACTGATCAATCATTATCCAACAGACTGATCATTGCATGATAACCGTTATTACACCACAAACTGGCATACTGCTACAATAATAACATCACAGTAAGTGACTTCTGTGTACCCGGATACGAACCACATATCTCTCTTGGGTTTGATACTCTTTACCCTGAGTGGAATAAAGGTTCGCAGGCAAGTCGAAATGTGTCTATCAATGTGTCCGCTATGGAGTCAATATCGTTATTGAGGAAAAATAATGATCAATTTAACCTCCCAAAAAATTCGTTCAATCCTTCCCAGTTGGCTTTCTCGTAGAAGCATACTGTTCTTTGGAGATTTCTCATTAAAATTGCTGTTGGTTAGAGCATATTTAGCTGACACGTCACAGCTGTCTGAAGAAGACAGCTTCCATTGTGTATTTGTTTGGGTGGGAGATGAGAGACAGGTCCAGTGTGTTGGCGGAATGACTATCTATATCTGATAACCGTGTTGGGTCATTGACGAGTTCAGGTAAACTATTTGAATCAGCAAAGAGCTGGACGTACTGATATTCAGGTGTTGTGTGTCCGGAGTGGCGAAGCCACTGAGAGTTATGCACATTCAAATCATCCACAATAACGGTTTCAGTGTGGGAATATAGGGTCGAGATTCTATCGATAGAATCAGATAGAGTGTCAAATTCGTTAACGGGTGCATTTCTATCCAAATTTCGGGTTCTGTAACGAAAGCAGTAATGTATGATATGTTTACGAACGTGAAGTTTTAGCCGCGAGAAGTTAAACGTAACGACTGACTCGAATTAGGGATGAAAATTGAGATGCTTGCTTTTGCACAACGATCAGCCGATGGTAATCGTGCTCTCTTGTGCATCCTTCAAGTCCCCACGCTCATAGAGGTGGAAAAGTACTTGCATATTCGTTCGACGTCGATGGGCGTAGAAAGGATGAAGTTAATCAAAAGGAAAGCATAATAACCCAGGGTTGATCTGGCTTAGTGTGTGTGTGTATTAATGCAGCGTCTAAGAATGATCCACTGACCTAGTGCGGTGATTGTGGTGATCTCAGAGTGCATCGAACTATGGAAAGACAGATTTGTGAAGGAGAGGAAAATGTAGTTTACGCTATTCACCTGTAAGAAGAGATCATTGATTCCCAGCGGATAGAGTGTCTGGGGAAAGTCGATAGGACGCTACATCGGCTAGGGAAATATTACCGTGGGGAAAAACGCTAAGGAATGCGGTAATTACCCAAGCCATTGGATGATGATGCAATCGCGTCGTTTGATTTGATTTGGTTGTTGCTAACCAACATGAATTGTAATTTCCGGTGGAAATCTCATGGGTTAGAGGAATGGAGTTTCCGTATGGCAAAGGGTAGGTGAATTCAATTATGCATTACCTGCATAGGATAATGAATTCAGCTATGCTTTCTTTTACAGGTAAAATAGCTGAACGGTGGGATAGGGGATAACCATACGCGCTGTAGGCGGTCGGAATTAAGTTGGAATTGTGGGCTGGTTCTCCATGTAGTATAGAAAACCCCCACAACCCTACACAGAAAACCAATACCGCCTCGGTAAAGGATGCAAGTCAAGACCAGCGATAGATAAGCGAAAACAACCACTACTGGCAATTACACAGACAGACAAGACCAGGAGATAATATCACTGAAATCTCAATTAAAAAACCTCCAACAATTACTTAAAGCTAATTATAGATTAGCAACAAATTTGTATTGGAACAACAGAATTCGAGCTATAAAAACTAATAACCCGAATATGTTCCCACAAATAAATAAAATATTCAGGAGAAATAATCAAAATGAGATTCAGTGTCTCCAAATCCCACGTACTCAGCTAAACAAGCAGCTGCTAACCAACATTGGCATAGATGCAGAAAACGCTATCCTCAATAGTGAGCTCTTCGTGATCAAAGATCCTTTGGAAAAGGTGAACGCTTTGAGAGCTGTCTTTCAGGAAATGTACAAGGTGAATGAAAGCATTCACCGAAACCATGACCTGGAGGACAGTTCTACTCAATCACCTGCACCTCCGGAACGAAATTTCACTTTGGCAATCGGAGAATCCGGGTTTCAACGAATTCAGTGAAGATAATCTGTCAATTGACATTAATGCCAATGGTGTAGTGGCTAATAGCCTTCTAATAACAAGGGAAGGAATCCAGAGTATCTTCGACTCATTAAGAAGCAAAAAGTCAGTGGGAATAGATGGAGTACCTAACATCGTACTCAAAAACCTGCCCCCAATGGCAATAGATATATACACGGTCCTGTTTAACAACGCGTTGAATAATGCATATTATCCCGCGCGTTGGAAAACGGCTATCATTCAGCCCATCGCAAAAAAGGGCAAAGACTGCACAAACCCAATGAACATGCGTTCGATAAGTTTACTCCCAAGCATCAGTAAAGTATTTGAAAAAACCTGTGGGTATTTACGTACTTGCGTCGTCAAGGACGCGGGTTCTATGCCAACACCACGTACTACACGTCGCGAAATCGAAACAAGGTTCTCCAAATAAAACACTTAGTTAATTTCCTTTTTGTGGCACATCAGCTTTATTACAATTTCCTTTTAGGTGTAAGCTAAACTTAACGTATTTAACATTCACAGCGTGGTTACGTTTACTGTTTGATATTTAGAGTATATTTAGGTTATAGTTAAACTCAACGGGTGTTCACGGTTCAAAAATATATATACAAGTTCGCTTACTTAAGATGTCGTTCACAATTAAAACATATATATACAAGTTCGCTTACTTAAGATGTAGTTTCTCGATTTAAACATATATACACAAGTCCGCTTACTTAAGAGTCAATGCACATTTTAATTACATGAAACGTTCGGTATTAAACGACACTTTACAAAACTGTATTCGCCCAATGTTGATGAGAACTGGTGTTAGACGACACTTTACAAAACTGTATTCGCCCAATGTTGATGAGAACTGGTATTAGACGACACTTTACAAAACTGTATTCGCCCAATGTTGATGAGAACTGAAACTTTGACAACCCGATCTCGACCTTTGCGTCCGCGCACCACGAATAATGGAATCTGACTAATTGGAAATCATCCAAAAACAGGGAACCTCAAAGAGACTGAAAAAGAGGCGGAGTTACACGATTAACTCGATGTAGTTAATCGTGATTGGATCAGACGGAATAGGCACACATTGCGCATGTGTGCGTATGCCATGCATACGATCGTTCAGCGACCGTGGATGGCGAGCAACATCGCTAGTGCATTTTCTAGGAATGTAAATAATAGCATCTGGGGTGTGAAAGACCCAAACCGATGATTTGGTCATCCTAATGGAAGGCCATAAATCATCATTTCTGTTGCCGATGATCAAACATTGCAACGAACATAGGTGCAGCCATTGCCAGATGTTGTAAGTAAACATTTTCTGGCTGCTGGTGATCGTTGTTTGAATGTTATCTATGGACATGGGGAACGCTAATTGTGGTGCCAGCGATTGCTGGTAAACAGGAACAATGTTTGATTTGCGTCAACAGAAACCTTGTCGGCGATAGTAAATCGATAGGGGCAATAGCCGTATGCATGTTATGCCGGGGGTAAACAAATACAACGAGTCACAAGGAACTCTTGTTGATTGTTGTTTCCATAGCTTAAGGCTATGGAAACGAGATGCCCCGGCCGCATGTATGCCTAAAGGTAAGATTTCAGATGCCATGGCAATGTGTTGATTTTGCCATGGACTTATGTTCTTTTCAGGAAATGATGTACGCCTCGGGGGTAAATTTTTGGTGCCACGGCAAGGTGATAAGCTTTGCCGTGGGCTCAATGTTTTTTAGGGAATATGGTTTGGACGAGGTGAGTTTTCGATGCCACAGCAAGGTGATAAGCTTTGCCGTGGGCTTAATGTTTTTTAGGGAATATGGTCTGGCCGAGGGTGAGTTTTCGATGCCACGGCAAGGTGATAAGCTTTGCCGTGGATTTAATGTTTTCAGTGGTGATGCTGGAGAAAAAGGGGTTTGGAAGGAAATCCCCTACTGAATAGGTAAGCTGCCTAACATAAACTCAAAACGGTTATCCGATTGGGTAACCGTATTAATTCCGGCGATTTGGCTGAGGGTAAATGCCGTAGCAAGGTTACGCAACCTTGCTGAAGTTCGACCGAGAGGTAAGTCGTTCGCCTGGAAAGGTGGGGATCGAGCGATGTATGGCTCTTCGGGCCCTGAAAAGCCCCACAAACCCATTAACAAAGCTCTGGTAAAATGGATAGACGACAACAGCATTATTCCAAATAACCAGTTTGGCTTTAAGACGAGCCATGAAACCACACATGCCGCAGCTAAACTGGTCTCCGACATACAATGGAATAAATGTAGGAACCAATGCACAGGGGCCTGTCTGATCGACTTGGAGAAAGCCTTTGATACCGTCTGGATCGAAGGGTTGTATTACAAAGTGGTCAGACATGGCATACATAAGGCTTTACTATATGTACTTTACGATATGTTAAAGGACAGGAAGTTCGTGGTCAAGAATTGTAATGTGACCTCTAATAAAACGTATATTATTAAGAATGGCTTGCAACAGGGCGCGGCACTCTCTCCGATTCTTTTTAACATTTACATTAGCGACTTATTAGATCCACTGCCGCAGGCTATTGCGTACGCAGACGATCTCATAATTTACAGAACAGCTCCGAAAGTTGCGATTATAAATAGGTTAATACAGCGAGAGTTCAACAAAGTGCAGCGCTATTGCAATGACTGGAAACTTAAGATCAACTTCCAGAAATGTGAAGCCATCCTATTTAGAACTCCATTATATAAAGCCACGAACGACACAAGGAAAAACTGGCGAAAGCTAGTTATCGTGGGACCGCATGGAGATAAACTGGAAACCAAGAGTTTAGTTAAATACCTGGGCATCTGGCTAGACCAATATCTGTATTTCAACAGACATGTAGAGGGTGCTTTGCTCAAAGCGAGGAAAACTTTTGCTATGACAAGGAGGCTATTTCACAGTAGCCAACTTGACAGCAAGGTAAAAGTCATATGCTACATGACGCTAATCAGGCCAATGCTCATATATGGTTGCCCAGTATGGTTCAACACAGGTCCAAATTTGATGGAAAAGATTCGGGTGTTCGAAAGAAAGTGTCTCAGAAGTTGTCTCAGATTATATCGGACACCGGAATCGGACTATAAAAAGTATTATTCAAACGAGACTTTATATAATGAAGCGTACATAAATAGGGTGGATAATTTTATGATTAAATTAATCAGAGGACATATTGCGAGACCAATAAGGTCGTCCAATGACCTAATTTTCGGGGCCTATTATCCAAACACCTTGTACTATGAGAGCGTGCGTCGTAACGGCTTTGTTCCACCAGAGGCGTTCCTTGACTTGGATATGAAAGGGCTTATACAGGATA
This sequence comes from Microdon myrmicae, assembly GCA_963931805.1. Lineage (NCBI taxonomy): Eukaryota > Metazoa > Arthropoda > Insecta > Diptera > Syrphidae > Microdon > Microdon myrmicae. The sequence goes on from OZ007497.1 coordinate 254,783,190, forward strand.
GATCCGGAATTCCGCTGATCTATCATGTAAGTAGATCATCTGTAGACGGGCGATTGTGCTACGACCGGGAAGTAACGCGCACCGAAGAATAGCTCCTGCGCTTCAGTAGGGCTATCTCCCACAGAGACCGGGACGATAGTATTAGACAGCGGCAACAGTTCTGGTGGTTGAATGGCATATAAAGACCTGGATACCAAAGCCGGTATAGAATCATAGTATCATCAGCTAGCTTACATAGACTTAACTTTTCTAGAATTAGGGTAGTATAAGATTTAAGTTAAGTTAGGTTAAGTGCTTTTACATAGAAAAAAAAAAAAGAAAAAAGATAGGTAAGTTAAGTAAGTTAAATTTAAAAAAAAAAACAAAAAAAAATTGACAAAGTTTTTCAAATTTTTCTTTGTATTTCAACTTCTCCTCCTATATAAATCCCAAATTAGACCCGCGCTCGAATATTGCACTCATGTTTGGAGCTCGGCTCCTAAACATACCCTCGAGCATACAGAGACGAGCGATCCGCCTGATCGGGGACTCGGTGCTGACGCCGGGACTACAGTCGCTATCACATCGAAGGCGCGTAGCCGACCTCTGTCTGTTTTACAGATATTATCACGGGTGCAGTTCTTCGGAGATTCGTGGTATTGTTCCACGCAATTCGGCTTATATGCGCTCCACAAGACAATCCGACGGATCGCACCCGTTTGTGGTTCATCTCCCGACGGCGCGAACATTCCTACATCAGAACTCGTTCCGCTACAGAGCGGGGAAGCTGTGGAACTCCCTTCCCACGCGAGTGTTCCCGGAGCGTTACAACCTGCAACTGTTCAAAAAGAACTGCAACAGTTATTTGATGGCATCTCGGGGCGCCCACTCGGCGCTATAGGTTCGCCTCTCCCGAGAGAAGTCTAAAAAAAAAAAAAAAAAAAAATATCAGTACTGCCACAATGTTCTGTCGCCGAAAGGCAAATTATACAAATGTTAAGTAATGTTTAGCTTAGAGCGTCTGCGAAGGACCAGTAAGTTATTATATAAGATAATTAAGCTAGAATTTAAACATTTTTTTATCTAGCCTTTAATTTAGAAATTAAGAATATAAAAATAAAAATAAAAAATGTTTTAAAAATGAAAAATGAACAACCACTACTGGTGTTATCCCCTTGTACTAGCTGCCCCACTAGATCCGTGCCGAAATCCAGGTCATACCTCTTCCATGCCGAACATTATACCACTTCGAGACCAAAAACTCTCCAAAGGTTATAAATCAATTGCGACTATCGATGCCTGAGGGACGCAAACAGAGGCGTGCTATCACTTAATATAAAGCTCCGTGTTTATAGAACCATAATCGTGCCGATTGTTCTATACGGATGCGAAACATGGGCTCTTACCTTAAAACTAAATGGTGAGTCCTATTTACATTTATCTTCTTCTATCCTATTTACATTATTCTTTGTATATTAACATACTGGCTTTTCACAATAAGTCTAAATAATTGTACAATGTCTTTTTATTTTGTTTTGCCTTTCGGTGTATATTAATGTGTCAAGCTGTTAATAATTGGAAATATTAACATTCTCTTATATCAAAAGACACAGGATGGGTTTGAATTTCGGCAGAGGGTAGTGAACTTTTCTGATGACTGACTACATGATAGTGAAGATAGGTAGCTTAGAACGGGGAGTAAATTGTAGACAGAAGAGTATGGTTCTCATAATGGATTGGTTCATAGCCAACTTACTAAACAAGCACCCTTAATCGCTTCTGTTAACATAAACCAGCCTTTGCAAGTTCAAGCCCGCAAAGTAAACATACACATCAAACAGAATTGATAATGACCAAGTAAAACGATCATATGATGGACTTATCGACTCGATGGATTTGGAGCGATTGGCACTGAGCTATTAGTTGTTCTTTATGAGAAGGCAACCCAACTGTGAGTAAATTATAACAAACTGCTACTCAGGGCAGATTTATAAATAATTTTGTGGTGCTAGCTTACAGGTTGGAATGCTAAAGCCGCTCCGGCTGTGTTCGTAGCTTCAACATACCGCCTTGTGCTGTTCTGGGAAACAGTTTTATTATTTATTCCTGGAAAATTCAGATAGGTTATGAAACATGGTTTCAGCCATATGTGCGGGTTATTTGATGCAGCATTTCATGGAAAATGATGTTTATTTAAAAGCTTCTAAAAATATTGAATGATCATCGTTTACCGAAGTCAAAAAAGCAGCAGTATACATTTCTGATGTAATAATCCTCTACTCTTTATCTGCTCAACGTACCAGTCTAAGCTATGTCCGACATTTTCTTTCCTGGCAATCACCAAATAAAAATCTTGAAATATAACACCAATTCAATTAAATTTTAGGGATATGACGCACGAAAACGACTGCAAATAAGCGTTAAGGGTTGTTGTTCAACGTATTCGGTAAGCAGAAATATGAAACATGGTTAGCCACATTGATATGCAAATTGTATTATGTTCAAACCTTCATTTATAACCCGCACATGATAAGTTAAACAGTTGAGAATAATTGATTCGCCACATGGAATCATGCCTCACTCGCTGCGAATTCTGGTCGGAACCAGTCAAAAAGCCCGCAGTTAAGAATGAGCCGTGTTACTTTCTACTGATAACTATGTGATCAACCTGTTTTCGTATGCCGTCTTACCGAATGAGATAAGGAAAGATAGCGTGGTGAATGTTGCCGCAGTACTTTATTAGAAAATTCAACAGTCAAATAATTACCAGGTAACGTGTTCAAATCTTCGTAAGTATGAGTGATTTCGACACGCGTCACCACTCCCAACTTGAGTATAAGTGCTTAATTTAAGCTGCGGAAACGTGTTACCCAAGTTTGTGAATATAGGCTTGTCAGGATTACTCCCACCCCTCCGGCCTTCTACTCTATGTCTAAAGTAGTTGGACAATTGTATTCCACAGCAAATTCATTTTAATTCAAGCCAGCTCCGGAGTGATTCCTTGCTCGTTCCAAACTCACACTTACAAATGCGTTAATTGCGAGAAACTGTCCCAGATTCTAGCTTCCGGCTTCAATTCGAAACGAGAAGATTTTATCCTAGTTCTCTCGTAATTTCCTATGCAATTATTTTTATTGTCCTGTTCGCAAAGAAAGAATTAATAAAATATAAAAGGACAAAACCAGAGAGGTTTGGAATTGAAGACTGAGGTTTTAGTTGGCTGTCCTTCTATTAGAAATACAAAGACTGACGGCGGGCAATCTTTTTGATGGAATGCGTCAGAGCCTGAAATCTTCGGACAGAAGTAGGTCGGCCCTCTGTCCTGTAGCGAGGCTAGCGAACCAAAGAGGCCCCCTATTGTTTATGGCGAGCTGCGTGCTTTTAATTGCAGACAAATGACATATTTTTGTGGAGCTAAATTTATCAGTTTAGAAAATGTGGGTTAATATGGAGGCATTCCTCTTTTCGGGTGATTTCTACTAAATGTGATGTGGCTTATGAGGCGTATACTTGCTGTAGCGTGACTGGTTATTACCAGGGTACATAGTGTGCATTGGCTCTACCAGTGCCCGGAACTGTGGCGCCATTGGCAAGTAACTTGCCTTGTTAGCCGAGTTTTGGAGTCTTACGTTGGTTTTATGACGGGAAATTTCGTTGGTTATTACGTGTCTACTGGGTGCGGGGGAGAAACGTATTTAAATATTTGCTTGCGTTTTTAACAATGGTTATTTGAATCGACTTTGATGGAATTTTATTGCATAACCATTTAAGGTGATATTGAGGTTGGTTTTGAGATGGCAACAATTGAAAGCTGTGCAGAATTGAAATTTGAACGGAGTTCAACTCTTCTAGATTGAAAGGAGCATTTAGAAGAAAAGTTAAAACTAAGTAAATCAGTTGTGGCTCCTAATTAACTTACATTAAAGTAGAATTAAATTAAATAACGATTTAGTTCGGTAGGTAACCAATTTGTTGACTGACTAAATTGAATCGAGTTGAGCTTTATTACTTTATTACTTTAAAGTATTACTTTCAAATAAATTTATACATTTTGTCACGATAACTACTATTACGAGAACTTACAAAAAAGACAGTCTGGGATTTAAGACATATCTTAAGATGTAGCATCACATGGTATACGTTTTATCTGCTCTTTCTTGAGGCTTTTAACGGATCGCATTAAAATTCCGTGACATTATCAAATAAAACATCACTATATCGGTCTAAGAAAGATGTACGTATGATATACCAGCTTACACATTTTCTCTCTGGAATAAGAATTTTTATTTGTTAGTCACACTTGTGTTGTCTCCGCCAATTTGCCTCTGTATCTTATGATATCATGATGAATTGTTATCCATTCACATCTCAAGGCAGAGTCTTGTCACAATAGGATCGAGAGAGGTATGATATAGATATAGGAATGTATAAAAATCGTCTTTAACTGTAATTGATATGATTGTACAAATTCCTGAATGCAAAAGTGTAGCGAAATGACAGGACTATTGAATAGTGAAACATCTGATGAAGTCGATAATAACTATTAAAACACCCTTGAACTTACATCGAATGGTTGCATTGGAACTTTCTAATATCTCCGTGTTAATTAAAATTAAACATTGGTAACCTAAATTCAAGTCGAATCATTTAGGTATTAACATTTTATCCACTGTCTAGGAGCTTTGTCCCCACTCCCTCTACTCGTAAATTTAATTCTTTTTTTATTTATATTTTTAAGTCTGCAAAATATTGTCATCGGTAATACGGCGAGAAGGGCCACAGCTCGCTCCGCACCCTAATTGATAAATGTTGATGCATTTTGTTGGTAATGAACTTTTTTTTTGTTAATTCAACTCATGCTAAATTGTACCAAGATCGAATATAATATTTATTGTTAGAGAGCATGCCAAATATGCTCTCAACGTTATATTCGAAAAATCAGTCCAAAACAGAAAATATATTTTTAAGATAGAGAAAACAGGTAAAAAAAAAAAACTATTGTTTTACTTTTCGACCTGTTGGATTAGTCTTTTTTTATTTTTTTATTTTACTTTTCCCAGGAAGCGTTGAGTCAGCGCCCTGAGGTGGCATATTTTTTTTCTCGACCGGGTCCATCAGCTAAACTCCGAAAGATGCTAAAGGATTTCTCCCGACCATTTCACGAGGCCCGTTGCTTAATGGTATTTCACCCCGAAACCTATCTGCCACTCAGTAATAGTGCCGAACTGCACAATAACGAGAGTCGTCAGTTGGACCCTCAGTTTATTTTGCTTAGCACAAGTGGTATAAACATATAGACTTGTAAATAGACTTACGAAATAACTTAAAAACTATGGCATGCGGGTTGGGGGTGGGTGACTAACTTTAGAGTAACTTAAAAACTGGAATGGGGAACTAAACAAAGATGGATAGAATAATAGTATAAGTGCAGGAAAAAAGGGAGGGGCGAGGATAAGCCGGATACTAGGGTGTGAGTATGAGTGTGGGAGAGTGTAGACGGTGGGCGGGGTGCGGGGTGCGGTCGGGAAGGGTGAGAGAGGAAACGACGTTTGAGACCGGGAAAGGTGAGATCGAAGTCAAAGAAGGTGAGGTAAGACTTTGCCGACCCCTGCATTAGCGAAATCGGTTCATTACAGACGTAATATCCGTGATGGGCGGGCAAATAGAAGAAACGAGGGTCTCGCAGATTTCGGGGATTAGTGGAAAATCTGATGGAGGAGAACAGGCTTGGGCAGTTGATTGAACCTGAGAGTAGACGGTGGAAGAAGAGGATGTTAGCATGAATTCTCTGCTCCTCAAGTGTGTTAAGGTTAATTAGATGAAGACGGCTCATGTATGGGGGTAGAATCAGAGGCTTTTCCCAATTCAATCTTCGAAGGGCAAAACACGTGTTGGCGATGCGATTTCCCAGCACACAAGCACTCAGCACAACAGTCGGCTGTAGAACTGTGGAGAGGACGGGTATTGTGCCAGGCATGGGCACTCGGTTCACCTGCCTCCTCCATCATAAAACCTTCGCCACTAAAACACCGAACGAAAACAACACGTCACCGGTGATCAGGAAAACACATCAGAAACACCCAGGCACTACAGCCGGAATATTAAAACACTGGTAATGCTGAAGTATGTTCTTTTTATTGGTGCCGTTTTGTTTAGTTTTATTCTTTACATAAAAACTACTACTTTAGTTAACAATATCGAACGTGATGCCAACCAATATTAACACAAACTTATATAACGTACCGTCGATGAAATGTATACTTTAACAAAATCCTTCGGAATCAAATACCCGACAAACTACCGCTTAACTTAATGGATGATGACTAAAATTTACTACGCCAACGACTCCGTACATTATCGCGTCCCCGTGCGCATCGGGGTAGCGGGAGCGGCACGACCAGCACGGTCGGTGGATGTAATAGGACTCAGCGATAAACGGCTCATGCAGAGCCGACTCGCTAATGGGGTGAGTTTCCCCAAGAGAGAAAGTCTCCCTCTCGTGGTGAAAACGAGGAAAGAGGATCTCACTGGTGAGGTCCTGTAGTGGTGTGCGTGAAGTCGATCGTTGAGATCAGATTGTTTACATAACGCTTGCAGGTCAAAAATGAAACGAAACCTAGACAAGGGATACAGAAAGAAAGAAAGAAGCGACCTAATGCATCGTCCGGCAACGAGGGCCAGCTGAGTAAATAGCGGTCACTCATTAGATGCTAAAAGAGATTGAAATAATGGAGATCGTATATCGTATCTCTGCTGACTGGGAGAATCGGATTATTTTGTTTGCATATGTTTATGGTATTGAATCCAATCCGACGGCTAAGCGCGGCGTCGGTGATTGTTTGAAGATTCAAACAAAGAAATATTTCCGCGAGAAGTGCTTGCAGCTGAATCAATAGTTGCAAGTCTTCGGAAAGTAATTAGACGGATACACAATGACGGCTGTGTATACCATCTGTGTCAATTATGCATGGCATCTATGGCGACGCCAGGATCGAACTATAGTGTGAATATCTACACTAATTGGAAATTCGGTTTTTGGTCGCTAATGGTGAGATGCATTGATACATGTATGAATGCCCTTGTAGCACAAATTCCTTGCAAGCATTTCCAGGTAATATATTGAATGCATTAATTATCCTTGGGAAGGAAATGTTTATGCTGCAGGGAGATTGGGGTGGAAGGTTGGAATTTGCCTGGCAACCGAAGGTACCGAATAGGTTTTGGTTTAATGCTCCTGTATAATGGAATGAATTCTTGTAGGGAATTTGTATGCGAAGAGATGCATGAAAGGTAAGAATTCCTTTACAGGGACTTTTAGGTTATACCTTAGATAACCTAGATGCGTAAAGCATTTAGGGTGCTAATGCGATTGCATTAGCGAAACTTATATGGTTGTGTCGAAGTTATAGGGGTTCTTCAGGTAAGTAACAGTGGGGTTTGGCGGAACCGCCACAGAACCACTCAAAAGGGAAGCCCAACGAAAACCACTCAAGAGGGAAACCACTCAGGGTAAAGCGAGTGAGAGAGACGCATCGAGTGAAAGTGAGGACAGCTGCGGGCTATAAAAAACGAGTGCAACGATGAAGCAGGAGGAGGAATTTCTAACCAAAAGGTCTTGTTCAAGACCAGCCACAAGGAGAATTAAATAAGAAAATAATCAGAATATAATAAATAGGGAAAAAGGCAATTTCAGCAACGCGTTGTTTTACTCATCTTCTCTGTTGGTCGTGTTTTCGCTTTTGACGTTGGTCGATTAGGGATTTGTATTGGGCAAGACTCTAACGCCCGTTTCATCCAGAGAAGAGTCCGGCTCTGGAGGTACAATCCCTCTAATTAAGAAAACATCGTTGGCCGGCCAGTGCCGGGAAAATACAGTTCACTAAAGGAGAGACTGCGGCGGCGCTAGAAGCAATGCCATTTGCTCGTTCAGTTTTTCTTTTCTTTGCAGTAATAACACAAAAAACGTCGTTGCACGCTTTTGACCCTGCGAATATGGGACGAGTAGTGAGGAGACCAAACCTGACTAGCATATTCAAGGAGGGGGCGGACATAGGCTATATAGAGCGATCTGGAAACGTAGGGATTAGAGAATTCTTTCGACCAGTGTTTCACAAAACCAAGGACAGAGTTGGCCTTGAGAATAATGTCATCAATATTGAGATGAACTTAAGCTCCCTATCACATAAGATGGCAAGGTCACGAATCGTTTGTACGGGTGTTATGAGTTGGTTGAGTAAGACATAGGAACTTAGCAGGGAAGGGGTCAGGGGGCGCCGTTTTCGGGAGAAGGTGATTGAGTGACATTTGGCAATATTTAGTTCGAGGCAGTTATTTTGGCACCAATGTGAAAAGCTGTTTTTTTTTTCCCGCAACAGACATATTTGTTTTTGGTAGGAAGGTGGAAATCTTCAAAAGATACCTCTGGACCGATCTAGAGGCATGCCGGGTTTTTATCGCCTAAACCACCTCCAAAAAAGCTATCCAGGGCTGTCACGAGGATACTGCATGTCAACTTGGATTGAACAGCGACACGGATCGTTCTGGTGGGGTTGAAAGCAATCTAGAGTCTTTGCCCTGTATGTTCACTCTCATCCATATTATGTATGGGGGTGACAAAAAAGGATTTCTAAATATTTGGGAAGACACCTTGTGTAAGGGATAGATTGAATATCTTTGATAGCGGTAGAGAAAGAGAAGATGAACATTTATTTAAATTGGCAACCGGAAGTCCATCAGGGCCAGGGCTGAACTCGTCTTTAAGCAGGTTTAATTTTTCTTCAAGGTGGTGCTGAAATTGAGAGATGAAGGGGCCAAGGCGGAATTCGGGCAGGTCCTTGAAGTAATACCGGTTAGGCTCGAAAGAGTTGTCAGAGATTTTTTAAAGAAAGAAGCGAAAAGATTGGCAGTAGTTTGTGGGTCGGTTGAAGTAATCGTGTCATAAGAAAGGGAGTTGGAAGAGGGGTCAGATTTACGTTTGTAGTAAATAAAATAAAGTGAAAAAAAGATTTGAGGTAATATATCAGTTTGTTTTGTGTTTTTGTGAGATAATTGTAGTAAAGGGAGATGTAAAGCTCGGTGAAATTATAAAAGGAACCGATGAAGTTGGAGTAGTCGAGGGAAGGGCGTGTTCTTAGGAAAATGTGAAATTATTCTTCTTGTTTCGAAGAGTACGGAGTTTGCGGTTGTACCATGGGGGCGATGAAACCGATGTTCTATGTCGAGAATAAGGGACATATAGGGAAATGGCATTGTAGATTCCTTTATAGAGACTGGCAGTAGCTTCTTCTACCTCTAGGTGATTAAAGCAAAATGCGATTCAGCTAAGATGCTCATTTCATAGGCGAAAGTTAGATTTGCGGAAGTTGTAGGAAAAGTTGACGTGGGTTGGTGAGGTTTGGGATAAGTTGTCACGATAAAGGGATACGAGAAGCGTGGGGTGGTAATTGCCGATGGTGAAGAGGGCGTGAGGACTAAGGGCAACTGAGGAATTATAGGGGTCCGTTGTAAACACAAGGTCAAGTTGCCTCTTCATATGAGTTGGCACATTACTTATTTTACGGAGGCTTGAGTCGGTGACACCGTCTATATAGAGATATTCCTTGGTACTAGTGAGATTTGACGTGTAAAAGGATTGATCGTCTGACAGTCTCCATTGGAGATGGGGGAGGTTGCATTTGCCAATAACAACGATATCGTCAAGGGAAGTACTTAACTCGGTCAGGTGATCAACCGCTGCTATTCCCAGTTCGTATGACACGATTGGTTGCGAAGGATGTATATAGCGTTTGGGATCATAGTGAAGAACGTGTGATTCGAACTGACGCTATGACAGTTAGAATCACCAAACATTGAACTAAAGCGCAACCCATCAGGCTACTGGCCGTGTTTAGAATTCTATTTTTAAACTCAAGTATATTCCACTGATGTGAATTGTTATGTTATCGCTATGGTATACGGCTCTGATGCAGTTTCTTATTCGATTTTCGGTCGGTGTTCTTCACTATTTGCTTGTGTATTGTGTGTATCTGTTAGAGACGCTACAGGTATATAGAAACATATGATGTATGACGACTTTGGGCGTTGGTCAATTTTTATTGAACCTAGGTTTGCACAATTAAACACACGACACAACCTCCTTACCAATTCAGCCATCGAGCTCTGTTTCCAAGTTTCATTTTTTTTGTTTTTTCTATTATTATGAAACAATTTCGCCAAAAAACTTGTGATAAAAAAATTTGCTGCGAGACAAGAAAAAAAATCGAGTTTATCAAAATGTCTTTACTTTATAGAAAGCTTGTCCTGGAAATCAGAAGAGCGTGTTAGCCGACTGAAAATTAGGGAAAACCTACCTTTAGTACGAAACCATATAAGCATTAATTTGTCTACAACATAGTTAGTCCCTACAAAGCAGCCCCTTACTTTTGTGTGCCGCCGATTGATATCACAATCCAGAGGCGGATAACGAGCACCAATCTGACATTACTTGAGCCCTCTACATCGCTGTCTTTGACCGAAAGGAGCAAGTGTTTAAAATTTTATAGTCCTGGAATAAATGTATTGCCGAAAAGTATAAGGTAAAACTTCTCATTTTAAAAGTAAGCAGCAAACGATAGTGACGACGATGAGGGTTTCGACACTGTAAATCCGTCCCAGCCATGGGTACATTTTATGCCATACGTAAATGTGTCCTAAGCAGTGCTGCCTGTGCTATGTGTTAATTTCACTCATTATTAATGGTTTACCTCAGCGATCAGGGAAACATGTCCTCGTAGGTATGTAAGCTGTGAAAGGATAACTTACGTGTACTTTGGCATACATAAATATCGTCACCGCCTGACCTGACTTGCCTAGAATGTGTTGGTGTCACTGTTTTAATTAGCATACCGTGTACATAGTCCAAGTTGTACTCTTCTGCACTCTGTGTCAAAGTTCGAAAGGCATTTGAGATTATTCCGGCACGTTTACACACATCCATGAATATACCGCAAGAGGACATATATTCCTTGAAATATGCTATAATACTAACTGCAAGTTAAGGGCGAACTAAGAGCAGGCACTCAAATGAAATTGAAATGAATGACAGGGTGGCTTTAAATTTTAAAGCGGCGGAGTCGTGCCAAGAACGGGAATATAACTTTCGTGTACGGCACAAGGATGTATTTCATTATAACGCCGAATGTATTTCAAACACATTCGTGTGATACCTGAACGAGCATATGTATGCGGGTGTGTGTATGGGGTTGTATGTGCTTTGAGATACTTCAACCAAATCCAACAAATTGCACTTTGCTGAAGGGTCAAACATATCAAGCAGTCTAGAGGGGTGAGACTTCCCTTTGTTGGTCTTATGTACATGTCTATTATACTTGAACAACCCCTTTTCCTTGGTCATTATTAATGCGAAGTGTCTACTCCTGGCGTAGCAATTTGGGCCAGGTAGTTGGTTTTTAATATTGACGAGCTTATCCCCAACCAGCTGACTTTAAAAAAATTAATTTTACTTATTCAAAGCCAGCATACTATCAATTTGGATAAGTAGTTGAACAGCAAATTATGTTTGTCCATTCCGGCCATGTCCCTGTGAAGAGTTTTTGTGATAAATTTTATTTGATTTCCATACAACGTTGTTAATAGTACAAATTGAATTACCTTACTCACTAAGGACCTAAGAAATTATAAAAAAATGACTAGAGTTTTCCACCACTCTTTTTTTCTGGGTGCTAAAATTCCACACCTCAACTAACAACAAAATAAACTAAGGACACATGTTCATATTTGCATTGAAATAAAAAAAAAAAAACAAGAATCATATATCCTTGGAAAAATAAAATCAAATTAGCATTAGAACACAAATGCTGGACCTAACTATCGCAATGATGTGTCAAGACTTTTCAAATACTTTTTTGTGTTTTTAATGTAGATGTAGAAGAATGGGTTTTCAATACTGTGTGGAAGCATAGAAGTTGTGGAAAACTATGGAAAGGGCAGGAGGAAAGTAGTGGCGCTCATTGAACTTGAAAATCTGAAGAGGTTGTAATCGAATGAAAACCCAATGAACAAACAAGGCTTTTTGCATTTACCCGGCAATTCTAAAATTAGTTTTTGATGTTGTTGATCTTTTTTTTTTTTGCATTCAAGGGTATGGATATGATTCCTTTCTCTTTTTTCAGTATAAATAGAATTCCTTTCTCTTCGAAAAAATGCAGTGTCTTCTTCACTATAATTTTTCGCCACGCTATACTTTGCTTCCTTCCTTCTCTTAAAACCGCAATCCTTTAGGAAACGAAGCAAACATTTCATGCATAATTTTCAAAATCACTTTTTAATGTCGTCCTTAAAATAAGCATCGCTGAAATAAGAGGAATACATCAACTGACTCGGACGTAATGATAGATGCATAAGTTCAATTCATGGTTGTGCCAAACCGAAAATGAGAACCAACCATTTTTTCTCGGCCTTTGTCCCCGGGTATGTGATATTTTACTTCACCAAAAATAAGTTGTCTGAAGTTCCATCAAATAGTTGGTAAATTAATGCACAAGGTCGTATAGGTATAATATTTGTTTCTGTTTGAAAAACTAGACGAGCTTTTGGTGTTCACCATTTAACAAAAACTGTCATTATACCCGTACAAAAAGCAGTACCGAACAACTTATTTTTACCGAATATTAAAACGCGAAAAAACCACCTTAATTCCGTCATCTTCTGTTTTTTCTCCCAGAACCAGCCGTTGAGCAACAGAAAAATCTCCTCCGCTGCACAGTTGTGCTGATCTCTTTTCAAGACTTCAGCGAGTCGAGCAACGGGGTCTGCTATCAGCTAGCTGAATTGTCTCCGTAGTCAGCGAGCACTTCGAAAAGCATTCAGTAGCATGATCGAGTTTCTTGCACAACTTATAGTTGCATACTCTCCGGCGCTGTAAGGTGATATTTCGCCGAGTCACTTGAATTGTTTGACTCAATTATTTGATGCAAATTGTTTTGCAAATGTTATGCTGTTGCTTCTGCAACATCTTCCCGGGCCGGCGACGGTGGACCAATAGGTTTTTTTCTTTCCTGTGTAGATGAGATGTATCAGCGCAAAGATCGTCTTGGGCGCGGTTAGCACGAAATGTTGCAATTGAGACTGTACTTTTAAATGTTGTGTCGCTCGTGAACCGGCACGGTGCAACGGTAGGGTGGCAATTGTTTGACATTGGTTCCATTAGTGGGTCTGGATTATCAATTATATTTGACTTTGGTATAGTGGCATGTGTATTTCAAATTATAAGTGTGTGTGTGTGTGCGTGTGTGTGGTAGTAGGCCAAGTTGGCCATAGGGTGCTAACGTAGTTGTCTTCCTTGCTATTGGTGGCATTCTACTTCCGTGTGGAATTTGGAAACTAAATAGTGCATGTTAGGGTCGAGTCCCTTGATCGATCCTTAAACGATACCATGTTGTCCCCATCAACCGCGCTTTCGGATTGTAATCGCATGTCTGATTGCGACTGATGAGATTTACCAACCGTTTGCTGATTAGAGGTGATGAGAGCAAAGTGTAAATGGGATGTCGCTGTTTTGGCTCGGAATCGTTCTCATGATGTCATGGGATGATTGTGTATTCCTCGATTCATCTTGTGGCAACGATTGTGCATGCTGCATTTCCATCAAGGTCCAAAAAACCTTCTTCGTCTTCCATAATGCCACAGAGCTATTCCCGTAATCAAGTTTTGTACGTGCTACTGGTGGTGGGAATGTTCCTGATTAGTAAGTATCGGTGTTAAATTGGTAGCTGTTGAATTACTAACCGAATTTGGAAGATGTAGCTTGAGATGATGCCACCGTCATTGTCGTTGAGGGGATCATTCAGATGATAGAACTCGTGAACACAGCTATAGGGAGAGGATTTGGTTTTCTCTTCCCTTTACGCGGTTTTGGATTCCGCAACCTAACCTCGTGTATGGGGTTCTCGTTTTTCTTTGTTTGCGATGGTGGAACACATTCGCTAATTTACCAGTGCTGGTGTGCTGTAAGCTTGACGTCACATTTTCCAAATTAAATGGCGTAGAAATTTTAACCGGTTCAGGGGTTTCTGATTGAACTATTTGCGATTGACGAAAGACTGCTGGTGAAGCCATGCCAAACAACTGGATAGTCTGGGCTGGCATAACAGCTGCAGTTGCCGACATTTGTAAATCTCCAACATGCTGTAGAGGAGGTGCCTGAAAGGCGATATTTGCCGTCTCGGTCGCGGCAACGATTTGGTGAGTATTTATATTATTCCAATGGTTGAGGTCAATATTCGGGTTGATTTGATTAAATCCTGGTAAGCTCCGTTGAAACTGCGTTGGCAGTTGTGCAACGATCGGATCAGTGAGACCATTTGACATTTGTATTTGAACGATGTGGTTGTCATTAAGTTGACGTGGTACTTGTGCAGCCACACCTTGGTTCGGAATGTGGCCGTTTAGAACCAGCTGAGATCGAGGTGCATAAGATAAGGCTGATGATTCAGCATGAAATTCACTTCGTTGTGTTAAATTTAGCTGCGCAATGTTGAAATTGATAGGTTGTAAGTTCGCCATCTTCTGAGTATGGCCAACCTGTGCCGATACCACAAATGTTGGAGTAGCTGCCAACTGTATAGGACCGTCTGCGTTTAGAGTCCGAGACGATTGCTGTGATGTTGTTGCAGTTGGGTATGTGTTTCACTTACGCCGCTAATGCCACGGCTTGGCGTTGGGCGAATTTTTCGATGAGAACTGATCTTTATGTCAGCAGCATTGCCTGAAGCCGTATTCGATCCACTGGTTGAGTGATTGTGTTGAAAATGATGTTTTTGGTGGCTATTGCGGCCGCCCTAGAGGTTATCTTGCTGGCCTTGAGAAGGTGACGAAGTTCCTTGAATTGAGATAATTCTCTGAATTTCCCATAAGACCAGAATTATTTGTATTGTCCGCTTGATATTGATTAGTGGAGATTATTTTCCGGCATTGTAGTTGTCATCAGACGATTTGAATTTCTGACGTCGCAGTCTCAGAACGTAATTCTCAGTTGATGTACCCGGCCTATGGCCATGACGCGCAGTCATGGTTTGGAGAGCAACATTATCTGCAAGCTTGATTAGTTATGCTCAACATGTGGTTTGCAAGGCTGGTTATAGTCGTAATGGGATTTCCACAGTAACCATTTTTTTATGACAAGGAATCCCGGTTTTTCACGTGCGTGAGGCTTGTCAGATAAATGTTTTATCTCATCCAGACAGATTTTAAATTCTCAATGCTGTGGTTTAGGTATCTGCAAAGGGGCGCGGTCTGGTCGCTGTAAAAAAAAAACCACAAGCTAACCCTAGACGCACTATATCAAAGAATAACTGACGATATTTTCAAGCGACCACATAGAATAAGGTAATCGAAAACCTCCATTTGAAATGAGTGGCTTAATATCTTCCAACTGGCATCCACTCACAACGATGACCAATTCTATCTTCTGATAGTAGTATAAAAAAGAAGACATGAGCTCTTGGGCTCGGGACATATTGCCCAGACAGAGGGGACCGGTGGCAAAAAAAATCGGCACGGTGCTATTTAGTTTTGAAGCGAGACCGACACGTGCAGATATCCGGTAACCAAGGAAGTTCGTATGGTTTTATAGCGTTTGCGACGATAGTGAAGAACGTGTAATTCGAACGAGTAGTATCAGTAAAAGATAGAACCAAACATCAGGGCACCGCCGCGTGTACGAATTCGATTTCTAGGCTCAAGTACACTCAACTGATGTGGAATTACTATGTTTTGCTATGGTAAACGGCTCTGATGCTTTGCTTATTCGATTTTCTTTCGGTATTTTTCTTCACTATTTGCGTGTACACTGTGTGTGTATTTGTTAGAAACGCCACAGTTTCAATACAAAAACAAAAGTACCAACATGAATGCATTTATACCATGTTTATTCTGAAACATATTCACCATCCGCTTATACAACCGTCTCCCATCTATTTACAAGCTAGATAGCGTTTTTGAAAAAATATTTTTCCCGGGACTCAAAAAACGGCGCAACCAGTTTTCAACCTCTCCTCGAGTTTTGAACTGGCGGTCGCAGTACATGGCCAAAAGCAGATGGTAATCTGACGGAGCAAAGTCTTTTGAACATGAACGATCATAACTTCCCAGCCCCGTGAAGAAATCATTTCCTGGGTCATCCTTACTACACGAGGTCTCGTGGTGTCTTGGTGGAAAATATCATCATCATCATCGGCACTACAACCGGGACCGGTCTTGGCCTTATTTAGCAAGTCCTGAGGCTTGTTAAATTTTCCATAATGATTTGTTTTTTCCGGGCAAGATTATTAGTCTTGCGCCAGAGGCTCCCCGACGGGGAATCGAACCCCAGTCTCCCGCGTGACAGGCGGGTATAAAAGGTGAAAAACAACACTCTTCCTATTTATGGGTGCTGGTTGTTTTCTTGTGAGTTCTTCGACTACTCTCTACTATTTTTTTTTATGGGCTTACCACTTTCCAAAAATTCAAAATCCAAAATACATTAGGAGGAGATATTACACTGAATATACAGAGTTTAATATTACGTGACAACAGTGCCAACTATCGTTGGGGGGATGTAACTTTGTGTTCATATCCTTCGACATTTCGTTGACAGCCATCAGTATCGTTCCTAGATATTTAAGCTCTGTAGTATTCTTAAATATCTTCCCCATAGCAAGTTGATACTCGTACGCTCTTCTAGTAGCAAAGGTGCATGGTTTTGATGTAACAATGTTTTTTCACCAATTGCGGCCATTTTTCTTGATTTTATCAGTCAAGCGCTGCAACAAGATCGCATAATACTCGCTGTCGATTGTTTTTTCTTTTGAGAATAATCAGTGAAAATTATCCCACGCGTAACGTGAAAAACTGATCAGTTTGCCTGCAGAAGAAATTGTCTTCGTCTTCTTTGGAGTCGATTCTCTCTATGTTCATTGTCTTGGTTGTGATGAAGTGATGGACCAGTGGCGTTTCTAACACAATACTCACACAGTACAGACGAAAATAGTGAAGAAAAACACAGAAAGAAAATCGAATAATAAAAAACATCTGTCGTATACCAAGCAATAGCAGAGCAATTCTACATAAGTTGAGTGTAATTGAGAATAAAGATCGAATTCGCGTGGGCGGCAATGGTTTGATATGTTGAGCATTGGTTCAATCCTTTGGTGATTCTAACCTTGATAGGGTCGGTTCGAATCACACGTTCTTCACTATCGTCGTAAACGGTATACATCCATGGTGATAAAAAAGCAAAAGCTTGTCTTTATTGCTCGTCTGAAACAAACGCGGTTTTTGTTCCATTGTGAGTGATCGCGTCACCCATCTTGTACAAAGATTTCCCTTATTCAAATTTGGGGCGGATATACGATGGACAGCACTTTTTTTAATCCGTCCCTAGTTTTTTAACTAGTTCAGCCGACAGTCGTGCAATACTGTTTTGTAATTGTTTCTGATCGTTTTTGGCATAGTCACCTCATTGAGTTTGTCTCGCCAGTTCGTACGGAATCGTTAAAGTTGTGCTCCTCAATATTTTACTGTTGTACACGAAGGAGTAGTCACTGCAGAGGGGAATCTTGCTCCGTTTTAACATTAGTTGTACTGAGGCCTTTAAATGATTAATGATGATTACATACTGAACAATGTGTGGCATCTCTAACAGATCCACACACAATTCAGCAACAAAATAGTGAAGAACACCGAACGAAAATCGAATAAGAAAATACATCAGAGCCGTATACCATAGCGATAACATAACAATTCACATCAGTGAAGTATAGTCGAGTTTAAAAATCAAATTCTAAACACGGCCACTAGCCTGATGGGTAACGCGTAGGTTCAGTTTTTGGTGATTCAAACTGTCATAGCGTCAGTTCGAATCACACGCTTCTTCACTATTATTTCAAACGCTATAATTGGTGACTACGGCGTGATCTGCTGCACACACAGCACACACTTCCCGTAGTAAACAGAACTTCACACACGATCATGACTTCCGCATAGATCACCGACACACTCCTCTGCTCCGACGTTCTCTCGTTCTCTCCGCCGTTCGCAGCGAAGCTGATCGTAACGCAGTTACTGGGGAGGAGGTGGGGTGGCGACTCTAACAGATACACACACAATTCAGAAGCAAAATAGTGAAGAACACCGAACGAAAATCGAATAAGAAAATACATCAGAGCCGTATACCATAGCGATAACATAACAATTCACATCAGTGGAGTATAGTCGAGTTTAAAAATCAAATTCTAAACACGGCCAGTAGCCTGATGGGTAACGCTTAGGTTCAATTTTTGGTGATTCAAACTGTCATAGCGTCAGTTCGAATCACACGTTCTTCTTCACTATTATTTCAAACGCTATAAATGCACCACCGTCAGACTCTAAATTTAAACTTAAAAAGTTGTTACTCTTTACTACAGCCAATTATCTCAAATAATTAATGCCGTCTATAGTTCAGGCTGGTTACTTCTAGGACTAGCCGCGTAATATTCTATATTAGAATTGGGATTCATTTCATTTCGCCACTCCTTTTTTCTATTTTCTTTCTCTTCGTCGTTGTAATGTCCAGGCATTCAAGACCAATATACATCAATACCTCCTTTCCTTATCCACTTCCTCCTCATCCGGTCGCACTGTGCTCTGACATTTAAGGATACTTTTAAACTCCCTTTGGTGCACGCGTTACTGTAAAAAAAAAAATCTTATAATTGCGAGCTAATGTCTAGACAAAAATCCTTACTTAAACTAAAGTTGTTTCCTTACACATTCTCTAAGACCAACATAAATTAACAAACATCTTGAACTATTGCATTTCAGCTTCCATCTAAATTTCACACATTTCAAACAACTATTGGGCACAATAAAACCTTAGCAACTTTAAAAAACTAGCATACTTTTGTTTTTGGGTTTAAAAAAAGAAGACGTTTTTTGTTACTTAATTTTACTACTTTTTTGTTTTCCCTAAAACTTAATGCTGGTTTTATTCTCTCGCTTATATTTCCAAGAACACACATAATTCCTTGCCAGAAAGCTGTAGATTGGTTTACAAAATACACTGCTTTAGACTACTGGGGTTAGGGTTCATTCTTCTGTCGAAAGGCACAAATGTAAACTGATAATTGCAAATTTCCCGGCAACTTCAATCTGCAAACATGTGAGGCAAAGTATTCTACCCCAATCTATTGTTTTTCCTTTTTCTTTCATCTTCGTTTATTCGAATAACATCTCCATTCTCTTTGTCTTCCTCTCATATTCTACTATAATAATATTTAAATTCTGACAAACCCCTTTTCCTGTGAGTTATTAGAAAAAAGTATAATTTAAACGAAAGTAATTTCCCTCCGAGGAAAAATATTAATAGAACTTGATTAAAGAAATCTGCAGATTGTTCGTCCTTTCCTGAGTCATAAGATTGTGTCCCCTCTTCGTTTGAGCATAATTTCCTAGTGATTAGTTTTGTATTCATTTTCGAAACACAACAGTATGAGAATATAGCGGGGGAGAGAAGTAATTGTTGTTATTAATGCATTTCTTAATTTGTTTTTGTTACGTGTCCTGAATGGAAACAATCACTTCTTAAGAACTACTTCTTACCCGTAAAGACAAAAGCACTCAGGATAATAACGAAGTACTGAACAAAGAACTGCTGATAATATGTCCAAGAGTGTCGTTTTCGAATGCACAGAATACTTTTAGTTTGCGTCGTAAAATGTAGAGAAATTTTGTGAAAGTCATCACTACAAAGTACACAACCAGCCGCAACTAATGCATCAATTGATGATGCTGGTCTTGGATGAGGGAAGGACTTTCTAAGTTGAGTTAAATGAACTGTTAAATTGACAAGGAACAACTTTGAATCAAGGAATGCTGTAGAACAGTAAGAATCTTGAATGAATGTTGACCAAGCTATTATTGCTAAAGTAAATAGATGACCAGTAATTATGTTACGCTTCCTTACAAAGGGATCTATGAAATCTTAAGAATACTTATTCTATGGGGCTGGGGAAATAGAGCGTTGAAGCTCAATCAAAGAAATGTAACATATTCTGTATATAATTGTATCAGATATTCGACCGAGATCTAAAGTGGGGTTGATCGATAGAATGAGAAATGAGTGCCAATTGATTCTTCAGGTTTTTATATCACCATCTAAGGCAAGATTTCGACTGTATATCACAAAATACATCTCCATGCACATTCACTGGAATTGTCCACCACAATGTTCTCACTAAACAGAAACTCAGGACCACTAAGCAAAACCAGAAGTGAATATATCACACAGTTTAGTCAAATACAATTTATCGCTAATAAATTTCCACTATGTCAGTTCACCAATCAAGAAGTTACTCGCGACTCGATGTTTGGTATAGTTCAGACATTGCATTGCATGTAACTCGGAATAAAACACCCAGTGGTCGAAGTTCAATTAAAAAACACATATAGAGTAAATGACGATTCCGGAGACGCTACAACCATGAGTTGTACGCGATCTACCTTGAAGCTAATGTTGTAAGAAAAATCAAGCTCGGTGGGCTCCTCTTAGCGGGACATCTAGCTCGAATGAGCGAAGAGGAGTCTGTCCGTAAAGTCCTTTGTGGCAGGATGTATGGAAGGAGACAGCGCGGCAGACCTTCTCTGCGATGGAGGGATGGTGTAGAAAGTCGTTAACCAGTAGTCAAACCAATCGGAGGTACACCGAGCGGCGGAGATTCTAAATTGGGTGTGTGAGAGTACGTGAAACTCAGTGCGAGTTCTGAAACATTGACCGCGTGAAAAACAATAAGTGTACGCTTACCTACAAATATTATTCAGAGTGAACTTGAGTACCGACATTTATGAGTTGAGTTCTCTGCCCGTCATGAAACCAACAACAGATAAAAAACCGGTACTTAAAAAATTAAAGACAATGAGGAAGACAAGAATGACCCAAACACAAAGAGCCAACAATAAAAGGCCAAAATATAATGAAATCCTAACAGATAGGGACGTGGAAATTGACGAACCACCAGATAATGAATGTCCCTACAATGGATTGGGCAATCAATTTAAAGAATTGGTAAACGCCAACAATGAAAATCAAAAAGAACTCAGAGAATTCATTGCAGCAATGAAGCAGAAAAATAACGGCTCGCGAAACACGAAGAACGACCTCAAAACAAAGCAGGAACAAAAGATAACAAAACCAAAAGAGGCATCTGAGATAACAAATGATACATCGGAGAAGGAGCAGCCAGCGGACAAGCAGCAGCCATCACAGCAAACAAAAGAAGAAAAAACAACAAGAGTACCGCCAATAGTAATTAGCTTCATGGAAGCTAAAGATGTAGTTAAAATGGGTAAGTTAGCCAAATTAAAATTTAACATTAAAAGAATTAGTGAAGTAAAGAGTAGTGTAGCTTGTGATAGTATTGAAGACTATCAAAGATTTAAATCTGCATTAGGGGAAGCGCAAAGCCAGTACTTTACGTACACTCCGAAATCGAAAAAAAACATCACCATGCTACTCAAAGAAGTAGACCCACTATTCTCTCCGGAGGAAATACTCGAGGCACTAAAGACGGTCGAAACTGACAATCTGAAATTTATAGGCGTAAAACCATTCTCGACCTGATTTTCCAAAAGTAGAAACCGTAAATTACCGTTTTTCATTGTCTCATTAAGTCCTGATAGTAAAATTGATGGACTGAGACACATTAAGTATCTCAACCACCACATGGTTAGTTGGGAAAAAATCCGCAGGACTAATCGGGTGCTACAGTGCATGCGATGTCAACGCTTCGGGCACGTTGCCTCAAACTGCAATATGCAGTATAGATGCGTAAAGTGCCTA
Organism: Microdon myrmicae; assembly: GCA_963931805.1. Classification (NCBI taxonomy): domain Eukaryota; kingdom Metazoa; phylum Arthropoda; class Insecta; order Diptera; family Syrphidae; genus Microdon; species Microdon myrmicae. Next base: position 254,805,022 of record OZ007497.1, read on the forward strand.
AACATACATGCTACGGGGGAATGCCCGCTGGGAACAGAAAAGATCACAGATAAAAGTCAGTTGGCATGTGTGTTACGCAAAAACACAGGTCATACAGCGAATTTTAGGGGTTGTCCAAGATTCCAAGCTCTCAAGGCAAAAATGGAAACGCGTAAACATCAAATAGAAGAACAATAACAAACGAAAATTCGCTCCTATAGTAACTTCGTCGCTCCCAGTATGTCATATGCTCAAATGGTCTCTGGGTCGAACAAACCTGCTAAACTAGCACCAAACGCTCAAATCGAGCAAAAAGGATCTGCTCGCGAAGAAATTTCAGAGCTAAAAAATTTACTGTTGGTCATACATGGAAAGATGACTGAGTTTGAGAAAAAACTTAATGAACAAACTGCTCGAATAGATTTCATCTATTCGTCGCTATTTGCAGATTCATTCCCATAAACACAGAACTTTTACAAATGGAATCAACAATTAAAATTATCGCCGTGAATGTTAATTCACTTATCAGGATTGAGAGAAGAGATAACTTAGCTAAACTGTTGGAAGCCGAATGCCCTGATATTCTTTTGGTTAGCGAAACTAAGCTTAACCAAAAGCATAAACTGGGCTATAAAAACTATAATATGGTAAGAAGAGACAGACCCAACTCCACACAAGGAGGCGGTGTTGCACTGTTAATCAAAAAAGGGCTTCGATATAAGATTATACACAGTAGGCTTGCCAAATTCTAGAAGCAAGTATTGTGGAAATCCCATTACAAAGTCAGAAGAATATATGTGTGGTATCGTTATACGCTCCTGAAGCTACCCAGAACCCACGTTTTATCAGTGAACTAAATACGCTCTTTCAGGGCCTCAGACTGCAATCAGAAAACAATTATTTCTTTTTGGCAGGCGATCTCAACGCAAAACATGCCATATGGGGTAACTCAACCACCAACACAAGAGATAATGCCTTATTCGATTGGTGGAAAGCAAACCTAATCGAATACGAGGGTTGCCTTTTATATTTCGGGATTAGAGAACAAAAACAAATATTCATCATCGAAAATCACTTTATTGTTTTTCAAAATATTCCCCATGAAGATCTATACACTTTTGCATGCGTTTGAACCAATTGTCGAAGCACTTTTGCCACTCTGATTGAGGTATCTCCAACACATGCACTCTGAATGCAGCAACCGCTTCTTCAGGTGTCGAAAAACGTTGACCTCTCAGTATGTTTTTTACGTACGGGAATAAAAAGAAGTCATTCGGTGCCAAGTCAGGACTATACGGCGGATGACCCATCAAATCGATGTTTTGGGTACTCAAAAATGCAGTTGTCGCAGCCGATGTGTGAGAGCTCGCATTGTCGTGGTGAAGAGTGATCCGTCTTCGGCGGTTGGTTTTCCTGATTTCTTGGAAGACAACTGGCAAACAAATGGTTGTGTACCACTCAGAATTGACTGTTCTGCGTTGTTCTAGTGGTACGGTTGCGACATGTCCAGTTTTTCCGAAAAAAACAGGCGACCATTTGCTTGGAAGTGCTTCGTGCGCGAACAAATTTTGTTGGATTTGGCTCATCTTGAAACACCCAGACAGTCGACTGCTGTTTACTTTCGGGCTCATACGCGTAAATCCACGACTCATCACCTGTCACGATGTCATAGACGTGTTTCGAAGCACCGCGACTGTATTTTTTGAGCATTTCTTTCGACCAATTGACACGAGCCTTTTTTTGGGCGATTGACAAATTGTGTGGGATCCAACGCGAACAAATTTTTTTGAAAGTCAAATGTTTATGCAATATTGAATGTATGCTGGTCCCACTGACGCCTAAGGTTGTCTCAATGTCACGATAGGTCACATGACGATCTTCCAATATCAGTTCGCGCACAGCATCAATGGTTTTCGGAACAACAACTGATTTTGGACGACCTTCACGAAATTCATCTTGGAGTAAACTACGACCACGATTGAATTCACCATACCATCGATAAACACTGGTCCTTGATGGAGCTTCATCGCCAAAAATTGAATTAAGTTCATCCATGCACTGTTGCTGAGTTAATCCACGACGAAAGTTGTAAAAAATAATCGCACGAAAATGTTGACGATTTAATTCCATTTTTGGGCCGAGATGAATCTTTTAAGTTACTGTAAACAACACAAATAGCGCTCGTATGTCAAAACGTTCTGAGTGCGTGTAACCTCAAAAATGTCCAACTTTACGACAGAGCTGTCAATTGCCGGATTGCAACGCTAGGGTTGCCAAATCCCGAAACATAAGAGGCAACCCTCGTACAATGCAGAAATTTACGCTACTACCACACCATCGTACCCAAGGGGTGACTCTTTTCTGGACCTCCTCTTAATCGATGGTCAAATACAACTCCTAAACACAGACACCAATATCAGAAATTGTCTTAGAACAGTCGAATATGACAGTGATCATTACGGTTCCAAATGAGCAAACGTTGTTTGAGTTGTGGGAACAACCTTATGCTTACAATTATCGCAAAACACACTGGTCACGTTTTGACCGCACTATGAAAAGAGAAATGCTCTCAAATGCGATAGACAAACCCACCTACAGGAACCTTCAAAATATAGAAATATACCATTACCTCCAAGCAATGGACAACATCATTAAGAAATCAATGAATCTCTCTATTCCAAAAATAAATCCCGATGAGAGTCACACAGGTCAATACAGAAACTCAACTTTCGACGCTCTGCATAGACAGAAAAGCAGTCTCCTATCCACGTTGAAAACACTATACCGGCAATTCACCGATCGACAAAACCCGGAAATAAGAACACTCAAGTCCTTGATCCGATATATTCAAAAGTTGGTTCGGGCTCCTCGATAGTATAGTGGTTAGTATACCCGCCTGTCACCCGGGAGACCGGGGTTGGATTCCCCGTCGGGGAGCCCCTGGCGCAAGACTAATAAACTTGCCCAGACAAAATAAATCATTATGGAAAATTTAACAAGCCTCAGGACTTGCTAAATAAGGCCAAGACCGGTTCCCGGTTGTAGTGCCGATGATGATGATGATGATGATGGTTCGGGAAAACTACAAATTAACCATAAATACAGAATGGGAACAGAAAATTCGAGCTATCAAACCAAAGGGCTCGAATATGTTCCCCATAATAAACAAACTATTTCGAAGGAAGGGCTGCAACGACATTCCGTGCCTGAAAATACCACAAACGCCAGAAAACTATGAAATACTGCTAAACGCAGGCTTTAACCTCGAAAACATAGTTTTTGATGATGATTACTTTATTATAGCAAACCCTGAAGAGAAATCGAACGCCATAGGTGCATGTTTTGAGTCGATACACAAAGTGAACGAACCTTCTCGCTCCAATTATGATCTAGAAAGAAGGGCACTCGAAAACCACATTTCACTTCGCAACACAATTACCAGGCGGCGTACTGAAAACCGAAATTTCACAGTGTTTAATGACGTCAATAGAGCAAATTACCCACTAGCAAATTCAGAGAACAACTTGTTTATAAACAAGGATGAACTCTTAGGTATTTTTAAGTCACTTAAAAATAAAAAGTCGTCTGGGATTGACCAAATTCCAAATACTGTTCTTAAACAATTGCCATTGGAGGCAGTAAACATTTATACCATTATATTTAATAACGCATTAAATAACTCATATTACGCAATGCAGTGGAAAACGGCAGTAGTCCATCCCATTCCAAAACCTGGGAAGGATAGCAGCAATCCAACTAATCTCCGTTCTATAAGTCTACTCCCCAATATCAGCAAGGTGTTTGAAAAAATAATAAACAAAGAGCTATTAAAATGGGTTGAGAATAATACAATTATTTCGGACAACCAATTTGGTTTTAGAACCCAGCACAGCACTATCCACGCGGCATCGGAACTAGTATCAGATATACAGTGGAACAAAGCAAAACGGCAGGGCACTGGCGCATGTCTGGTAAACTTTGAAAAGGCCTTCGACACCATCTGGCTTGAAGGGTTATTCTATAGGTTAACCGCTCTTGGCATGCCAGCAAACTTGCTTTATATGGTGTATGACATGGTAACGAATAAACAGTTTATCGTTAAATGTGGAGATACATTTTCCAATAAGACCTTCACCATAGTAAACGGCTTACAACAGGGAGCAGTCAACTCTCCTGTTCTATTTAATATTTATACTAGTGATCTGGTAAACTCTCTCACTCATGCCATTGCATATGCCGATGACATAGTTATCTACAGAACCGGTAGCAAAATCGAGATCATAAATAGAGGTTTACAAGAGGATCTCAACGAAATTCAAGATTATGGTGATAAATGGAAGATGAAAATTAACTTCCAAAAGACTGAAACGATCCTTTTCAGGACACCCTTAAGCGGGGTGTTCGGGTGTGAGGGGGCCAGTTGTTGGGCCCTGAGGCGGCGTAGTAATTCTGCCTTGTCTCTTTATAGGGAATCCCCTGATGTTTCTATCTCCTGACGGAAGTCCTTTTCATAGTCAACATTGAAGATTTTGTAAATGTATGAGGGTAGGCGAATCATCGTGATTATGCAATTTAATCAGTTCTTATTGCCGGCCAATGCGTTTTTCGAACGGCTCATACGTCCAGTCAGCTCCTTTTAAATAAGTAACTTTCTTACGCAGATCCTGCGAGCGCTTCAGGTGACTTTCGGTAGTTGAGCCTTGTATCCACGTTCAGGAGAAAAGGGGGATTATCCAGATACACCACTGTAGTTATCGTGAAAACCTCGAGGCCAAGTTAACTCGAGGAACGGTGAACGAATCCGGAGATACCAAAGACAAGAAAACAACTTTTGCCTCGCTATGAACTGTTTATTTTTTGTGATGTGGTTCTATGCCACGTACGGCCAGGGGTTCGGCCTTTGAAATTCAACTGATCACGAAATTCAAATTTACCGCCCTTTTATAAATTTTCTAGTTGAGAATTGTCAACTATTTTATGGTCAAAATTCCCAGAAACACACATAAGAGTTTGCGTGTTTTAATTTGGGTTGTGTTCTGGGAATTTGTTAGAAGTTTAGTTGGATGGGTTCTAGGAATTTAGCATTTCATGATGTCAATGTTTTTAGGAATTGAGTCAATGTATGATGAATTAACTTTTGGTTAAATTCGTTGTACATGTGACTCAGTATGGGATTTGAAATGAAGCAATGGAAAATTTGGGATTTGTGTTTATTATGTGGAATTGAATCAATGAGCGATAAATTAACTTTGGGTTAATTTATTGCTCATATGGGTCAATATGCAATTAGGAATTTTAGGGTTTGATGATATTGGGGATTTGGCTAGAAGTAGCGATTTACGATCGCTACAGGGGCCTCGGATGACACAAAAAAGAATTGGAGAAAGTTTTCCATTATTGGACAAAACGGAAGACCGTTGGCAGTCAGAAATGTTGTTAGATACCTTGGTATGTGGCTAGACCAATTCTTATATTTCGATAAACACATAGCAACATCCCTCTCCAGAGCGAAAAGTGCCTATGCGATGGCGAGGAGATTATTTCGAAATCGCGTCCTGGATTCAAAAGTTAAGATCATATCATATACGTCACTTATACGACCCATACTGGTGTACGGTTGTCCTATATGGTTTAACGTCGCTCCTTACTATATGGAAAAATATAGATTATTCGAGAGACAATGTCTGCGTTTTTTTTTTGATTGAATAACGCATTTATTGTACAATAATTTAACAAATGTTGACTTAGGACTAAAATGCTAAATCCTATTTTACAATCTTTTCTTATTCTTAAAATAATTTACTGACTCTACACGAGCACTCTAAATTACACGATACAATTTTGTGTAATGCCTTTCGGCGTACAATAATATTTTTATATTTTTATATTTTTATATATTTTCTATTACCCGAATATTTTAGAAGACGAAGTTCTCTCTGTATTTTTTTTTTTTTTTTTTTTTTTTTTTTTTTTTTTTTTTTTTTATAAATAATATAAGGTAAAAAAGTTTATAAAAAAAATTAATAACAAAAAAATAAAAAATGTTAACATAAAGAAATTTTAAAACGAAAAGGAATCTAAATGAAAAATGGAAATGAAAAGGAAGAATAAATAAATATGAAAAGGGAAGTGAGGAATGGGAAGGGAAGGCGTAGCGTCTGAAGATGTTACTATATTTGGGGATATTAAATCCTTTCTTCATTGTCAATTCACCACCAGTTGGGATGGGATCGGTCATTTATAGATTTATCTCGATCGCCTATTGCCATGCTAAATCGCAAGTGAACTGCAGCATTTGATATATCACTGTTATAAAGAATCCGTTTGTCCCAGGCACCACGAAAAGCGTGGTAAATAATAGGGACTCCGTGCTTGTTTTGGATAAGACCTTTTCTATCCAATAGAGGGAACGCTTCTGGTGGGATAAACCCATTTTGGAATGTATTCTCCAGGTATATGTCATTGGGGTAGTATGCTCCCGAGATAAGATTATTTTCGCTGCACATTGCCCTTGCAGTGTGACCACGAATAATTTTGATAATGAAATTGTCTATCCTATTCAGTCCTGATTTGTCATACAGTGTCTTATTAGGATAGAATTTCCTGTATTGAGACTAAGGTGTTCTATGTAACCCGAGGCAGGAAGGCAAGCACTGCCTCTCGAACATGCGAAACTTTTCCATGTAGGATGGGGAAACGTTGAACCATACCGGGCAACCATACACTAATATTGGACGAATAAATGCTGAATAGGAAATTATTTTAACTTTGTGATCTAGGAGACTATTTCGAAACAGACTTCTTGTCATTGCATATGCACTTTTAGCTGCGGAGAGGGCAGCTGCTATGTGCTTATCAAAGTATAGGTATTGGTCCATCCAGATACCAAGGTACCTGACAACAGTTTTCATTTGCAGCGGAAGATTATTGCTTCCTACAATGGAAAAGTTTTTCCAATTATGCCTTGTATCTCTTGAAGCTGTAGAGAGAGGTGTTCTGAAAAGGATGGTTTCTGTTTTTTGGAAGTTAATTTTCAATTTCCAATCGTCACAAAAGCGTTTGATTTTATTGAAGTCTTCTTGAAGAAGTCTGTTAATGGCATCGATATTTTTTTCTGATCTGTACACTACAATATCGTCGGCGTATGCAATAGCATGATTAAGAGACCCAACTAGATCACTAGTATAAATATTGAAGAGAATGGGAGAATTCACGGCTCCCTGCTGTAAGCCGTTTTTAATATGGAAAGTTTTATTGGAGATTTTGTCCCCACATTTTACCACAAATTGCTTATCCATTATCATATCGTAAATGATGTATAACAGATATTCGGGCAAACCTAGATTTGATAGCTTATATACAAGTCCTTCTAACCATACGGTATCGAAGGCCTTTTCAAAGTCAACCAAACATACGCCTGTGCATTGTCGTTTTGCCTTGTTCCACTGTATATCGGAAACAAGTTTTGTAGCTGCATGAACTGTGTCGTGGCCCGCTCTAAAGCCAAACTGGTTGCTCGGAATGATGTCGTTTTCATCACACCAGTTTATCAATGCCCTATTTATGATTTTCTCGAATATTTTGCTAATATTTGGAAGCAGACTAATCGAGCGAAGGTTAGCGGGATTGCTCCTGTCCTTGCCCTTTTTGGGGATGGGATGGACTACTGCTATTTTCCAACGTCTTGGAAAGTATGCATTATTTAGAGCGTTATTGAACAAGGTAGTGTAAATTTTCACCGCTTCCGGAGGCAGATGTTTAAGAACTGTATTCGGAATACCATCTGTTCCAGAGGATTTCTTGTTTTTAATGGATCTAAGGATGTCCATGAGTTCATTCTTATTCACAAATATATTTGTGTGCAAATTTCTAAGCGGCGCATCCGCTCTATTGTTTTCACTGAAGATGGTGAAACTTTTGTTTTCGGAATGCCAACTTTGCCGTTCATTGTGCAGCGAAATATGGTTTTGGATAGCTCTGTTTTCGATATCGAGGTTAGAATGAATGGATTCATTCACTTTGTGTACTGCCTCGAAACAGGCGCCAATGGAGTTCGCTTTCTCTTGCGGATCCTCGACTACTATTAGTTCTTCGTTGGAGTTGATGTGTTCCGGGGTGAGTCCTGCGTTCAGCAATATTTGACAATTCTCGGGAGTCTTCGGGACTCGAAGGCAGGGAATGTCATTATGATCTATTCTTCTAAATACTTTATTTATTTGCGGAAACATATTCCCACCACTGGTTTTAATGGAGAGAATTTTACGTTTCCATTCTTCATTAATTACTGATCTGTAGTTGTCACGGATCAGCTTTTGAACGTTTTTAATCAATGACTTAATTGTCTTTATTTCTTGGCTATAAGGATCGCTGAACTGTCTGTAGAGCAGTTTGAGTTGGGAGAGCAGAGCGCTTTTTTGTCTATAGAGGGCGTCAATAGTTGAGTTTCTATATCTATTAAAATTCTCCTCCATGTGCGCCGCTTTTGGAATGGAACGGTGCATTGTTTTGATGACAATGTTGTCCATCGTTGAGAGATAATGATCTATTTCCTCATTTCGAAGGTTCCTATTAGTTGGAGGGTCGATGCCATTAGAGCATAGTTCTCTTTTTATTATGCGATCAAAGCGCGACCAGTGTGCTTTTCGGAAAACGAACGAATGTATCTGGTCGTACTGCTCAAGTATTGCATGTTCGTTTGGAACATGTAAAACGGCGCTGAGGCCGTAATGGTCACTATCATACCCGATTGTGCGAAGGCAATTTCGAGTATTTAGGTCCGTGCCTAATAATTGTAGTCTGTCGTCAATCATAAGTAAGTCCAAAAAGGAGTTTCCTCTTGGATAAGATGGTGTAGTTGTAGCGTACAATTCTAGTTTATATTCTGTTGCATTTGTTTGCCACCAGTTGAACAGTGCATTACCTCTTGTGTTCGGCGTGATATCACCCCAAGCACTGTGTTTGGAGTTGAAATCTCCCGCCAGAACAAAATAATTGTTTTCCGAGTCTAACTTGAGATTACGAAAAAGGATATCCATTTCGCTGATAAATTGCGAACACTGAGGAGCTTCAGGTGCATACACGGATACCACGTATAGATGCCTTTGACTTTTCAAAGGTATATCTATAATGCAAGCTTCCAGCAGCTGAAATTTGTGTACAGCTGTGCTGTAAACGACCTTGTGGTGAAGGCCTTTCTTAATTAAGATAGCAACTCCACCCCCTTGTGTGGCGTGTGGACGATCTCGTCTAATGACTTTATAGTTTTTGTAGCCCAATTTGTGCCTCTGGTTTAGCTTGGTTTCGCTAGCTAGAAGCACATCGGGGCATTCGGCTTCAAGCAGGTTACCTAGATTATCCCTTCTTGCCACGTGGATTAGTGAATTCACATTCACAGCAATAATTTTTAGTGTTAAATTAGTTGGATAGTTCATTGTGGTATATTGGGTTGTCTGAGAACAAGGACGAATAAATAATATCTATTCGGGCCGCTTGTTCAGTCAGTTTTTTTTCAAATCCAGCAATCTGTCCTTGTATGGCTAACAGGATTGCTCTTATATCTGAATTTGCCTCTGGAGCGGGCGCTTTTATGACGTTGCGTGAAAGTTCCGCCGCTGTTGTATTAATTGGATTACTAGCCATTTGAGAAAATGATATGCTAGGTGCGGAAGGTTTTGTGATATTACTTCCCTGTGCCGCGAAGTTTGAGTTTAATGGACTACCGGCAATTTGAGCGAATGATACACTAGGTGCAACGAAGTTATTATAAGAACGAACCTTCATTCGTTTCTCTTCTTCAAGTTGTTTTTTTTTAAATTCCAACTTGGCTTTTAGTTGTTGGAATTTCGGACAACCTCTAAAGTTGGCCGGGTGACCTGTATTTTTGCACAGGACGCAAGATAGTTTGCTTCTATCCTGAACCTGTTCTTTACCTAAGGGGCATTCTCCTACGGTATGATTGTTTTGGCACTTTACACATCTAAATTCCATACAACAGTTAGATGCAACGTGGCCGAATCGTTGGCACCGCATGCACTGCAACACACGGTCAGCCTTCCGTATTTTTTCCCAAATTATTGTTTGGTGGAAAATAACTTTAATATTCCTAAGTGCATCGACTTTGCTGTTGGGACTTAAGGAGACAATGAAGAACGGCAACTTGCGGTTGCGACTTCGGGAGAGAGAAGTGGAGAATGGCTTCACATCAATGAATTTTACACTGCCATTTTCGACAGTTTGTAGTCCCGATATGAGTTCTTTGGAGGAAAAAGAAGGATCAACTCCTTTAAGTAACATGGAGATAGTTTTCTCCGATTTAGGTGTGTACGTGAAGTACTCACTACTTGCTTCCCTTAGAGCAGATTTAATTTTATGATAATCATCTAAACTATCACATAAAAAACTTATTTTATTATTATTTAAATTCTTCGTTTTAAAATTTCTACATGTTAACTTACCCAATTTAATTAGGTCCTTAGCTTCCATAAAACTGACTATGATGGGAGGCACTTTCTCCTTCTTACTGGCTGCTGTTTGTTGTTTTTCCAGCAGTTGTTGCTGCTGCTGTTGCTGTTGCTTCTGCTGCTGTCGTTGTTTCTCCTCTTGCTGTTGAATATTGTTTTCCGATAAGGCTTCTTTGATTTGTCGATCCAAATCGTTCTTCTTTTTGGAGAGCTCCTCTTTCTTTTTGTATAGCTCCGCAATAAATTCAGCACGTTCGGCATCTTTGTCACTCATTTCAGTATTGCTGGTTTTGTGGTCTTCAGTTGCCAGTTCTTTAAATTTATTCCCTTCTCCGGAATAATGTGGCTTGTCAGTAGTGGTCATTCCTTCTCTGCGAGTTTTTTCTTTGTTGGTTGGGTTAGCTTTATGCCGTTTGGCAAGGAGGTTTGGCTGGGCTTTGGGCCTCCTCTTTGAAATTACTTTTAGCATTACTTTTCTCTTTTCCATTATTTGTTTCGACCGTTAATTTAATTGTTTTATTTGTGAAGCAGCATGCAGAGAACATCTGCTTTCACACGCATACACATTAACACACGCACAGTTTTTTATTGGCCGTTCAGTATATACACAGCGGTAGACACGTCAGCACACACGTGTACGCGACAATATTGTAAATTTGTGTGGACGACCGGCGAACGAATGTTTTCAACGAGAGTTTTAGACAAGCACTTGGCGCATTGTCGTTTTATTCAAGTTACACCCTATTTTTGGGTTTAATTAATATTTATTTTATCTTTTACGCGCACCTTGCACAACACTTTGGCTACGAGTTCAATGACTATACAGCCGTTCTCAGTGACGGCCACACTTTCACACACAGGTGCACACACTAGAAAGACGCGGGATAGAACGATAGAACGATCCGTATCCTTCGAACGTTAGCTGAGTTGACAATGTCTGCGTTTCTGTCTACGAATGTACAGAACGCCAGAATCACAGTACACGAAATATTATCGAAATGAAGCCCTTTATAATAAAGCAGGTGTAAAAAGAGTAGACAATTTGATAATCAAAGTAATTCGACTCCATGTTGCAAGAGCAACAGCTAGTGGAAACAATTTGATCTCGGGAGCCTTTTACCCCAACGATAGGTATCTGGAGAGCACTCTTCAAAGCGGCTTCGTTCCCCCAGGAGCATTTCTCTTATTGGATAATAGAGGTCTTATACAGGACAATTCGGGAATCCCCATTATCTACCACGTTTTCCGGAGAGCTAAGGACAAAAGAATTCGTCATAACTACAACATCGACAACTCCTCGGATCGTCTATGTTATAGTGCGGCGGTAGGGGAGCGTGACAAACAAAATGAATGTGATTTTCAACCAACCTGGTGGTGGCTAAATAAGGAAGAAAAGACTGCACGTCCCCATACTTATAACGCCTCATAGGCTAAACGGCATCTCCCTTCCGCCATCCGACTTCTCCCTTCTTCATTTCGCTTCTACCATTTCCTTTTCCCAATCTTTATTCTTCTTTTTGTTCTTCCCACTCAATTCTCTTAATTTTAAATTGTAGTATAGCTGGCTAACAAAAAATGAAAGAAGGTATATAACATATATATACAGAAAAAAAAAAAAAAAAAAATCAAAAACATTAAAATATTACTAGTTTCAAGTTTTTTATCTTTTTTACTTGATTATTTCAACTTACTGTATTAAAATAATAAAGCTAATAAATAATTGAGCATCGAAAGGTATACCTTAAAATTGTAACTAGAATAATTTAGACTGCTCGTGCAGGGTCAGTAAATTAGATTAAGAGCAATCATAGTTAAAATAGGCTTAGCATTTAGTCTAAAATTTAAAAAAAATAAACAAATTGTATATATCTTTTGCAAATAAATGCGTTTTCAATTAATTAGTTAATTAGGGATGGCGTAGACCAGGACGCCCAAAGCCTGGGAGTACCAAACTGGATGACATCGGCTCGAAATCGGGACTGGTAGAGAGAACCGATGTCATCCCTAAGCGCCCTAATTTCTGGAAGATGCCACAAGCCATAGTGTGTTAAATTGTTAGACGACACCACAATCTACTCGTGTAATGGATTGAATTGTTAGATGAAAAATGGCAGAAGCCAGAGTCCCACGAACTTATAAAAGTAGGACATGGTTACATTGTGATTTCAGTTCTTCCTTTCATATGATCAGTTCAGTTCCTGCTTTGTCGTCGAGAAGTTGAGTTCCTAATTTATCATGTAAGTGAAAGTGTTCGAATAAAGTTTAAAAATTTTAGTTCAAGTCGATTTAGTCGTGTTAAGTTTAGTTTATTTAAGCACATTCATCTTAAATGCTTGAACATCGTTATGACGACGATATGTAATTATGTAGACCATTCCACATTGGTGTGGTTTGGCTGAATAATCAATCTGCGTTGTTCGTATGAATGCGTATCTAATTACAGACTTCGTAGAATCGTTCGGTTCGGTGGATTCTATTGATAGAAGTCTTTCATAGAACTCGTTTTAAGACTATCTACGTCAATATATCAAAAGGCACAATTTGGTTATTTGTTTTAATTTTGGTGAATCTGTCGTATTTACTATTTAATACACGTCTTTTCCCGCATATCCTGTATGTGCTAACGCACTACTACGCATATTGGCTAAAATTTCAACATGAAATTTTGACTTTCTTTCGATGTAAACGTCAATTTGTGTGTAAATAATCTACCATCAGATGACGGATGAAAAAGTAGAATGTAGATCTACTTCCTCCGTCACAACTGTCTTGCCTCCCTTATTGGGAATTGGCTGAATATTCGCTGACTTCCATCTATTTGGGAAATGGCCAGTAGAATAAGACAAATGGGAGAGTTTCCGCAGTTGTTTGGCGAGTGAAGAGGAACATTTCTTCAAGAGAATTGGGGGAATGCCGTCAGGACCAGCGGATTTGTTTGCGTTTGGCTCCTTGAGTGCCCGGGCAACAGTACGCGTTCTGAAGTGAATCTGGCTCATGGTTTGCTGCTTATGCTCAAGTTGAGGTGGAACTGATGTGCTATCAGGCAGCGTTGAGTTGGCTGCAAAATGTGCAGCAAGTAGATTCTCTTTCTCTGTTGCACTGGTGACTGGTCTGTCATCGACTATTAGCGAAGGAATGGCTGAGGAGACCGAGTTTTGAATGTTCTTCATAAATGCCCAAAAGTTTCTACTACCTATGGAAGAGTGTACTATTTCCTGTCTCACTCTCTGGTTATGCAAGAACTTGGCGCTTTGACTATACGCATTGCAGTCATTTCTAGCTCTCCTGAATCTTTTCTGGTCTTCCTTAGTATTGTTTGATTTATACCATCGGAAGCTCAACTCTTTAGCCTTAATGGCTTCTGTGTACCCGGAATCGAACCACATATTTCTCTTGGGTTTTATACTCTGTACTCTGTGTGGAATAAAGGTTCGCATGCCAAACAGAATCGTGTCCGCTATAGAGTCAACATCATTATTGAGGAAAAATAATGACCAATTCAACTTCCCAAAAAAGTCGTTCAGACCTTCCCAGTTGGCTTTCTCATAGAACCACAGTGTTCTTTTGGGAGTTTTCTCGCAAGCGTTACTGTTGGTTAGAGGAAATTTAGCTGACACGACACAGTGGTCTGAAGTGCCAACGGGCGAAGAAACTTCAATTGTATATTTGTTTGGGCGTGAGGTGAGAAACAGGTCCAGTGTATTGGCGGAATGGCCATCTATATCTGGTACCCGTGTTGGCTCGCTGACGAGTTGAGTTAAATTATTTGACTCAGAAAAGAGCTGAACATAGTGACCCTCGGGTGTAGTGTGTCCGGGATGGCGAAGCTGTAGGGGTTGCTCTATCCTATAGGAGAAACAGCCCACAATTCCAACCACAATACCTACCCATTTCCCTTGATAGGGTGCGTTCACAAATTAAATTCAAAGTTGTCAAGTCCCTCATTGGAAAACCCGATATGTGCACTAAAAAATGCTCGATTTAAGGGACACCCAAGCTCCTGTCGTCCACAAATTGACACAGACTTTCTTTTACAATATACAGCGAAAGTCTTGAAGCTAATCATGTTAAGCTGATAATTTTAATTTTTGTAATGCTCGTCGATCCACTATCTCGAATTTCGAATCCAAAAGCTTATTATTAAATACAAATAAAAAAACAAAAACAAAATAAATTAAAATGTTTGATTGCCTTGGCACTCAATGTGAATTGGTTGTTAATCCAGTCAGAATAATTTAAGACTTTATATCTCAAAAAAAAATTAATTAAAATCACAATTGTTATGATGAAACGGGAATTTGCTTTTATTTATTACCTTCCTCCACATATTATAACAGCGTATTAAATTATTCATTTACCTTCCATTACTTTCAGGACATCCCCATGCGCTGGAGCTAGCACAAAGAAAAGGAAGCCGAAGTGCGAATTAATTCATTTTTAATGAAACAGACACTTAACAAGTTAACAAGTCAACAAGAGAGGTAATAATTGCCAATTTTATTTACAACAGCATGCGCATAATTTTCATATCCACTCTCATATGTATCCTTTGAAATGCGTTGCAATTATGAAGCCACAAACAAAATGTGGTTGTTCCTCCTGCCGTCCGTTAAATACCTTCATCTTGTGTAATAATTTCTCTACACAAGTCATCCTCTTCAAATAAATTACCGCCAACAATATTCATAAGAATTTCAAAAGGATTAAAATAACATACGATGAGATAAAATCAGTCTGGACACTGTATCCTGTCGTGTTGCCCATTAAAATTCAAATTTGGTTTTTTTGTTTTTGTTTATTTTAACTGGGAAACAAAACAAAATGACGTGCCGTGGGCTGTAGATAGGATATGGCGGAAAATTCTGCCTGAATGCAGTTTCATTTAGAAGGGTCGCTAACCACAATGTTACAAGATAAAAATGAATGCAAATAATCCGTGCTAAATGTGTAAGGAGAAAAGGATAAAACAAAGAGGAAAAAAAAATTGAAACAGTAGGGCTGCACTTGAAACTATCGCCTCTTTACACTGTGGGCCCTGCATTCTATATTCAGGGGTTCCGCATTTTTCTTTTCTCGGCTCTAACAGTTTCTACAGGATTACATTCTGTCATGTCTTGTTACTGCAGGTGGCAGGTATTGCAGAGCTGTATGTACATTTGAAGTACATACCCTTCCATTTAATGGTGGAAAACGAACAAGCCTTACACCGTCTATGTTCCATCTTCTGGACCAGCCCATCCTCATGTATTTTCATTATTTTTTATGCTCATCGTTTAGTTGATATTTTCCTCCGTAGCTTTGCCTCTGTTCATTGTCTTGTTTCATTGCATCGTCCTTGTAAAATATTGTAGTTAGACTCAATGCATACGTCTGCATCTATAGAACGTGACCAATAGAAGGGGAATAAGTACACTTCTGTATTCTTGTTTCTTGAGTCTCCTACCACAATTACGCCTGTTTGCTGCTTTTATGTCCTACTTGCGAAGGTTCTAATTACCAAGTAGGTTTTACATCGTGGATACATTGCATCCTCTACACATTGCTGATATGTATACGAAGCGCAAGAATGTGCAACTACTTCCCTGCTCTATATTTGCTGCTGGTTTTCGAGTTGATTATGCAGTTCAAAATTTGTAAGCAATTTAGTGGCAGTCTTACCACTGTAAGAATGTCGAAATGGTAGTAGTTTGAAACTCATCGGGGCTGAAATATTTCTAAGCACCAGATGTTTTAAAATTGCTTCCAGAGCAGTTGTAGAGAGAATACTTCTTGCCGCAATCGGTTTTTAAATGTAAAACTAGCTTGCCAGACTGGCCCCTTTGAATCGAATCCGGTTGTGGGGAAGATAATTGTTGCCGCAAACAATTCTTAAATGTTAAAATGTAAAGATAACTTGCCAGACTGATCACTTTGGACAGAAATAGTTTAGCTATCGCAAGAAGAGTTTTCAAACAGCAGACTAAAACGGAGCAATATTACAATTATAACAAATGTTCATTGACGTTCCCATATCCTTTTTTCGGCTCTACACTCGTGACCTGGTCTCGGCTCATCTCCAATACTCATTTTTTCCGCAGGACCCGATATCGATGTCAGTCGCTTGGTCTTCAAAGCTTTGGTGTAACAAAAATCCTGTCTGGAAGTTTTCCGGTGGAGAAGTTGCTCTTACAGATTAGTTGTACAGCTCCTTGGGATGACCTAAGTTTTAATATCCTTAAGCACCAGTTCTCGGAGGTGTCATTGTTGTACAGCTTTCAAACTCATATGTGGATCCAAAAATTCTCCGTGGTTTCTTGTTAAATATGGATAATAGCTAATCTCAATCACCAATAAAGCTGTTCCTGCGCTCCTCCTCCTTATTCCTGATTTCGGTAGTCGATCCGTCGTAAGTTTCTTAAACAAGCACACAATGTCAGTCGCTCTTTTCGGTTATGCCGTCAGTTTTCTGTGGAATCCAAAGTTGGCGAAAGGATATCTACACACACATGTACAGAATACGGTTCGAAGGATAGTGTATAAAGTGAAAGAAGAAATTACAAATATGGGGGAATGACAATAAATTCCAAATACAATGCATACCGGAAAGACACAAGACCGAAAAAAAAACAAATCCCGATCCTCCTCTTCTTCATCATCATCATCATCGGCACTACAACCGGGAGCCGGTCTTGGCCTTATTTAGCAAGTTCTGAGGCTTGTTAAATTTTCCGTAATTATTTTTTTTCCAGGCAAGTTTATTAGTCTTGCGCTAGAGGCTCCCTGATGGGGAATCGAACCCCAATCTCCCGCGTGACAGGCGGGTATACTAACCACTATACTATCGAGGAGCCTCCCCTCTTCTTACCATATACTTTTTCTTTTTTCACATTTCTGTTATGTCCCGCTCCTACAATTTCATATCATTAATGGATTTGCGATGTGAGAATAGCGTAATGTTCGCCGTGGGAACGATGTGATCTGATCTGAGTTTCAGCACGGATTTACGGGGCAACTCTTATAAGGGCTTAACATCTATAGTGGTCGCATAGGTTCATCCACTGCGGATCCCAGCTTGCACTCCATCGCAAGCTACATTCGTTTCTTGTTTCGGGCCCCGATGAAATAAAAGTTTCACGACAATAATTGCAAACATTCGCAGCCTACGATGTAAATTACTCTCTATTTCTATCCATATATGTAATCGCAAGCCACCAATCCTATCACAATGTGAAACAACCTAGACCGATATTTCGGAATTCAATCTGTCTGCTAATAGCTTATTGCATCTGATCTTCCTTCATCGCGGCTTAGCGATATAGATATATAGGTATGTATAGGTGGTCAGCTTCAGGCACTAAATGATCTCTTCTTTGAGATCGACTACGCCATATCCTTATATGTCCACTATTCTCCACTTAGGTCTCCGGTTTCATCGCCCCTATGGTACAACCGCACATTTCGCACTCTTCGTAACAAGACGAATAACTTGTGGAACATATTCCTGAGAACGCGTTCCCCCTTAGACTACTCCAACTATCTCGGTTCATTTTATAAATTCGCCGAGCCTACAATTCCCTCTACTTCAACTACATCTCAAAAACACAAACCAACCTGATCAACGACCCCAAATCTTATTTCCGCTTTTTTTTTTTTTTTTTTTTTTTTGTAATAGTAGTTTTATTTTTTACAATACAAATGACAAATATTTTCGACTATAATAATATATAAGAAAACTATAAGGCATTCAATGTTTTTATACGATTAAAGTAACAAAACAGAGTTGAGTGCCTCTTTTCAGTGGCAATCAAGTAAAATATCGATTTTTTTAAGGTGGGGTGAGTATTGCCGGTTCGGGAATAGTTGTGTAGTACATTCAACCACAAAGCTTGCATAAACATTTTACATTAATTCAAAACACGATACATTTCGGTACAATTTCTTAAGTCGGTTGAAGGTAAATGAAAGGATACAAACTATGATTAAACCAGAATACCAGAAATACAAGAGTCTAGATTACAAACGGAAATCCGACGCCTGCCCCAATTACATTTCCTATGACAGGAATACCTCAACCGATCCCCAACTATTGCCAACCTATTTGCTACTTTCTTCAAAAATCCTTCACGGACATCTCTTTCGAGCCCAATCCGTTTTACTTCAAAGACCTGCCGAATTCTCCATTGGTTCTTTCACCTCTCAAACTATTCGGCCTCACCTTGTAGAAAAAAAGCTAAACCTTCTTAAAGACGAATTGGGACCCATCCCACATGGACTTCTCGCTGTCCTGTTATAAAAATGTTCCTCCTCTCTTTCTCTCCATCTGTCTCGCATACAAGGCAATTTCCAGAAAGGTGGTCGAAATGTGTGGAAAGCAATGGCCAATATTTCGAAGAATATGTTTTTTACTAAAAAAAAAAGTTTTTAATTTAAATAAAAAAACCCTCACTTCATACCGGTACACCGATAACTTCTCGTGGCTAATACAGAACTTTCGTGAACAAATCCTTCATTACTGTACATCATCATGCAAGCGGCAGAAGAGGTGTCGCAGCCGAGGGCAGTCAAGTAGTACCAAGCACCCCCCTATCTCTCTCTATGAGGATGATACCAAACTTTACAAGACAATCCGCTCTCCTCTCGACGCAGCACTTCTTCAAAATGATTTCAAGAGCTTTTCGATTTGCTACCAAAACAACTGCCAAATGTCAAACAATCACCTTCTCCCGGACATTCGTGATTCTCAACAGTATAGTGCGCGAGAATTATAACCTGACTTAAGGTGAAATTGTTTAATTATACAAATTAAAAAAGCGAAAATCGTGTACAATGTGCTCGCGGTGATTTGGTCGGTGATTCAGATTTTCCTAGAGAAACTGAAAAATTATCAAAAGTCTTATCGGAAATAAGGATATATAAACAATTATGATTTACAGTTTAATACTAACCACCCGTGAGAGTACATATGAGCACATGTTTAGCACACAGATAAAAAGTTAAAGTGAAAGAACTAATAACTGGTTTACAACAAAGACGAGGAGGAGCAAATCAGCGTCCTTGAAGCAAGGCTATCTCGGGCAAGGGCACAATTAGCTGAGAAGCGTCGCAAAAAGAATAAATTGGCCGAAAAGGAGCAGCTATTTGTTGGAGGCAACGGATAACAAAGTGTTCAGTTTTGTGGATGATAGTATGCTTGTTTCCTCCTTTTCGAGTGTTCGGCCGATTGGTGCATCTGCGTCGCATCAGCTGAGATGCATACAAATTGACTCTCTGAATCAGGATCTAGATAGGATCCTGCAGTGGGGAAGGGCTAATCTCGTCGACTTCAATGCAGCAAAGACACAATATACAACATTCACAAAGAAAAGTGGATCATCGGTTCCACAGCTGAAGATGAATGGCCGGGCCCTCGAGGCTGGGGAAAGCTTGAAATTGCTCGGCGTCACGGTCTGTGGGAATGTATCATGGCATAAACACGTGTCGAGTATCGCCAGGTCAGCCTCAGGAAAACTGAGCTATCTTTGTAGAGCTAAGAAATATTTTACTCCGGCCCAACTTCTCCTATATAAATCCCAAATTAGACCCGCGCTCGAATATTGCTTTCATGTTTGGAGCTCGGCTCCTAAACATACCCTCGACCTACTTGAGAGACTCGGCGCTGACGTCGCGACTACGGTCGCTATCACATCGAACGCGCGTAGAAGACCTCTGTCTGTTTTACAGATATTATCACGGGTACTGTTCTTCGGAGATTCGTGATATTGTTCCACGCAATTCGGCTTATATGCGTTCCACAAGACAATCCGACGGTTCGCAACCGTGTGTGGTTCATCTCCCGACGGCGCGAACATCCCTGCATCAGAACTCGTTCCTCTACAGAGCGGGGAAGCCGTGGAACTCCCTTCCCATGCGAGTGTTCCCGGGGCGTTACAACCTGCAACTGTTCAAAAAGAGCTGCAACAGTTATTTGATGGCATCTTGGGGCGCCCACTCGGCGCTATAGGTTCGCCTCTCCCGAGAGAAGTTATTAAAAAAAAATAATAATAAAATAATGGTGAAACAATACTGTTGCAGTTCCGCTACAATTCAAATTATACCAGTACGGAAAAACATGCTGGCACTGAACGACATCAGTTGCTGAATAGACGAGCAATAATTGTCTATTCATTAACCGTACCTCGTTACTGTTTGACACAGTTTTTTTTTTTTTTTGTTGTACTGTTCTTCTGACAGTATATATTTTTAACGTTTTTTAATTGAAAGTATACGGTGCCTTCAGCACGAGTTCTATCATCATCATCATCATCATCGGCACTACAACCGGGAACCGGTCTTGGCCTTATTTAGCAAGTCCTGAGGCTTGTTAAATTTTCCATAATGATTTGTTTTTTTCCGGGCAAGGTCATTAGTCCTGCGCCGGAGGCTCCCCGACGGGGAAACGAACCCCGGTCTCCCGTGTGACAGGCTGGTATACTAACCACTATACTATCGAGGAGCCCAACACGAGTTCTATACCTTTTTTAATACTTTAAACTAACTAACTTGGCTCCTATTAAAAGTTAATTTGTATGTTTAAAAATGTGTTTAAATTGGTGTAATATTCGGTGTGAATTTAATCGTCTAACCAGCGGCAGGAATTTGTATGTGTCCATGGCGACACATGTATTCGATCGATTCGAGGGGGCTCGAATCAGGTCGGACTTTTGCTGTCTCGTCGAGGAACTAATCGACGCAGAAACAAATACCATCAGAAAAAACAGCAACAATGTGCACAACAAAATCCGAGCCAACAAAAAGGATGTCCACCGCAACAGATGACGCAATAATAACCACAACAAGAGCCACAGGCAGCAAAAAGGAATATGAAGCTGCCACTCATCAAGATTACAGATATGGATTGTAAGGAACTGGCAAGTCTATGTAAGTTTCCTATTGAGGAGGATTTTTCGATTAAAAGACTAACAGGAAACGGGTTTGTCATACAGACAAATTCGGTTCAAGACTTCGAAAAAATGAAAAATGTGTTAAAAAGCAATAAAGAATATAACGGTTGAACTAATGGGCGTCGACCCCGAAACAGAACCATAAGTTCTACTACAAACGCTACGAGAGCTTAACTCTAATGATATTGAGTTTATCGCGGTAAAATCCTTCAATACAACTAGGGCTAGGCGAGAGAATCGTAAACTCGACCATCGTACCTGGTGCAGCTCGGCTCCGGTAGCAAAATTGGTGGACATTGGAAAATCACTATCCTGACTATCAAATAGACAACAGATCTCTTCTAAAGTGTGCAGTTTGTAAGAGCGAGGAACACCCCGCTAATTATCGAGGTTGTCCTAAATTCCGCGAACTACAGGAAAAAAAGTTTTCACAGCAACGAAAAATAGAACGACAGTTCAAGTCCGACCAGCACTAAACGTAACATCCCAGTTTTCGTATGTTCAAGTAACACCTGGTAGGAGAAACATGCCACAACCTACCACACGGTACCGCCGCAACATACTGTGCCTCCAGAAACATTAATACTAGCAGATGGTTCACAACCTTGCTCGCTATTCACGTGTAGATGACACGAATGCAAAACCAAATAAAGGAGCAGGACACCAGACTAGACTGGGTCTATTCGCAATTGTCTAGCCAGCCGTCAATATAAACCCTCGAACAGAAAGCACAACTAAGGCTCTAGTCGTGAATGTAAATTCACTTATCAGAATCGAGAGTGATGTATGGAAACGCATCCTTTAGCGAAGTTGGCTCTATGGGTAAGGTCTTGGCCCTATTTCTGTGCACCAAAATTGTTATTGCGGGTGATTTCAATGTGTACAATTCTCAATGGCTTCACCACTTTGTTCGTACAACTTCTGAAGGTTAGATATTCGGCTCTTTAATTCAAATTGTGTCTTGTATACGAAAAAACTCGAATAGCGACCAAATGTCAAGAGTCAGTGTTTTCTTGATGATTTCCTCCCTTATGGTAGTGTCGGCTCATCACACCTACGCCTACCGGGTTTTTCGTGAGATCGTTTTTTGTATATTGATTATTCATTTTTCTTCCCACGAGTCTTGGGGTTTCAAATAGTCCGCCATATCAGAGCCCCTCTTTGATACGGTAAGGTCTGCTTACTGCTCTGATTCGGCCGGGTGTCAGAGAGGCGCCGTTATAATACAGCCGGTATACCCCTGGCTGCAAACCATCCAATGGGCACGGTGATGCGTAACACCCTAGGGGTGGTAGATCTTTGTGTGTTACTCCTCGCTAGCCTGTCTGACTGGAAGCGTATGCTTCCGTCAGCATAGCCTCCGTGATTCATTGTAGTTTAAGCCCCCGCACCACGTCAAGGTTTCTACCAAGCGGGGACCAAACTCTGTCGAAGGCTTTTGAATTATCCAGTGCAACAACCTTGCTTTCACCGAAGTAGTGGATGGAATGGCTTCACTTTTTGGTAAGGAACGCCATCGAAGCTCCTGTGGACCGGTTGCTATTAATGCCATATTGGCGGTCATTGAGGAGGTTATATAATTCCAGGTATTTCTAAAGTTGACGATTAATCAGTGACTCCATTACCTTTGGGAGAATAGAGGTTGGTGCTATGGGTCGATAAGAAGAGAGGGACGATTTGTCGCCCTTTTTGTGAATTGGTTGAGTGTTCGCTATTCCTGAAGAGCTGTGCTCCAGAACTGTCGCTAGTTCTTTCGCTTTCGAGTTCAGCCCATTCCAAACAGTGATCCCACAAAATTACCGGCCGATAGCATTACTCTCTATGTTATTTAAGGTGATGGAAAAGGTCATCAATGCCGAGTTAATTAAGTATTTGGAGTGCAACGGACTTCTGAATGATCGTCAATACGAATTCCGTGGCAGGCGGTCCACGGCAGAGCTTTTGACCCCTATAAACGATATATGGACATCTACGATTGCAGGGCATGGTGAGTCCAGATATTTCGAAAGTTGACGGTTGACAGTGATTCCATTACCTTCGAGAGAATAGAAGTTAGTGCTATCAGTAGCCAAGAAGAGAGGAATGATTTTTCACCCTATTTGGGCATTGGCCGAATGTTCGCTGACTTACATCTATATGGGAAACGGCCAATAGACTAAGACAAATGGAAGAGTTTCCGCAGTGGTTTAGCGAGTGAAGAGGAACATTTCTTCAAGAGAATTGGGGGAATGTCATCAGGGCCAGCTGTTTTGTTTGCGTTTAGCTCCTTGAGTGCCCGGGCAACAGTAGCGTTCGGAAGCGAATCTGGCTCATGGTGTGATGCTTATGCTCAAGTTGAGGCAGAACTGATGTGGTATCAGGCAACGTTGAGTTCGCTGCAAAATGTGCAGCAAGTAGATTCGCTTTCTCTATTGCACTGGTGATTGGCCTGTCATCGACTATAAGCGATGGAATGGATGATTAGACCGAGATTTTAGTTTCTACTACCGGCGGGAGAGTGTAGAATTTTTTGCTTCACCCTCTAGTCATACAAGAACTTTGCGTGTTGAATATGCCCATTGCAGTCATTTCTAGCTCTTCTGAATCTTTTCCGGTTTTTCTTTGTATTGTTTGATTTATATAACCGAAAGCTCAACTCGTTAGCCTTAATGGCTTCTTTGTACCCGGAATCGAACCACTTATTTCTCTTGGGTTTGTTACTCTTTACCCTATGTGGAAAAAGGTTCGCATACCAAGTAGAATCATATCTGTCAATGTGTGCACTATAAGGTCAACATCTTTATTGACGACAAATAGCGACCAATTTAATCTGCTAAAAAAGTCGTTCAGACCTTCCCAGTTGTCTTTCTCATAGAACCATACTGTTCTTTTGGGAGCTTTCTCGTTAACGTTGCTGTTGGTTATGGTTGGTTATTATTTTGCTTCAATTAAAACTCTCACTGTTTTGGTTAATAATTCACTTATTTATTTTTTATTATAGTCTTGATTTGATTAACTAATTACATGTACTCAACTCCTAGCTTCCCTTTATATGTTGTGTAGTATTGAGTTGCTTTAATTTTCCAATTTCATGGAATTTGTCAATGGTAAAATATCCGGTGTTGATCAATAAATGTATAAAAAGAAATTACCATTTACATATGAGCTTGAAACACTGTAACGGTTCTTTAATCTGATTTGGAACTTGTAGACCTAGGGTCCTTGGAAAAGTATTGATTTGTATCCGAGGTGGAATATCATCAACTTCTGTAACGTCTTTGCATTCAGTATTCTCATCAGTACTACCTTATTCATTCTCACTATAGCTTATATTTGGTATTCATCTTTTCTTTCTAGGAACTACTTCACTATTACTACTATTGTCACTATCATTATAGTTTGAAAACGTAATGTTTCACCGATTTTCATTTTTGTCTATTCAAATACCAAAATCGTCATCACCACTCCTAATATAGTAATTTAGATCATCGTTATTATCGTGTATTATGCCGTCAGAGTTCCCAGCCATATTTTATGGTTTTATGAACAAACTGAAATATAATAAATTCGACTGTGTAAAATCAAGACTCAATCGCTTATTCGGTGAGCATACGGTCATAGTGGTGAGTAGTGACACGTTTTTCATTTTCGAAAAAGTACGAAACCATGACACCACAGACCTCAGCGAATACCACTCAGCCCCTTTTTGGGTATGCAATGTCTTCTTTACAATCACACAGAAATGTTGCTAATTCACGAATCCGCTGGGTGAGAAATAAGTCTCATCACTGAAAAAGGTTTTGCTTGAGAAATAAACTACCTATGCGCTCGCCCAGTCGATGTACATATGTACAGCGCATTTTCACCGAGTTTTAATAGCTCGATATTTTCCCACTACACTCTTACACATCACACTTTCAAAATACATAAAAAAATCTTTTAAGTTGTAAGGACTTTTCCCCTTAATTTGATATCTTCGTTACCATCAACAATTTTTCCTAGAGTTTAGATGTGTTAACACATATGTACAACATTTGGCATCTACTCGTACTTTAAAAGGAGGAAAGGTCTACTCAAGCTTTTGGCAACGGTTTTATCTAACGAAAGAAGAAATACTATTCCGCTCACTAAGTATGTCACAAGTCCAATTAATGCTCAATGAAATATGATAGTTGCTACTTAATATTTACCTTTTATGGCCGACTTTCCATGCCATAACGTCATTGTTTGCCCTTTATTTGTGGTTGAGAAGGTTGTTGCTAGTACGAGTTATGAATAACTCTGAAGCAACGCAAGCTTGAGTTCCGCCATTTACTTTTCCCTTCTTCATTAGACTAATAAAACCAAGTTATGAAATCCTTTTCCTTTTCGTTATTTATAACAGCGCGTGCCTTAATGAATAATTACCTGCCACTGAAAACACGAAAGCTCCAAAATCTGCACTAATGCGTTTAATCTCCTTTCGCCACGTACAAGTGTATTAAATGGCGAACATAACAAACCAACGACTGTGAGCGTATCTTTGTAATAAACCTCCCATTCATTCCTCACCCTTGGCCAAGCTCTTTTGTGGAGTGCCACGAAAATATTTCAATAAACTTGCTAAGTGCCCCAATCTTAATCAGAGTGGCCATGGCAATCGGAAGCCTCCGAAAATCCATGAATTAAAGCGGAACTTTTCAGGCAACTCCAATAAATATATTCGAATGACATCAGTCACTGGAACCGCGATACCCATGATGTGTCGCCCCCCAGAACCCGCAGAAACAATCGCAGAGCAAAAACCAATGAAAGATGACTTCAGATTGAAGGAATTCAACAAAAAAGTGGCGATGCGTCATTGACCTTACTGGCTGTACACAAGCTCGCAGTTCAGCGTCGATATTGGATATTTTTTAGTTCACAGAACCGCGTTCATTGGTATTCCCAGATTTGGTCCTTACAGTCATCTTATTTGGGTGCAATGACGATAGCGGGGCCAATGTAAACGAATTGATATGAAATTCTCCCAAAGGCCATTTCTCCTATAAATCGCAGGAAAGACAGTAGACGACTAAAAGAGACAGATAGAAATTTGAATACAATAAAAATAAGGAATCTAATTAATCTAGGGGTCTTAAAAGCGATCCACCAATCTGTTGGCAACACATCATGTCCCATTACTCATGTGCAGTCATTCCATGCTGGTTCAAGTGTTGGCGGGTCCTTTGTTACGTCGGTGTTTTAGCATCATCTGCAATTGACATATGGTTATAGTATTGGATCACATACACAGACACCCATGTCCTTTGGAACAGATTTTGCACAGCATCCAAGTGCCGCCAAGAGGGGGTGGTGTCGGCTGCGTGGCGCCGTTTATCAAGATATGAATAATGCAAAATATTGGTCATATACAACTGAAGGAGCAGGCCGCTTTTATAGGAGTCGCTTCATTAACAGCAATCTCATCAGGCTACCCGTACAGTAGAAGTTGCCGAGACCGTAGCTGTGGTTTCTCCTGGTACTTAATTAAACTGCCAGGGCATAATTTGGAGCCGTCCATCTGATAGGTAACGGTGTGTATGTAACACGACTATTTCAATTTAAGGATGATGGTTATTGTGGGATCCCTCTTCATGCCTGAGTGAGCACCGCCTCTGGTACTTGGTGCCTAAAAAGGAATAATTTAAGCAGTGACGTTAATTCGGAATAGATTTAACATAATCCTTCAGACATTCAAGTAGAAAAGGTGTCACATGAATATGAACACGGGTGATAAGGATAATATGAGAAAGTTTAAACGCGTCACACATATTTTTGTCGCCAATTTATTCCACTTAGTTTGCATAATCTGTTCTTTTCAGTCTTTCTCGTTGGGTGGGGGTTCTTCGCCCTTTTAATTTAGTGTTTAATTTATTTAAACAGTGGGTTTACATAGCCTCCCTACAGCATCACAAAATTAATCTCATGGTCCGCAATTCACTGAATTTGCATTCAGATACATGATGTATCCGCCATTAGTTTTATAAATTTTATTTACCATTTGTTTGTACAGGTTGATGAACAGATTGTATAGGTTGTAATTATACATATATGGTTACTATGTATTCTACTTTTACTTTTCTTTAATGGCTCTCAATAGTTATGACTGTAAACTGATAACTGCTTTTTGTTAGCCAGATTACTGTATATAGGGGGGTTGGTCAATAAGTCCTTAGAAATACCTACGATGGCGCTCGTAGAATCGCTAATGTTTTTAGTAAGCGTCATTCCTCACTAGGTATCTGCCAATTTTCAATTTGTTTCATGTTTCAATTTTGCCTGATAAATTGGGTAAGAAAAAAATATCTGCAAGATGAGTGCCGCATTTGCTCTCAGCTGAAGAAGTTTTGCATTGCAACCCAGATGAGTTTCTGCAAAGATTAGTAACTATCGATGAAACATGGATACACGACTACACTCCCGAGACGAAAGAACAGTCAAAACAATAGATTGTTAAAGGCGAAGGGGCTCCAAAGACGATGAAATCACCTGGAAAGACTATGACTACTGTGTTTTAGGATGCACGTGGTATTATCTTCATTGACTATGGAAAAGGGACAAACGATAACTGAATAGTATTATGGGTCATTATTAGGTCAGCTAAATGAGAAATAAAATCGTCCTCATTTTCTAAAGACTTATTGACCTGCCCTCGTATATTTATTTTATATTTAATTAGCAAATATTAATGATTCTGCTCAAGAAAAGTGAACTTGAAATATATATAGGTATGTGGTTGTTTTTCTTAATACACTCTAGTTGTACTGAACCAAACACTTATCAGTATCATGTGTGGGAGATGGTCGCCCTCGAGAAGAGAGATTGTTATATCTGCGGCAGATGTCTAGGATAGATCGCCTTTCTTAATTTAATTTAATTTAATTTAATTTAATTTAGTGAGGGCAGAACCCTCATATATTTAGCTTAGTCCAAGCGATAAAACTTAACAACTAAAGAATATACAGTATGGTTAAAAAGAAGAAAAAAAGGGGGGGGGGGGTGTTTGGTGAGGTGGTTACTGGGTTTATCCGTCAATTATTACTCATTTATTTATTTAGCTTAGTACACGGGTTGTAAGACTGTGGGTGGGAAGTGGGTGTGGTCAGGGGGGAAGGAGAGGAGATGAAGTTTGAGAGCGGTATAGGTATAGTTGAAATCGAAGGAGGTAGGGTAGGAGTTTGCCCGCCGCAGCATTCTCGAAATGGGTTCATTAGAGCCGTAAGAAGTGTGGTGGGTGGGCTGATAGAGGAGTTGAGGGTTTCGCAGGTTACGGGGGTTAGTGTGAAGTGGAATGATGGAGAGTAAGCTTGGGCAGTTGATTGTGCCTGAAAGGAGTTTTGCGCTCCTCAACTGTGTTGAAGTTGATCAGATCGAGCCGGCTTGTGTATGGGAGGAGAATCCGTGGATTCGCCCAGTTCAGTCCGTGGAGGGCAAAACGCAGAAAACGACGTTGCACGCTTTCGATTCTGCATACATTGGACGAGTAGTGTGGAAACCAGACCTGACTGGCGTATGCAAGAAGGGGGCGGACGAAGGCTATGTAGAGGGAACGGGAAACATAAAGATTAGAGAATTCTTTAGAGCAGCGTTTCACAAACCCAAGGGCAGAGTTGGCCTTAAGAATAATATCATCAATATGCGGGCTGAAGCTAAGCTCCCTGTCAAATCAGGTACCGAGGTCACGTATCGAAGATACAGATGATATGTGCTGGATTAGGAGGAAGTAGGAACGTGGGGGGTGGGGGGCGTTTGCGGGAGAAGGTGATGGAGTGACATTTGACAACGTTGAGTTCAACGCAGTTATTACGGCACCAACTTGAAAAGGTGTCGAGATTCGTTTGGAGAAGTGAGGAGTCGAGAGGAGCGATGATCGTTTTGTAGAGTCCGCATAGGGGGAGATGGATGAGTATTTAATAATGGATTCAACGTCATTGATGGTAAGAATAAATAGGAGGGGACATAGATGACTGCCTTGCGGAAAGGATTGGAAGAGGGGGATCTGAATTTGACACGGTAGGATCGATCTTTCAGATAAGAAGATAACCACTCGATCGATAGGGGTTCGAAACCTAGGGAGGACAGCTTAAAAAGGATGAGATTATGGTAGATTTTGTCAAAGGCGTTACTGAAATCTGTGTTGATTACATCGACTTCATTGCCATTCTGTAGGGCACGGAGAGTATGGGATGAGAACTCGATCAGATTCGTTGTGGTCGACCTACCCAAAAGGAAACCATGCTGGTTGGGTGAGATGATGGATTTACAACAGAAAGATAACGCGTCGTAAAGAATCCTTTCGAACAGTTTAGGGATTTGAGACAATTTGGCGATGTGCCGGTAGTTGCTGATATAATTTTTAGGTCCCTTTTTATGTATGGGAGTGACGTAGGAGGATTTCCAGATACTAGGGAAGATCCCTTGTGAGAGGGATAGATTGAATATCTTTGATATCGGGAAAGAAAGAGAAGAGGAACATTTCTTTAAAAATACAGCCGGAAGTCCATCAGATCCAGGGCTGAACTCGTCTTTGAGTAAGTTTAATTTCTCCTCAACTACATGAAGCTGAATAGTTGGAGGAGTGAAGGGCCCGGGGAGAATTCGGGCAAGTCTTTGAAGTAAGATGGATTGGGTTCGAAGGAGATGTCTGCATTTATTGAAAAACGAAGCGAATAGATTGGCAATAGTTAGGGGATCGGTTGAAGTAGTCGCCCCGTAAGAAAGGGAGTTAGGATAGGCGTCGGATTTACGTTTGTAATTTATAAAGTGAAAAAAAGATTTGGGGTCATTGATCAAATTGGATTGTGTTTTTGGGAGGTAGTTGGAGCAGAGGGAGTTGTAGAGCTCGGAAAATGTATTCTTCCTGGTTACAATGACGTAGTTCCATTCAAACCTAGTCTTCAGGAGATCGTTAGCTTCATCCGCCTGCAGTACATCGAAGTCCTCCAAATCTTCCCATCCGACTACTATGTCGTGGATCCTTATTTCTTGGTCGGTATCCAAAGTATTCATCAGAAGCACCCTGATTTTATTATCCATTGGTGTCGTTAAAGTATTGCCCAGGTATATTCTAGGCATGATTTGGAATTTCTTTATTATTACTTTAAGGAGGATCTCCATTATTTATTGGGATCGTGGGTGTATCTTTTTGGCGCAAGGCTAATAACCTTTCCGTATAAAATAAAAAAATGATGGGAAATTTAACAAGCTTCGAGACTTGCTAAATAAGGCCAAGACCGGACCCCGGTTGTACTGCCGATGATTATGATGGGTGTATCTTTATGGAGTCAAGTGTGGCGTTTCGCTTTGTATTGGGAGTTGTTGTGGAGGATTTTGGGGTTTCAGGTTTATATTTTCTGGAACTTTGTCCTACCTCGAATTCCTTAATTGTTTCGTTGCCACGAACTTTATTCAATTAAAATATTTGCTTGGTTGTTTTTTTATTGTGAAAATAAGAGGAGATTTTCCTACAGTGTATAAATGTTTTATTGAATTATACAAAAGCTGTTTTACTTGCTGCTCTTTTAAACGTGCAATTTCTAAGAACTGACCGGTCCGAGTTCTCCCTTATCGTTGCTATTACTCCCTTGGGTGTATAGCCTAAGATGTTCGTAGTTTTTGTTGAAAACATGCGGAAAAAGACAAAAAGGATAAACGCTCTTGAAGTAAACGTAAGAGTTCCCTTGCTTGCATAATGCATACTATCACCTGTCAAAACTCCCATAGTTCTCTTTTCCCTTAATTAGAAATTCCTAACAAATTATTTATACGAATTGAATTCAGGTTCGTTCTACAAGTAATTGATTCTATGACCGGTACTTACCTACTCCGGGCAATTTATTATGATTACAATTTTACAAAGAACTCAGCCAAGAGTATTACAAACACAAAGTTCTTTCATGTTAACTAATGGAATTAATAAAGAATTCCCTGTGAGCGCAGATACTTCAAGAAATACATTGCCCATCGTTTCCTATTGACTGCAAAATCCGAAATTACTTTAGATTGTATACAATCGACTTAATCTCTGCTTACATTGAATCCGTCCATCCTCCATTGTCCTCTGAAAAAAAAAACGAACAAATACACTCAGATGCACCGAATACCGGAAGCACATTGAACTCAATTTTAAAGGTTGCAATACAATGAACCACCTGGAGCAAGTATTGCGTGCCATGAATTTTCCAGGATCATCCGGATTTAAGCTTCCGCCAACAATTACGGCTGAACAACACAAAGCACGAGTCCTGGTGACTATTGAATTATCCACAATGTCTGCGATTAATCACCTGATATAATCAAACGCATTGTTCGGCGATAATTCTTCCTGTTGTGTCGTTGTGTCTGCTAATAAAAAAAGTCCTTTTATTAGTAGACATTCCTCTTTCCTGTTCGATGAGCTTCTGCAGCTTGTAGAACGGAGCACTGAATAAAATGCTAACATCAAAATTCAAACAAGTTAAATCAATAAGCGCTCTACATGTTTACCCAACGCCATTAATTAGTTGACGATAATAGCAAAATCCGAATTCAGGTGAACTGGCAAATTAAAGGATTAAATAAATGATAGCGTGACGTTTACCTGGAACTCCAGCAGCTCCTGTACGATTCAATTGCATGCAATTTCTCAATTAGATACAAAAGTCTGCGATTGTTTTCGGGATTTCCAAAAAGGGATTCATGGCAACTGAAGGGAGTATCATATCATAACGTGCAAGGAACAATCCCAAGGAAGAATTAAACGAATGCGGGACGATCTATATAGGAATACATTTTATTGCGACAACCAGCTAAACCATTAGCTATCCTATTAATAATTGTACATTTGCTCGCATACCGGTATTTATTAGAACTTAATATGAACAATTTTTTTTTTTTTTTTTAGATTTTAAGTTTGCATTTATTTTATTCACAATCAAATTGCACATTTTATGTAGAACAACATGCTAGTCCTATTTTACAACTATTGTTCTTATGTTAATTTACTGGCTCTTTGCAAGCACTCTAAATTATACAATATTTCATTTTTTATCTATGCTCTTCGGCGTAGAATGACCTTAGTAATTTTGTTTACGATGAGTAGTCAGTATGTAAGAGGACTTCCTCTTTTACAATTTTGCGAACGCAACACACATACAGTTTC
Organism: Microdon myrmicae; assembly: GCA_963931805.1. Classification (NCBI taxonomy): domain Eukaryota; kingdom Metazoa; phylum Arthropoda; class Insecta; order Diptera; family Syrphidae; genus Microdon; species Microdon myrmicae. The sequence goes on from OZ007497.1 coordinate 254,837,520, forward strand.
TCTTTTCTTTTTACACAAGCAATTAAAAACCACAACCATTTTTATTTGGAATCTAAAAACCTTGCTGGTTAGGAGTTATGGCAGTTTTGCAGTTAAAGCTTCACGCTTCATACAGACAGCTTTCAAAAAGCTAGCTAACGATAGTTCATAACAAGCCTATTTGGGCCCTGTTTTGGGTAGGGGCGTGGAGAAGCAGGTTTTCCAAATGTTGACGATTCAGCTTACAAGATGGATAGATGGAAAATTTTTGAAAGGAGAAAAATAAATGAACATTTTGAAGGAAAACTGCAGGGATGACATCGGAAACGACGAGAACTCCTCATTGAGATGGAGCTTTTTTTCACACAAATGCTCGCACAAAAGGGGATTTTGAAGTACCCTCAAATGTCAAAGCACAGTGCGATCGGAGGAAGGTGAGGGGGTATCGATGTACATTGGTGTTAAATGCCTGGACATTACAACGACGAGGAAACACATGATTAGGTACAGTATTTTACAGTGCTGTGGTTCGACTAAAGAATGACTCTCTGCGTTTATTTGTGCGCCTGAAGTTTACTTTCAAAGTGAACTGATACGCATGTTCTGTTTTACGGATATCGCGGGACAATCTCTGAAGAGGCGGAACATATACAACAAGTTCAACGACCATGATAATACCTATAGAAAAGAGACACACACGATACGTTGTGCCTATGTTCTCACGACGTAATTGAACGATTTACGGCTGGGTCCCCAATAAGTTTAACTGTTCGTTCTTGCATCTTATCGAACACGTATGGCGCAGATTTGGAAACGCCAATTGTGTGTACGCCTTGGAAATAGTGGCCCGGTCGGAGCGAAGTATTTTTGCATCTCTTAAGGAACCCCATACATTTAGTCCTTTCTATTAAGAGTTGAATTAATCCGATTTCCTAAAATTTATAGTTCCTTAGCTTTGTCGATACAAGTACCGTTCATCGACAGTCTAGTTGCCTTGTGGTTCGCCTTTGACGACAGGAGACAGCACTGAGTTTTTAAGGCATTGAATTCTACTCGGTTAGATAATCCCCATTGATATATCTTGTTGAGGTCGGGATTAAATGTATTAAGCATAACGTAATATGATTCAATTAAGTGAGAAACAACTTTTATTTTGTTTTTCTTTTTTTATCATCATCATCATCGGCACCACAACCGGGATCCGGTCTTGACCTATTTATCAATTTTCGAGGCTTGTTACATTTTCCATAATAATTAATTTTTACGGGCAAGGTTATTAGCCTTGCGCCACTTTCTTTTTTTATACAAGCAATTAAAAACTACAACCACTTTCTTATTTGGAACCTAAAAGGCGTTTGGGAATAAAGCTTCTTATATAGGTCAAGTTTTCATATGTCAGTGTGTCATTTATTTACTGATTTAGGTAATTACTCGTATAAGCTTCTTTTGTTACACTAGCGCGATTTCGAGATACTATAGCGTTTGCGGCGATAGTGAAGAACGTGTGATACGAACGGACGCTATGGCGGTTACAATCACTAAAAATTGAACCAATGGTCGACACATCAAGCCACTACCGCGTGGAATTACTGGTTTTTTTTTTTTTTTTTTTTTTTTTTTTTTTTTTTTTTGCTACGACCCTGGTGCTTTTTGCTTATTCGATTTACTTTCGATGTTGTTCCTTACACCACAGTACCCTTAAATGCCAAAGCGCTATGCGATCGTGAGGGGACGAAGAGGATAAAGAGAGGTCTTGATTGTCAGGATATATCAATGACGATACGTTGCTCCTATTATCTAACAACGGAATTGGGAGACTTTCGTCTGGGTTCTGTGCTTTTCACAGCATCTAATGTGTGGTCGTTCCAATTAAGAGTCGCTGTGCGAGCATGAGAAGAAGAGAGTCCTTGATTGTCAGTATATAACTATGATCAACTCGTCTGCCGCCTATAGTAATCAAAAATTTCGAAATTAAACCCTAATCAGCTCAGATGTTGTAGTCTTATATTCAATATACACCGACTCGTCTGTGGGCTTTAGCAATCAAAAAACAAACAAAAACAGGAAACGCATTATCATTCTGTCACATGATCAGAGCATTCCCATTCGTGTGGTTTAGTTCAAGAATAATTGTCTGTGTTTATCTCTACATCTAAAGTAGACTCAAAGTAAACTGATGGTGCGTCTTGCAAAAGTGTTTGGAGAGCTCGAATACATCCATTCACCACACTCAGTTGAGCAATGACCGCGATATAGAAATGGAAAGGAAATCGACAGGCTATGTTGGGCCTATTATTGTTACGAATTTGCATATAGCATTTAACCACGCACTTTATACTTCACATACACAAATCTTCATAACACACTTTCGATTGGTTTTAAATGGAAACGCACGAAATGAACACACAGTGTCAATTTAAATGCACTACTTTAAGTTTAATTCTATTATATTTATTGGCCTGTAGGAACCCGAAAGTTCATGACCTCACCGACTTGACTCCGCCATTGTTCCCTGTCCTGTGCACTCTCCTTCGACGTTCGACCATCCGATCCGATCTCCTCGAGGTCCAACATAACAATGTCCTCCCATCTCCGTCGCGGCCGTCCTGTCGGCATCTTTCCCGTTGGCTTACCGTCAAGAATTCTATGCACGGTCCTGTCGTTGCCCATTCGCGCCACGTATCCGGCCCATCTTAGTCTTCGTGACTTGATTACTCTCACTATTGTAGGTTTGCGGTATAGCTTTTCCAGGTCGTGGTTGTGGAGTTTCCTCCATTGTCCTGCCTCCCCGTCATACTTGCCGCCAAAGATACCCCTCAGAACTTTATTCTCGAATACGCGGAATTTGTTTTCTTCCCGTTTTGTGAGAGCCCATGTTTCGCATCCGTATAGAACAATCGGCATGATTATGGTTCTATAGACACGGAGCTTTATATTCTATGATAGCAGTTTCAGCGCTGTACTGACTGCATACCCACTAGCGTCGCCGGAGTGTAGTCTTTTTTTAATTTCCTTCGACATTTCATTACTGGCCGTCAGTATTATTCCCAAATATTTAAATTCTTTGACATTTTCAAATATCTGGCCCCTGATGTTTATGTATGTTCCCTGAAGTCCACCTGCTCTCGCCGTAGTCATATATTTTGTCTTGTCTTCATTTATTTCTAGGCCCACCTCTTCTGTCGCTTGCATGATTATTTCACTGTTTTTACTTACAGTTTCTAGATTATCGCCCAGAACGGCGATGTCATCCGCATATGCGAGCACTTGTGTGACCCCGTTCAGGGATGATCCGATCATGTTGTCGTCTCCTACCTTTCTGATGACCTACTCGAGTACAAGGTTAAAAAGACACGGTGATAGACCATCTCCCTGCTTTAGTCCGTCCCGGATTTCAAATGGTTCTGAGAGGTGGTTTTCTATTTTAACTCGCCCTTTGTTTTCGTTCATGCAAATTTGAATGAAGGCGGCATATTTTTTCGGGACTCCCAGCTCAACTACAATCTTTGCCTTGCGACTGAATCGTAGGCTTTTTTGAAGTCAACGAACAGTTGGTGAACTGTCTTTCCGTATTCCCACTTCTTTTCCAGCAGTTGTCTTATTGTGAACATATTGAACATATGGCCGCTTGTTGACCGGTTCCTACGGAACCCACATTGGTAGTCTCACAGTATCTCTTCTGCGTACGGTGTGATTCTCGCCAGAATGACATTTGTCAAAATTTTGTATGCGGTTGGGAGCAATGGTATTCCTCCGTAATTTTCGCAGTAGGATCTGTCACCCTTTTTGAAGATGGGGACGACTATTGAGGTTTTACATTCTTCCGGAATAACTTCCTTATCCCATATTGTTTTAATCATTTGGTGGATCTTTCGAGCGGTTGCCTCTGCTCCACGCTTCACAAGCTCTGTCGGTATGCAGTCGCCCCCGGGGCCTTGTTGTTTTTCAATCGATTTATTGCGTCCACAACTTCGTCGAAAGAGGGCTCTGGGATCTGAGGCTCGGCTGCATGTACGTCTGGTGCGTTTATTTGTGGTTGATGGGTGCACACATTGAGCAGGTGTCACGATCTTTTTTGTTTCTGTCAACAGACAGCCGTTTGTGTCTCGGATTATTTTGGCTCTCCCTCAGTAGCCATTTCTAATTGAATTTATGCCGGCATACATACCTCTGATATTCTTTGCTCTGGCATTTTCTAGGATTTTATCGATCCGAGTCTTCTCCCATTCGCGTTTTTTTGCGTTTGAAAAGTCTCGTTGTCTCTTTCCGAATTGTCGCGTATCTTTCTGCGTTGGCTTCATCATATCCTTCTAAGTGGATCACTCTGAGGAGTTTAACGTTCTTCGATCTTCGCCCTGCACTCATCGTCAAACCAAGGCTTGGACCGAATTGTTTTCTTAAGTCCTAATTCCTTTTGTGCTGTTTATTTGATTGTGTCTCTGATCGATGCCCATTTAGTGCCCAAATTATTGGTTTCCTCTTCCTATTCAGCCCGTTAGTTCCTCTTGATATTCAGCCCTCTTGCGTAGCTCTTTTAGTTTATCAATGTCGAACTTTTTGCTCATCTCCCGTGACTGCCCATGTGGGTTCGCTGCGAGCCGACTTCTAATTTTGCCCATCACTAGAAGGTGATCGGAGTCGCAATCTGCGCCTCTATATGATCTTACGTCAAGGATATTCGAGTGGTGTATTTTGTCTATGAGGAAGTGGTCTATTTGGTTACGCGTTACGCCGTCGGGTGATATCCATGTGGCTTTATGAATTTGCTTGTGCTTGAACATCGTGCTTTTCACTCCCAGATCTTGTTTCAAAAACCTCAGAATACACAATCCCAATAGGAATGTTCAATTGTTAACAGTATATGTGCTAATTTCGTAATTGACCAGGGAGGTAGATGATTTTTTCCCAGCCCAAAAGCACTGTAAACCTTACTCTTCACTAGCCTCGGTTTGTCCACCATTTGACTCCCTCTACCACGGTTAGAATACAGTCGTTTTTGTACAATATTGTGATATTTGACTCATTTATCAACCTCAGTCACTATCCATTTAAGAAATCGATCGGCTTCGCTACATTTGGTCCAGGCTTTACAGGTGCCAATTTGATCCATCATGTTCGTGGGACACACAAAAATCGATCGTCTTTTGAATATAGCTTTGTGCAGATGCCTTAAATTATTATGTGGTTGATCTTCAGTTCCTCGAATCTAATGTTGTAAGAATAATCAAGCTTGGTAGACTCCGGTGGGCGGGACACCTAGCTCGAATGAGCGAAGAGGAGCCTGCCCGGAAAGTCCTTTGTGGCAGGATGTATGGAAGGAGACAGCGCGGCAGACCTTGTCTGCGATGGAGGGATGTCGTAGACCAGGACGCCCAGAGCCTGGGAGTACCAAACTGGATGACATCGGCTCGAAATCGGGATCGGTGGAGAGATTTGTTAAATAAGACCAAGACCGGATCCCAGTTGTAGTGCCGATGATAATGATGATGATCTTCAGTTTCTGGGTAATGCTACGCCTGGTAACGTGCCGGTCTACTTGATCATTTCCATGTTTTTATCGGCATTGTGTGTGAGGTGCAGCCGGAATGGAATGGACAAAACCAAAATCATGTGAGTAGGGCGTTAGAATATACTCACAGCTAGGCCAGCTTGTCGTAAGAGGCGATTAAAGGCCGACTGGTAGCCGGGGTCCCAACGCCCTGTGCGCCCGATGAAATACCACCCCATCAAGCTTTAGGCTCCGTGAAATGGTCGGGAGAAATCCCTGGCCATCTTTCGGAGCTTGGCTGATGGACCGGTTCGAGAAAAGGTTGGTTAGGTGGTAGTCGGTCCCAAGGTGAGATACCACCCCGTCACGCTGTACATTCCGCGATATCGCCGAGAGAAATCTTCGAAGGTGTCTCGGATGTGTGGCTGATGGCCCGGACTGACACGGGGATAAGTCATGATGGTGTCTTCTGATATAAAGAATTCCGGAGGTAAACTAGTCTCCCATTCGGATCTTCGCGGGGGGGGGGACTATGTCGGGGGGAACATCATGCAGATATCATGATAAATAATAGAACTTTGAGAGGTTCGTCATCGCATAACCGGGCTAGCTCTCGAGGCTCGGCCCACGCTCGACTGGTGACGGCATTTTGTAACATCAGGGGCATCGGTTTCACCAATACTAATGTAAACGCCGTCCACCAATATTTGCAAACGACCAAACCTGATATCCTTGTCCTAACTGAGACCCAGGTCGATTCGTCAACCGATTCGACATATCTTCGTTGCTCAGGATACGTCTTACATTCGAGATTCCGTTTTAAGGGCGGAGTCTGCGTCTTCGCACGGTCCGATCTGGCTTGCCAGAGGATGGAGGCGTTGGTGCCCAATAATATGGACATCATATGGTTGAGGGTCGTGCTGAGGAATTCCGTTAAATTTCTTTGTTGTCTTTACCGCTCCCCGAATGGCGATCGACCGGCGACATTTTTCGAACATCTTTCATATACCGTCGACTAGATACAGGTCAACCACCCAGCTTCTGAAATTATTGTCCTTGGCGATTTTAATGTGCAGAATTCCGACTGGTTGTTACATTCTAACAGAACCGACGAGGCTGGGAGGCTGGCGGAGATGTTTGCTGTAAGCCACAACTTGACTCAACTCGTGGGGGAGCCAACGCGAGTACCGGATGCCCGAGGCGATTATGCGAAAACCCTGGATCTGTTTTTGACATCCGAACCGGGTATTTATACCGTAGAGGTTTCTACGCCACTGGGAAACTCAGGTCACTGCTTGGTATCTGTCGTGCAACCTTCGCCATGTATGGAAGTATGGGGCTGCTAACTGGGACGATATGCGAGGTTTCTTTGCATCCTTTCTATGGTCCGAGGTGTGCTTCGGAAACTCCGATGTTAACGCCTGCGCAGTGTCGGTATCAGAGATTATTCTCCTGGGAATGGAGATGTATATTCCACATTCGATCAAACGAAGTTCGACTGATAAACCTTGGTTTGACAAAAAATGCGATCTGATTACAGCGGCAAAAAATAGAGCGTTTAAGCAATGGCGCTCCAATCCCACCGATGTTAACAGAACGAATTTTGTTAGAATCAAAAACGCATGCAACCAGGCGATTGATACCGCGAAGAAGGCTCACAACGACAGGGTGATCAATAAGCTCCTTCGGTGCCCAACTGGTTCGCGCTCCTTCTGGTCAATGGCAAAGGCTGTCAGCAGTAACTTTGCTTCCTCCTCTTTCCCTCCGTTGGTGACACACAGCGGGACGTTAGTCAGCTAATGTGTTCGCGAATTTATTTTCCGCGAATTCAAACCTCGATCCCGACCTTTTGGAGCCACCTGTAATCTCGCCGGTACAGTCTTCCATGCGGGATGTGAGATTTCGTCCGCGCACTATTCAACGCATTCTACGTGAACTGGATTGTAGGAAGGCAACCGGCCCGGACGGAATACCAGCAATAGTCCTTAAGAACTGTGCTCCAGAACTATCGCCGGTTCTTGGCAGACTCTTCCACTTATCTTATGCACGGAGGACCTTTCCTGCCTGCTGGAAAATCGCTCGAGTTCAGCCAATCCCAAAGACGGGGAAAAAGTGTCTCCCACAAAATTACCGCCCGATAGCATTACTGTCTATTTTATTTAAGCTGATGGAAAAAGTCATCAATACAGAGTTGGTTAAGTATTTGGAGTGCAACGGACTTCTGAATGATCGTCAATACGGATTCCGTGGCAGGCGGTCCACAGGAGACCTTTTGACACTTATAACCGATATATGGACATCTGCGATTGAACGGCATGGTGAGTCAAGGGCGGTCGCATTGGATATCTCCAAGGCTTTTGTCCGCGTCTGGCACGGGGCATTGCTGAGCAAACTTCGTTCATATGGACTTTCCCAACAGCTTTGCGACTGGACGAAGAGCTTCCTTGAGAATCAATCGATCCGGGTTGTTGTGGACGGCGAGTGTTCGGATCTGTATCCTGTTAATTCGGTGGTGCGCCAGGGTTCTATTTGGACTCCAACCCAGTATACAACATTCACAAAGAAAACTGGATCATCGGTTCCACAGCTGATGATGAGTGGCCGGGCCCTCGAGGCTGGGGAAAGTTTGAAATTGCTCGACGTCACGGTCTGTGGGAATGTATCATGGCATAAACACGTATCGGGTATCACCAGGTCAGCCTCAGGAAAACTGAGTTATCTTTTTAGAGCCAAGAAATACTTTACTCCGGCCCAACTTCTTCTCCTATATAAATCCCAAATTAGACCCGCGCTCGAATATTACTCTCACGTTTGGAGCTCGGCTCCTAAACATACCCTCGACCTACTTGAGAGCGTACAAAGACGAGCGATCCGCCTGATCGGCGACTCGGCGCTGACGTCGTGACTACAGTCGCTATCACATCGAACGCGCGTGGCCGACCTCTGTCTGTTTTACAGATATTATCACGGGTGCTGTTCTTCGGAGATTCTTGGCATTGTTCCACGCAATTCGGTTTATATGCGCTCCACAAGACAATCCGACGGATCGCACCCGTTTGTGGTTCATCTCCCGACAGCACGAACATCCCTGTATCAGAACTCGTTCCGTTACAGAGCGGGGAAGCTGTGGAACTCCCTTCACACGCGAGTGTTCCCGGAGCGTTACAACCTGCAACTGTTCAAAAAGAACTGCAACAGTTATTTGATGGCATCTCGGGGCGCCCACTCGACGCTATAGGTTCGCCTCTCCTGAGAGAAGTCTAATAAAAAAAAAAAAATGTTTAAATGGCTGTCACCGTATCGAGACCATAATCACCATTCACAATAGCAACCGCACGGCTTGCGCCTTCACCTTTGCCAGATCAAAATTGTAAAATATACCGAATTTTCTCTTTGTTAACTCTCACATTTTACGCAAAAAAAATAATACATTTCTTTAAACCACAACATATCTATCCCTGTCTTTTATATAAACAAATGACTTTGAACAAAAATACACACTGACTTTTTGCTCGACCCAATAATATAAAAGTATCACACACTATATGCGTAAGTGATATCGTATTAAGGTATTAAGAAGTCTCATTTTACGGCAAGTGTTATAAAAATATTTTAATAGTTTGTATTGAAACCCATTAAAGTGCTGGTGCGTTTGTTTGCTGATTGTGCCAAATCCCGACTTACATTACAAGAACTGCCGTCATTTCTTTTTTTTTTTTTCATATACAATTTTTGTTATTATTTTATGCTATGTGTAGCTTTACTCCAAACATTACATCCTTTCGCTCTTGTTGTAAGTAAAAAGATTCTGCATTGGCATTCATAGATTCAATTATTCCAAATCCCCTAGAAGTTTTTCACACACAGTATTTCGTGTTTTCCCTTGTTTATATATGAACACTATTCTACTTTTTTATAAAGTAACCAACCACTTCTTTTCCAAGAACGCATTACAGCGAAAAGGTGGGAGCGCTCTTCAAAGTATCGCAAGGTGGTGAACAGAACACATTTGGGAGGAAGATAATACACATAGAATCGCCTCCCATTTTTCGAGGCGAAACGAAGAAAATATTATGATCGGAAAATGGACGCCTACATATCCAAGCCGATGGAGAAGGGAACTCAAGACAAATTCGAAAATGCTCTATGATTCGCTTATCTGTTCTCAGAATGAACTTGACACTAATTGCGAGGCACGCCCATTAAAAGACCCGATTACAAGGCAGCTTCAATTCCAGACACCTCCATGTTGCTATCCAACTTATTCGCCAGCGAGTCATTGTTTCAATTTGCCGTCATTGACACCGTTCCAGATACGTCTATGACATCAGATACAATACAAATACTTAGGAAGTCTCTATACACACGCATCACCTTTGCGCAAACAGCTTTTGTTTCTACCTGTAAAGCGCCGGCCCGCACTTTAGCCAAGGGTGTTGTCGCCTCTGGACCTTCTAGAGATATGGCTTTTTTCTTCGCTTTTTGTTAAGTTTGTTTTATTTTTATTTTTATTCCTGCACTTAACAGAACGTTAAAAATAATATCATATGACGAGGGGACGATTGCTTTCCGAGGTTCACGGAGTTATGAATGCAAAGGTAAGAGAATGTCCTGTGCGTTGCCGGTAATATTAAGGATTCATGGGATAAACTCAGTCAGGGTGTGTAGACGCAGATGGGGTTGTCAGGGAGCGGTGCGAAAAATCATTCAATATTTAACAACCATGCAATACGAGTGGGGTTGAGAGGGTTAACCCATCGCATCTTTTTGCTGGGGAAAGACGTGGGTTGTTAACTTGTGCAACCTGGAAAAAAAGAAAGTTTATGGGAGTAGTTGACATGAAAGGGTAAAAGCACTCCTGCCGCTCCCGAGAGACGGTACATTAAGAACTTGTGTGCATTCCTGTTAGATGGCTAATAATCAGAAAATGGTCTTTTAGAACCGGAGCGGAAGTTCTGCGTACGATATGTGTTTTGCTCTTACAATAGTTGGTCAAAAATTCCTTAGTTTCTGGCTATTTAGCTTTGTTATTATTTTGAGATGTTAGTTTTTAAATACTTCAACTTAAAATCGTTTTGTGAATATAAAGGAACCAATGATATTCAAATCGTCGGGGTTTTTCACCTCTTAAGGAGAGGTTCTCATCAAAATATGTCATTTTCTCGAATTTTTTTCCTCATAGAAGGAAATAAATAAAAAACTCGACCGTTTTGTCACTTGTTTAATACGTTCTAAAGTAAAAAAAATCTTTTTTATTAAAAAATTTACTGACAATATTTGTTGACACGCCTTGTAATTCAATTCAATTTTTATTATGTAGATAATTACATTTATGGTATATTTTACAACTAGTATTTAAGAGGTTTAGGGCAGCAATTCCTTTATAACTATAATTTTAAATCTATATAATGACAATAGCACAATTTTAATGAATAATAAATAATAATTTAAGGGAAGAGTACAAGAAAAAACCCTTATTTGTATCTTAAGACTAATAGTGCACAGGTTTCCGGTTATTTTATGTAATAATGACCTCGATATAATTTTCATAGACAAAGTACATATTTAGTGATTTAGGATAACGTAAGACGGGAAACGAGAGCATTGTCAGAAATAGAACAATTGACGAAAAAGTTTCGATTGATCTTGTCAATAAGGAATTCTACCGGTTTAACGTTAGCGTTTTCGTGAAGTTCATCTGTCGAATAATGCTATGGCAAATTCAGCAACATTTTCGATATTTTATTTTGACACCATTGCAATTTTATGTTGTGTGTGCGAGCACAATTACAACATACAGGGTGGTCGTACAGGAGTATAGCTTGAAAAATGGTTTTAAAAATTATAAATTTATTTTCGAGGCTAAGCTTTGACTTTCTACACACTAATGGATACATAACTCTTACGACTTTGTTTATTTTGCCAATTGTGGTAGTGATGTGTTTTTGGAAGATACATTTTTTATCTAGAATAATACCTAGATATCTACAGTCTTCGGACCAATCAATATTGTTGCGAGCTTAGGATTCGCTGGATTAATTATTTTTAATAAATAAGAGCCGTTACATCGATTTTGAATTAATGTAACACTTTATTAGTCCGTTAATAACAACCGTTACTTTTACCGCACACTTAACGCTTTCTTGACATCGCTTTCGTACTTATCGCGTCTTTGACTGCTTACTTCCTCCTCTCTGATCTGCGTGTCACGTATTTATACCGTTTCCTCGTTCTGATTCGGTGTTTCGTTTCCGTCCGTTCCATAGCCTCGAATTTTCTATTGCTCATTGCCTCCAGTTTTCCGCTACTTTCTAGAATATTCTAGTACTTTGTGTTGGACTTTCTAGAATATGCTAGTACTGATTGTCATATGCGTCACACTACCCTACGCCTAGACTAAGTTCACTGGTCTTCTGGGTTAACAAAAAGTCGGCAGTCGGTCATGATGCATCACTTTCATCTTGGCGTTCGGTCTTCGCTGAATCCTATAGACAACGCCGTCAATTCTTGTGAGAATCTTATATGGTCCTTCCCAATGTTGCTGCAACTTCGGAGACCTTTCCTTTGCCGATGAGGGTTATAAAGCCACACGTTGTCGCCTGCATTAAATCCGGATGCGTTGGCCCAAACGTCGTACCTTGTTTTCATCCTGTCACTGGATACCTTGATTTGCTTTCGAACCAAATGATGAATCTCATCGAGGTGATTTCTCCATTCGGCTACGTAGTCTTCAGTCATATCTATGGCGTCAGGAGGTATCCCGAATCGCAGATCGGCTGGTAATCGTATCTCTCGTCCAAATATAATTCTTGCTGGAGAATGGCCTGTCGTATCGTGATTAGCCTATCTATAACTCATGAGAAAGCTTTGTACATATTTGTCCCAATTTCGTTGGTGATCACTAACGACCTTCGATAAGTGATCTTTTATTGTTCGGTTGAACCTTTCGACCATTCCGCGTGACAGCGGATGTAAGGGTGTGGTCCTGGTTTTCCTTACGCCCAGTGCCGCACAGATGTCTTGAAATATCTGTGATTCGAAATTTCGGCCTTGATCGGAATGCAGATCACAGGGAACTCCATATCTGCTGATCCAATTATTGATAAGCTGCTCAATGACGGTTGTTGCTTCTTGGTTTGGGATTGGAAGGACTTCCACCCACTTGCTGAAGTAATTCATGATGATTAACATGTATTTGTTGTTGTTGGTTTTTGGAAATGGTCCTGAGATATCAATGGCAATTCGCTCGAAAGGGGCAACGACGTTGTACTGCTTTATAGCGCTCCTTGGTTTTGCTGTTGGTACTTTGGTCGCAATGCAAGTTGTGCACTTCCTACACCAAGACTCGACTTCATCTCTCATGTGAAGCTAGTAGAATCGAGATCGTCATGTTAAAAGTGTCTTATTAACTCCCAGATGTCCACCGAGGCCCCGTCGTACATTTCTGTTAGTACATCCTTCACTTTTGATGGTGGGACTAGAATATGCATTCGATGGGATTTTCAGTACGCGGCTTCCCATTTACGCTTTAGAATTCCATCTTCCACCAGCAAGGAATTCCATTGTGCCCAATATGCCGTAAATGTTCCACTCTTGTCGGAAATATTGTGCCAAGTTGGCCGCTCGTTCTTTTCTTTGTGTTCCAGGATTAGCGACATATCTTCATCCTGTAGTTGAGCTGCGCGTATAGCAGCACTCGTCCACCCATCTAGTACTTCTACTCGTACATTTCGTCGTACGCCTCTTCTTTCCCCTCCGCTCTATGATAATGTTTACAATCTGGCGTACATGGTCTTCTTGAAAGAACATCAGCGTTATTATGCACCTTCCCTTGACGGTGGGAAATTTGGAAATCGTACGTTTGAAGTCGTTCGATCCATTACGCTATTTGCCCTTCCGGATTCTTAAAATTTTACAACCATTTCAGGGCGGCATGATCCGTTCGAAGGTGGAATCGACGTCCGTGGAGGTACTTATGGAAATTCTTAACGGCTTCTACGGCAGCCAGCAGTTCCTTTCTTGTGCAGTAATTTCTCTCTGGCTTAGATAGAACTCGACTAATATGCGACAACTCTCTCTTTACTATCGACATCCTGTGACAATATTGCTCCGATTCCTGTGTTACTTCCATCAGTGTCCAATATATCTGGGCGATCCGATCTAGGGAATGTCAATGTTGGAGTCTTACATAACTCGGCCTTCAATGTGTTGAATGCTGCCTCACGCTTTTCTGTCCAAAAAATAATTATGCATATATCATCTTGATAGTAGTAGGCGCTCCAATGACTCAAATCTACTTTTAAATAAAAATAGTAGTAGTGAAGTAGTTTTTGCGAAATCTTGCCCAACAGTTTGAAAAACATGATTTTTCAGAAACGCAATTAAAGATTTTCGTATCGATTTTTCTGTGTTAACATTAAAATAATATGCTGTGTACAGAGTGGTACCCTCGCATTTTTACGGAATCTGGTGGTGCTTCTGGTAACTCTACTTACCATAGTATGGATATATGGACGCTGGATTTCAATTTTCGACTAAAAATGTGGGTCTCGTTTTTGTTCCACAACTTAAGAAAAAATTATATTCAAACATACGGTTTTGGGAATATCATCATCATCATCATCATCGGCACTACAACCGGGAGCCGGTCTTGGCCTTATTTAGCAAGTCCTGAGGCTTGTTAAATTTACCATAATGATTTATTTTGTCTGGGCAAGGTCATTAGTCTTGCGCCAGGGGCTCCCCGACGGGGAATCGAACCCCGGTCTCCCGGGTGACAGGCGGGTATACTTTTGGGAATATATTCTACCTATAATTTACTATAAAAAAAAAAAGGAAAAAGGAAATGGTCAGTCCTGATGAGAACCTCCCCGGGAAAATAAAACAATAAACATCTACTTTTTTTTCTTATTAAATAACTGCAAGGTTGCCCTTGTAAATTCCGCTACATCCAGCACACCACTTTAATTATTTAGATTGGACCTGGAGTTGGTAATCTTCTTAATATGCAGGTGGGCCGAGTTCATTTGCATACCCAATTTACTCTGTGGACACAGTGTGCTTCTCTTGGATGCTACTGCGTTCACGTAAGATGTGTTAGTTCACGATTTCTACGTTTATCTTTTCAGGTGGGCAGTACAGCTATTCCATGTGCTTGTATCTTTTCAGATATTGTCGAAATCAATGATAGGAAACAATTACGCATTATTATGATACGAAACAATGAGGTATTATTATCTTATAATCTACCTGTCATATATTTGTCCATTCAAAGATATCTGGTTTCATTTCGTGTGTCCATCTTCCTTTGACACCAGTCTCCCAATTCTGTTGTCATTGGCATTGTCAATGGGAGTAGTGAAGGAAGAGGTAACCAATAATGTGGACACTAAATGGGCATCGATCAGAGACGTAAACAAAAAAACAGCCCAAAAGGTTCTAGGATTTAAGAAAACAATTAAGTCCAAACCTTGGTTTGACGATGAGTGCAGTGCGAAGATCGAAGAACGTAAACGTCTCAGAGGAATCCACTTAGAAAGATTTGGTGAATTCAATGCAGAAAGTTACACGACGATTCGGAAAGAAGCAACCAGACTTTTCAAACGCAAAAACCGCGAATGGGAGAAAACTCGGATCGATAAAATCCTAGATAATGCCAGGGCAAAGAACATCAGAGATATGTATGCCGGCATAAATTCAATTAGAAATGGCCACCGAGCTAGAGCCAAAATAATCCGAGACACAAACGGTTGTCTGATGACGGAAACAAACAATATCGTGACAAGATGGAAGCAGTACTTTGTAAACCTGCTCAATGTACGCACCCATCAACCACAAATAAACGCACCAGACGTACATACAGCCGAGCCTCAGATCCCAGAGCCATCTTTCAACGAAGTTGTAGACGCAATAAAACGATTGAAAAACAACAAGGCTCCCGGAGTCGACTGCATACCGGCAGAGCTGGTGAAGCATGGAGGAGAGGCAAACGCTCGAAGGTTCCAACGGCGCATAAAAACAATATGGGATAAGGAAGCCACTCCGGAAGAATGAAAAACCTCAATAGTCGTCCCCATTTTCAAAAAATGCGGCAGATCTGATTGCGAAAACTACAGAGGAATATCATTGCTCACAACCACCATACCAGCGATAGTCCTTAAGAACTGTGTTCCAGAACTATCGACGGTTCTTGGCAGACCCTTCCGCTTATCTTATGCACGGAGGAAATCGATCGGGTTCAGCCAATCCCAAAGACGGGAAAAAAGTGTCTCCCACAAAATTACCGTCCGATAGCATTACTGTCTATTTTATCTAAGGTGATGGAAAAAGTCATCAATAGAGAGTTAGTTAAGTATTTGGAGTGCAACGGACTTCTGAATGATCGTCAATACGGATTCCGTGGCAGGCGGTCCACGGGAGACCTTTTAACCCTTATAACCGATATATGGACATCTGCGATTGAGCGACATGGTGAGTCAAGGGCGGTCGCATTCGATATCTCCAAGGCTTTTGACCGCGTCTGGGACGGGGCATTGCTGAGCAAACTTCGTTCATATGGCCTTTCCCAGCAGCTTTGCGAGTGGACGAAGAGCTTCCTCGAAAGTCGGTCGATTCGGGTTGTTGTGGACGGCGAGTGTTCGGATCTGTATCCTGTTAGTTCGGGGGTGCCCCAAGGTTCTATTTTGGGTCCAACCTTCATTTTGCTTTACATAAATGATTTGTTGGAGACAGCGGATAACAAAGTGTTCAGTTTTGCGGATGATAGTACGCTTGTTTCCTTCTTTCCGAGTGTTCGGCCGATTGGTGCATCTACGTCGCATCAGCTGAGATGTAGACAGATTGACTCTCTGAATCAGGATCTAGATAGGGTCTTGCAGTGGGGAAAGGCCAATCTTGTCAACTTCAATGCAGCGAAGAAACAATATACAACATTCACAAAGAAAAGTGGATCATCGGTTCCACAGCTGATGATGAATGGCCGGGCCCTCGAGGCTGGGGAAAGTTTGAAATTGCTCGGCGTCACGGTCTGTGGGAATGTATCATGATATACACACGTGTCGAGCATCGCCAGGTCAGCCTCTTTTTAGAGCCAAGAAATATTTTACTCCGGCCCAACTTCTTCTCCTAGATGAATCCCAAATTAGACCCGCCCTTGAATATTGCTCTCATGTTTGGAGCTCTGCTTCTAAACATACCCTCGATCTACTTGAGGACATACAGTGACGAGCGATCCGCCTGATCGGGGACTCTGTGCTGACATCGGGACTACAGCCGCTATCACATCGAAGGCGCGTAGCCGTCCTCTGTCTGTTTTACAGATATTATCACGGCTACTGTTCTTCGGAGATTCTTGGTATTGTTCCACGCAATTCGGCTTATATGCGCTCCACAAGACAATCCGATGGGTCGCACCAGTTTGCAGTTCATCTCCCGACGACGCGAACATCCCTCCATCAGAACTCGTTCCGTTACAGAGCGGGGAAGCTATGGAACTGCCTTCCCACGCGAGTGTTCCCGGAGCGTTACAACCTGCAACTGTTCAAAAAGAACTGCAACAGTTATTTAGTGGCATCTCGGGGCGCCCACTCGACGCTATAGGTTCGCCTCTCCTGAGAGAAGTGTGATAAAAAAAAAATAATAAAAAAAAAAATACTAATAAATGTCATACTGGCGAGAATCACACCGTACGCAGAAGAAATACTGGGAGACTACCGGTGTGGTTTCCGTAGGAACCGGTCAACAAGCGACCAAATGTTCACAGTAATGCAACTGCTGGAAAAGAAGTGGGAATACGGAGAGACGGTTCACCAACACCAATCACCTCTCAGAATCATTTGAAATCCGGGACGGATGGCCTCTCACTTTGTCTTTTTAACCTTATGCTCGAGTATGTCATCAGAAAGGTACAAGACGACAACATGGCCGGATCATCCCTGAACGGGGTCACACAAGTGCTCGCATATGTGGATGACATCGCCGTTCTGGGCGATAATCTAGAAACTGTAAGTAAAAACAGTGAAATCATCATACAAGCGGCAGAAGAGGTGGGCCTAGAAATAAATGAAGACAAGACAAAATACATGATTACGGCGAGAGCAGGTGGACCTCAGGCAACACATATAAACATCAGACGCAAGATATTTGAAAAAGTTAAAAAATTTAAATATCGGAACGATACTGATGCCAGTAACGAAATGTCGAAGGAAATTAACAAAAGACTGCATTCCGACAACGCTAGTTGGCACGCATTCAGTAAACTGCTGAAATCCAAACTGCTATCACGTAACATAAAGCTCCGTGTCTATAGAACCATAATCATGCCAATTGTTCTATATGGATGCGAAGCATGGGCTCTCACCAAACGGGAAGAAAACAAATTCCGCGTATTCGAGAATAAAGTTCTGAGGGGTATCTTTGGTGGTAAATATGACGAGGAGGCAGGACAATGGAGTAAACTCCAATCATGAATCGGAAGAGCTATACCGCAAATCTACAATAGTGAGAGTAATCAACGATAGAACCGTGCATAGAATTCTTGACGGTAGACCAACGGGAAAGAGAACAGTAGGACGGCCGCGACGGAGATGGGAGGACAATGTAAGATTTGACCTTGAGGAGATCGGATCGGCTGGTCAAGCGCGGAAGGAGAATGCACAGCACAGGGCACTAAGAAATTGACTTTTCCACGTCACAGAGGGGAAGCCAGACGTAGTCATTAATAATTTTTTTAATAACATCCTTTATGGGATATGAATAGTACAATCTTAACAATTTAATTTAATACTAGGTTTAAATTGTACTTAATTTAATTTAATTTAATAAATCGTGTAAGGGCTTACTGGACCAGTGTTCAGCTCCAAACTCGATTTTAGTATGTTAGATATTAACATGTTAATTCATGAGGTGTCATCAGTTTTAGTCGTCTCAATTCGCGGGTAATATCCAAGAGCTGAATAGCTTCTACGTTGGTATGCTTATGTAGGCGTCTTTCGTGTTTGACAGCATATTCTTAGATAACTTCATAAATCCATTTCATCTCTAGGTCATCATGAATTTCCTGATTTGTCACAAAACGGTAGGCATTCGTGATAAAGCGAAGGAATTTATTCTGGCTTCGTTGAATTATATCTCTATTGGATTGCTTTGTACAGCCCCATAATTGGATTCCATAGATCCAGATCGGCTTGATGAGAGATTGATAGATCAATCTTTTACAATAGAGATTGAGTTGAGAGTGATTCCCGATTAACGAATACATCTGTCTACGTTTCAGCTTTATTTGTTCAGCTTTTTGCTTCACATGATGTCTCCAGGTTAGTCTGCTATCTAGGTGTATACCGAGATATGTTATTTCACTGAATCTGCTTTGGGAACTGGAATTCCGTTGAGATATGTAGAAATATCTGTATCTGATCGTTGCAATGTAATGTTAACAAAATAATTATTGCTTCTATTGGATAGAAACTAGAGTGAGCTCCTTCGTATGTTACTTTGAGCGTTCTATCAGACAAGTATGATTCGTGTAGATGCCAATAGTTTGCTGGAAACAGTTTACTCATTTTTTATATAAAACCTTCATGCCATACTCTGTCGAATGCTTGGGAGACATCAAGAAAGACAGCTGGGCAATATTTCTTTTCTTCGAAAGCCTTTTCTATTGCTGTGGTCACACGGTGAACCTGTTCAATGGTTGAGTGTTTATTTCTAAACCCAAATTGAAAGTCTGGAATATTGATGAGAGGCTTGAGTTGCTTGAGGATACAGTTTTGAAATGGATGACAATAGCGATATCGGTCTATAAGACGTTACTTCTTCTGCTGGTTTCTCTGGTTTCTTGAGCATTATTATCTGGGCTGTTTTGAATGAATTTCGAATGTATCTTAGTCGAAAGCAAACATTAAACAGATATGTTAGCATAATGACAGCTTTTCGAGGTATTTCCTTGTACACGCCAGGTGATATTCCAGCGATGCCGGGTGCTTTTTTGTCGTTCAAACTTTTGTCGATTTCTTGGGCAATCTCCATTGGGGTCACTGATTTGATTGTTTGCTCAGTTTGATACCTGGATGAAGGATCAATACTACTGTCGTGTGGTGTTGTGCAAATATTTCAACTTTATCTTCAGTTCTGCGTACCTACAGTTCCTGCGTATCTTTTATAGGTGGCACTTGGATAAGGGGACGTTTAAATTTACGTGTTGCCTTCCAAGAGAGTAATCCGCTGACGGACTTTTGGCGGATTTGTGGAATGTCTGAATTGGTGACCGCGAACGTGAGTTAAAGTGAACACGCACGTACAACTTAAAACGGTAAACCGCGTAAACACAATTTTAAAAAAGTGAATACGCGCCGTAAGATAGAGAACACGCGAAAATAAAAATAAAAACAGTTCCGGAAACTTAGCGCAAAAGTGCCGAAAAACAGAAAAACACAGACGGTGGCAGTGACATCCAGTGCAGGTAAACAGTGAGTTCCAGTGAAGTGAAGCGCCCACACACCGCAGCCACCAGGACAAGGACTCATCACGGACGCCCAACAGCAGATCAACGCAGGACCAAGCCGCAAGTTTTTAAAAAGCAATTTGCTCTTTCATATATTTTTTTTTTCTTTGTTTTCTGTATTGGTTAAATAAAATTTGAGATCTATTTTTCTGTAATTTCTTGTGCGAGCTCCCTCTGAGCGGAAAAGCGTAAATTACATAAAGCTCCTTCCGAGCAAAACTTAAAACTATAATATTCATAAATTTACAAAAGAAAGCAATAATTTTTTTTTCTTCTCTTCTCTAAATTTATTAAGCTCCTGTCGAGCACAAAAGTGAAAAACCTGTAAGCTCCTTCAGAGTAGGATATTGTTGGGGGTTGAGATAGGCAGTCAGATTTCGATCGTCAACGGGACGACAATTATCACGGCGAGGTGGTAGTGAGAAACGTCGAGGAGGTAGTTAGTATCGTATCCGAATTTCGGTTAATTTAATCTAAGGGAGTAACGTGTGTTTTGTGCATGTGCTTCGCTACGTTTAATAAAAATATTGTCGAGACACTTATTTAGTTTGAATCCGGCCTAGTGCGCAACTTAGACACAAAATAAAAGTACAAAATAAAACAATTCTTCTCGTGGTTTAATTTGACATTGTTTTCGCTCCGTTCGTGTATTTCGCTGTTTTGGGAGTAGTGTTGGGCGGAACACTCCAGTATCAACTAGAATACGCAATAAACAACCGCCAAAGACTTAGTTCAATTAGATACTCATCTATACAACTCTGTTTATGGTCTTTAATTGATTTGTTGACTAGATTGCTCACCTTGTTGAATATTTTTTTATCGTTAGGGTGTCTGGATCTGTGCCAGGTTCGTTTAGCTTTGAGCCTGTCTTTGATTAGATCTCTAATCTCAATAGGGTATGTGTCATTAATAATAACAAGGAAAAAAATCAATTCTTACGCGTTGGGATTTAACACCCCGAATATTTTATGGATCTTGTCAATGTCATCTCACCAGTAGAAATGCAACATTCTCCATTGTCGTCTCCCATAAATCCCACCGCAAAGGGATTTTTATAAAATTACCGAAGCCGAGTTTCACACTTGTTTTTCAATTGGAAATCCAAAATTAAAATTTCCACCGAGGCGCAAAGACTGATTCCCATATAATTAGAGTTGCCAAAGGAAGGTCATAAATGCCTGCAACAATATGTATCCAACATTAGTATTTTCCCCTTCCATTCGATGGCGGAGCATCATAAAGTATAGCATTCATCATCATCATCGGCACTACAACCGGGATTCGGTCTTGGCCTTTTTAACAAGTCTGAGGCTTGTTAAATTTTCCATAATAATTTGTTTTTCCGGGCAAGCTTATTAGCCTTGCGCCACAAAAGTCTAGCATTATCTTCATTGAATTCGTGACGGTAATTAAGTAAAGTGTGTATATCACTGCCGTATTGGAAGGTGTCGCCAACGTTTTCCATCCTGTTTTCGAATAGAAAACAAAAGGACACAAAGAAAACATTTAAAATGCTACGGAATTAAAATTTTATAACTCACATCTAAATTGCAGAACTTAAAATATGTAAATTTCAGATGACGGGGGACTATAGCGTTTGCGACGATAGTGAAGAACGTGTGATTCGAGCCGACGCTATGACGGTTAGAATCACTAAACCAATGCTCAATACATTAGGCCAGTGTCGCGTATACGAATTCGATCGTTATTCTTATGTAACTTATGTGAAACTGCTATATTATTGCTTGGTATACAACTGATGCTTTTGGTTATTTGATTTTCTTTCTGTGTTCTTCATTGCCTGGGTACTGTGTATATCTGTTAGAACCGCCACAGGACAATACCACGTACATGAATGAAGTCTTGTTATATGTGTCATACCATTTATTTTAATTTTTTTTTTTATGACTGGATAGATTGGAAAAATAAACACTGTTTCGAAGCGAAAATAAAGATTAGAAAAACGTGAAATCGGTATATTCTGAGGAACAAAAAATGAAGGCAAACTCCATCACTTCTTCAATTCATGAAAACAAATATTGTAGTATAGTTACTGTCCAAGGGCCTAAGCAAGGAGTACTTTTTTAATCTTAAAAATGCACCTATTTAAAGAGAACAGAAAATATAATACTTTACACTTTTAAAATAAATGTTAAAGGTATTTCTTATTTAATTTACAGGCTTCTCACGGCCAGTCTAAATTACACAATTTTTATTTTTTGTTATATCCATCAATATCCCTCGATTTATAATCGTAATAAAGCGTGATTAGTTAAACTTATTGTATGCAAGTCGTAACCTCGTAACCAACTGCCTTACCTACCGAGTCAAGTTTGAAAGATAAATTTCCTATTTTTCCCCCAAATTATCTATAAATAATTTTACGACGTTTTCGATCTGGCGTGGCTTGATACTACACCACACGTTTCTTCTCGTCTTATTTGTTTAATTAAATTAATTAATTAATTTTCTTGTAAACATATTTATTTTGTTATAGCTATTATTTTATTTACATTTATTTATTCTTATATATTTATATATATAGGATGCGTCACCTCATTCCCACTCTGATCGTCTTAGTGTGTAGACGCGTTTTGCCACTGCCACTGCTTGACAGAAAGAAAAGAAAAAAAAAAAAAAAAACAAAAAAACACGTGTGCGCGTGTGAACCATAAATGTGGTACCGTCATTAAGAACGGTCTGTGACAGAACATTGTTCTTTGTGTAAAGTGATAGTGTAAATTACTTAAATCTCGGTGATACCTTATGAAAACTATTACAAAATTGGTAAACCGAAACAAAAAATAAACGACCGTATCCGGATTTTGCGTTCGCAGATGCCGGGCAACGGTCCCAGTGCTGCCCAACGATTGACTATAAAACGGAAGAAAAAAACCATCCACAGTAGCTTAAACGCCCCGAAGAAAATCGCTACAATGACTACTCAACCAACCATCGACTACCAGAAGAAGTACAATGACGCCATGGAACAAATAAGGCTGCTTACAGCCCAAATGAACCAACTGCACGACAAAATACGCTCTCTTCAATCACCGACCAAAACCTATGACGATGTCTGCATGAAGGAAGTACATCCCCAAAGATCAGACATCTCCTTAACAACCAACATCAAACCATCGTCATCACAACCGTCAACGTCCCAATATACCAACAAAATAGATGACCAGTGGCAAACAGTTGGACACAAAATTACAAATAAGGTGAGGCCACCACCAATTTACATCAAAAATGCAACTAGCATCAAGGAAGTAATCAAGATGCTCGAGAATGCCCTAGGACATCGAAACTTTACCACAAATTCCAAAGGCTCCTCGATCTCGATCATGACAACAACTTTGACGGACCACGACACGGCAGTAAAAAAACTCACAGAGAAAAAACATGAGTTCTTCACTTTTCAACATGCCCAGAGTAAACCAAAGACATTCATCATAAGGCACATTGATCCAGCATGGACGAATGAGGAACTCCTACTCGAAATATCAAGAATCTGCCCGGAACTGAGTATACACAGATTGGACTACTTCCAAACTCCTCATATGAGAGAAAACAATATTCGGAGTTTACGAATCGTACAGATTCCACCGAACGAAGATGTTAGCCGGCTTAAACAAATAAAATATTTGTTTACGCACAAAATTGCGATTGAGGAACCACACAAACAGGACGTTCTCCATTGCAAAAGATGTCAAGGTTCAGGTCACTTAGCAGCTGCGTGCCATTTAAGTGCACGATGCGGGAAATGTGCCGAACAGCATACACCTGGAGAATGCAAGGTAAACCCGCCTGGTACTGAACCAACAACAATTCAAAAAACAAACGCTGATGGATCAACAAGCACAAATAAAATCACAGTAACGTGATGTAACTGCGGAGGCCCACATCCAGCGAACTTTTCCCAATGTCCCGAAAAGCTACGAATCCTCGAGAGACGATCGGCACACACGACAACAAATAAACCAGCACCAACCAAAGGAACTGCAACTAAACCCTCATCACCTCAACCATCTCATCTCGCGGGATCAGGAATATCCTATGCAGAAGTTACGAAAGATTCCCGAAACTGGACTAAACCTCATCAACCCAATTCCAACGTCCTCAACCTGGACATCATGGGTTATATTAGAAGCCTGAATACGCTGCTACCCACCCTGAAACACAGCTCGGAAATAGAAAAAAAAGGTCAGATCTTAGATTTAATAACCTCCCACATTCTTTCCCTTAATGAATAGTTTAACCCTAGTCTCCCTCAACACAGAATCCATATATTCCCACACTCGTAGACAACACCTCCGTTTGTTTGTTGAAAAGTTCGCCCCAGATGTTCTTCTTCTCTCAGAAACTTGGCTTAAATCAAACTCTCGAGTATACATTCCTAATTACACATTTGTGTCCAACCCGCGAACCACTGGCCCTCATGGTGGTACTGGAATTCTAATACACAAGAAATTCCAATTTACTGAAATCAGGTTCACTAACATAACTAATGTCGAATACACGGCAGTTAAACTCTTCTGCAGAAGTAATAAAGTACTGGTTTTGTCGTCAATATACATTCACCCTTCTCGTGAACCTAACTTCCCTAGTGCAGACATTTCTCAAATAATCCAGCAGTCTCTGCCGGCACCTTTCATCATAGGGGGAGACTGGAATGCTCGACATACATCATTTAATGACATCAAGTGCAACAAATATGGCTACCAACTCCTAGATCTCCTCCCACTTCACCCATATGTTTACGCAGACTGTCCATTGCAACCTACTCGAATTTGTAGTACAACCAAATCAACAATCGATTTCTTCCTAAAATCCACAGATATCTATTCATCTAATCCCCCTACAGTGTCCTTTACATTCCCATCCGATCATGGGTCCGTTCACTCCACGGTTCAAATCCCTTCGCTCGAACCACTCTACACAGTGAATCCTATTCCAAATTTTTCCAAAACAAACTGGAAAAAAGTCAATAACGATATTGCTGCCAGTTTTTCAAATTATTCTTTACCGGAATCTTCAAACCTATTCCCTACTGAAATTGACCAGGCAGCTGTAAAAATAGAGCAAATACTGGGAAATGCTCTCTTCAGCCATACCCCTACGATCGTCCCTCATAACCACTTAGGAAAACCATTACCCAACCTCCTCACAAAATTATTGCGCATAAAAAAACAACTCCGACGTAAATTGCATATTAGCTACTCACCCTTTATTAAACAACAGATACAGCTTTTGACCAGCCTGATAAATGTCCAACTTAAAAATTTCACCGATCAGACCTACACGTCTACTCTAAACAGTATCAAACCAAACCGTGACCTATTCAAAAATATAAATCGACTAACTGGTCGTAAATTCAAGCCTCGAATAGACTATCTCATCCAACCAACTAACAGTAACATCGCCCAATCGGACACTGATATAGCAAATTGTCTCGCTGAACACTTCTGTAAAACTCATAAACAAAACGATTCCCTCCCAGTCACTAATTTCCACGACACCGTGAATGAATTCATCTCAGGCACACTTGAGCCATCCTTCCCACCATTCATTACTGAATTCAACGAAACCAATAAAGCGTCACATCGCATGGGAACCGACACATTCCTAAGCTTTACAGAATTATCTGAATTGATTACTTCGCGTAACAATAAAAAATCTACAGGTTTGGATAGAATCCCTAACCTTCTGTTTAAAAGGCTTCACCCGGAAAACTTACTCCCCATTCTCGTTCTTCTCAACCACATAATAAACGCTTCACATTTCCCAAAATGTTGGAAAACAGCGGTGATAGTCCCTATTAGTAAATCCGGTTCTTCCAACAACCCGGCTAACTTCCGTCCCATATCACAGCTAAATTCGCTTAGTAAGGTTTTGGAATGTAAGATATACAAAAATCTTCTCTCATTTGCTAGAGACAACTCCCTTATCCCGAATTCTCAATTTGGCTTTCGTCCACAACACTCAACTTGTCATGCTCTGCTAAAACTGACACATGATGTAACAATGAATCTCCAAAACCAATCCCCTACAGTATGCGTCTCTCTCGACATAGCAAAAGCATTCGATTGCGTTTGGATT
The DNA here is from genome assembly GCA_963931805.1 of Microdon myrmicae. NCBI lineage: Eukaryota > Metazoa > Arthropoda > Insecta > Diptera > Syrphidae > Microdon > Microdon myrmicae. Next base: position 254,863,586 of record OZ007497.1, read on the forward strand.
GCAGGACTGCTCTATAAGCTACATTCAATGTTCGGATTAAACACCCACACCATAAAACTTCTCGCTTCCTACCTTTCTGATAGAAAGTTCATGGTGAAAATAAATTCAACTCTTTCGACACCATACAGTATAACCGCGGGTGTTCCTCAAGGTTCCATTCTCGGACCGTTATTATACCTCCTTTATACTTCAGACACCCCGCAGCCACTGTCACCTAATACAGTAATGCTGAATTATGCCGATGACACTTTAATTTATTCAAGCAACAAGTTTGTCAAAGAGGCAAGAAACTGTATTAACAGCTATCTCCCGAATCTCTCTGCATATTTTACTAAGTGGAAAATCCGACTCAACCCAGCCAAAACTCAACTCATAGTGTTTAAAGGCAGAAATGCGAATTGTACTAACAACACCATACGCTGCCATAACAAAATCAGAATCAAGTTAAATAACAATATAATTAAACCCTCCAAAACCTTAAAGTACCTGGGAATAACCTTCACCAACAATCTGTCCTTCTCCGCCCACACCAAAAACTCGATTCGCAAAGCCGTAATTCAACTTAATCTCTGCAGAAAAGTGATGTACAAGCCGAATGGTCTCTCTCCCAAAGTTAAATCACTTATCTACAAACAGATAATCAGACCCACTCTCACATATGCATGCCCGATATGGTACCATATCACACCCGCCCAAATGGAGAAGCTACGCATCTTCGAAAGGAAATGCTTCAGACTGATCACTGGCCTCAACAGACATCCCAACTCCCACAAATATTACAACAGTAGTTCGCTCTACTATGCCGCTAATATTGAACGTATAGATCGACGCTTCCTCGAACTGTCCATCAAATTTATCGAAAATCTTCCCAATAATCCCAACCCGATAATAAATGCGCTCACATCGACTCCGTCAGATAACCGAACTGCCTACCCGAACTGTCTCCACATCAGAACGTTCTTCACCTCTGGCAGATTGGTTAATAACTCTAATGAGATTGTATACCACAATACAGAGCTTTCACCTCACCAATTTAAATATAGTAATATTCAACCCTTCTCCAATATTTTGCGTTTCAACGAACAAACGGAAATTAGTTCCCCAACCCACATCCCTGACTGACAATATCCTCACTAACCCATTGATCACTATGCTACTCCCTTCCACACCACACTAACTTATTTCAATAATAATTAGGTAACTAGACTAAGTTAAGATAAGTTAAGTTAAGTTAAGCAATTTAGCATAGGTTAAGTAAATAACTATATCCTGGTTTTCTGACCTTTTCCAGGAAGCTCTACCCACTAAAATCTTAATCCATAACCAATATATAACTTTTATCATATTGTTTGAAAAATGTACTAGTAAGTATATGTAAACAATTATAGCTAAGGTATCATAAGTTATCTGTATTGCTTATTGTAAAAATTATTTATGGTCAATAAATACAGAAATGTAAAAAAAAAAAAAAAGGATGCGTCACCTTTTATGTCGGTATCCAAACATTGAATAACTTTAACTTTAACATTTATCAGCCTATTGACTTGAGTAGACGTGCGTTTGAAACATCAATTCAGTACAATTTTAACCACGAATCGCTTCATACCGAGACAACGCGCCGAAATAGTGACGCTATACATTGAAAATAGTCGTGCAGTTATGTTAACTCAACGTGCATATCGTCGAAAATATCCTGTCCAACAAGCGCCGTCTGACAACACTACTTGTCGTTTGGTGTTAAATTTTGGTGCGTACGGTTCAGTGCGAGATCGTCGATATGCGGTTCTACCATCGCCCAAGACGTTCTAATGAAATGGTTGACGCGATAAGAGAGAGTGTTGCCGAGAACTCACGTGTGTCGTATCGTCACCGCATTTTGGGGTCAGTGGAACCACCTTGCGGGGCATTTTGCAGGTTGATTTCCATTTGTTTCCGTATAAAGTGAAAATTACTCAAAGAATATTGCCGTCAGACCGTCCACGTCACTTCAATGGTTGACACTGAACCTGATTTGTGGAAGCAAATTTTGATGACCGACGAGGCCCACGAGGCACTCTCTGGCGCCGTTAACAAGCAAAATTGCCGCATTCGGGGAACTGAGAATCCACACGAGATCCCTGAAACACCATCGCACGACAAAAAAGTGACTGTTTGGGCTAAAACCATCATTGGGACATTTTTCTTAAGAGAAAGGGAAACAGTCGATGGGAAACGTTATCGATGGATGTTGGCTCTTCATGTCTGCCGACAAATGTGTGAAAAAGGTCCGCACGATTACTGGTTTCAACAAGACGATGCGCCATGCCACACTGCAAAAGAAACAAAGCAGTTTCTGCAACGAAAATTCCCTGGACGTGTGCTGTAAAAAATTGCGACATTGACTGGCCACCCAGATCTCCAGATTTGAAGTCCGGAGGCTTGTTTTTATGGGGTTATTTGAAAATCAAGGTGTACGCCAGCAAGCCTCAGGCCATTGACGAGCTCAAGACAAACATTGTAAATTGATTGTATTTGTCAATTTATTTATATTTTTCTTTTATATGTCTTCTATGATCTCAATCTGCAGATTTTTGCCCTGCTGATGTTATTGTAAAAACCAGAAAGTATAAATTTAATATTTGATGTGTATGTATTTGACACTAATGCGTCGTCACGGACGCGGGTTAAGCGAAATACCACCGATGAATCCTTTACAACAATTATAAAAACAATAAATACACTTTGCGGTTTTCTGTTTAGTAGTTTTCTTTATTTCGACTGATGTCAATTGATCACAACACTTAAATTGACATTACTGAAGGTAATGTTGCTAATATACTTAATTTGTTGATGACTTGTGACAGCTTCAGGTCACTAATTTTCATTAATTTGTAATTACCGAAAGTTATAATAATACTGCAATTAATTTGTTCCTTGGTTCGGATTTGGATCACAATTTATTCACCAACTCGAAATCACCGAAGATAATATTAATAGCGACAAGAATCTATTGATTAGCAACCGCACTCCGACGTGTACCAGTCGAGTGATGGAATTTGATTCTTCGATGCAATCCACATCCGTCAGATGCAACGGTGGTGGATCTCATCGGTGTAGGAGGAGCGAACCGGATCAACTTGGCGGCGGCCAATGGGCGATCGAAAAAGTAGTTAAAAGGGAGGATTTCCCATATGCCCGTATAGGACAAGTACGACGCCCCCTCGCCTGCAATACAGACAACCATCGGTCCTGCAGCTGTTCAAACAAATGGGCGAGCATAAGGGGCTGCAGGCATTGTGGTCATAAATCATCGATGATGCATGCCTGAGAACGAAATAGGTTTCTGCGTCCTAAGTAAACAGAAACGCTATTTCAAGGGTCATACGATGAGATGCACATCGTTCGTCGTTTTGCCGATGTTACATTGGATCATCATCGTGTTTACTTAGGCGTTCACGGTAATGACGCTGTAGGCGATACATTCTTCGGTGACGATAGGTCATGCGAAGATTTGAGGTTTGTTTGCATGACTGCTGGTACATGGGTACAATGGCGAGGAATTTGCCTTGCAGATGTGCGAGCATACGTCTCGCCCAAGGTGGTCATGGGCCAGTGGTTGGTAAATAGAATAAACACAATGAGGCTACTATGTGCTTGTTTAGTTTACAAGCAGGAGCATCATAAGGCATGATCATGGGTATGATTGCTTAAGTAGCAAGTTCATATCCAGTTCTACGATCGGTTGGTAGCCGATAATGAGAAATTGATTGCGGCTATTCCGAACCTAAGGATATGGGAGCAATATTCGATTATGATCTGGTGGGAAGAATATCGGCTGCAGCTGTGACAACAGATACGCTGGCCAACGTGTGTTTGTCGATTATCATTGTATTGGGGTATTGGATGCTTCAAGTATTATGAACCAGAAAAATTCAATAATATGCATGCCAGGTTTGCTTTCAGGTGGAAGATGCTGCAGGGCAGCTTACGCTGCCCATTTGCACATAAGTAGAAAGACTTGCCTGGTAAGTGGAAGACAGGTAAAAAGGAATGGGTGGTTCTTTGGAAATGGCATAAAGAACCCCCACGGATCCAATAACTTTGATTGTTTTAATTCGAACTCTCCTCAAACCCCCAACCGCCACTTATATTCTGTTTTGTGGCCCTGTTTTTACGTTTGCATGTTCATCACAGAAAAAAGAGTAAATCAGTATAAATAGTCGACCCCCAGTCCGCCAGTCGGCAATTATCGACGAGAAGTTGCTATAATTAGCACACAAGTACCTCGAAAGCATTCAGAACAGCGAGAACCTACTTGTACGAGAGTCTTGCTTTCTTGACCCTGCCCTCTCTCGATCTCTTCGGATCAGACCACCACAATTTCTTCTTCAGTACAAAACAGAAGAAAGCACTCTTCTCAACAACATTCACCTCTATGATAGAGGATTCCTGGACCCATCCCATAGGGTATACTGCTAACATACCCCACGCACAGTACAAGACGGAACAAACACACACACACACCGGCCAAACCGCAGATCATCAGACGCCAAAGATGTGATCTGCGTTTATTACTGTACTGTACCCCCCCCCCCCCCCCCCCCCCTCTTTTTTAGATATCTCGAGACCGAGCCCAACATCCTTACGGATGTGCGGATTATGGTTATCGCATGATGAGACAAGATGAAGAACACATCTGTCCTTATCTCGCCAAAAGTCGGCCTCTGGCCGCCCATTTTTTTTTTTTTTTTCTTCTCGCCAGTCGGCAATTGTGTTCTGCTCCGTCTCCAATGAACATTCAACCCGAAAAAAATCGCTATACCGACCGAGATGCTCGAAAAAGTGATGGAAAATCAGCAAAAAGGGCAGATTTTGCTTTGGCCAATAAGGGCAACCACTTGATTGATATTGTATTCAAAAACTAGTTCATATCAATTGTAAGGGACCAAATTAAATAAACATACCTCATATATGGAAATCGATTTTTTTTATAAGTTATTCAATATTCACATACCGAAATGAAAGTTGGCACACTCTGTATATGTATATAAGCATTTATTTATTTATATTTCTCAATTTATTTATATTTATTTATTAGATCATGGGTGCATTTTTATAGCCATCTCCTTGGCTTTATACATCCACTGTACACGGCACTCACAAAAGTGATTAGAAACACCCTTGCTCGGTGATCCCATGCAGATATTTAGTTATTAGCTTTTGATATACCCCACGCTTCTCTCTGGTCTTCCGCAGATTTTTGTTGACTCTTTACTTACCACGTGCAAAGTTCCCACGCTCGAATTATCCAACCCAAGTTATTATCTTGTCTCATCCAACGTCCCGTATACTTTGAGTGGTCCAAACCTTAAATCTTTTGCGCCCACCCGTGAAAAATAACCAACTAAGGAAAAAACTAATAATTAATCTAGTAATTAAATTCTCTATAAATGGCCATTAAAGATGCCAGAAACAGAGTCTGTAATGGATTGCAGTGTAACCACACTGAAGCTGGAAACCGGAAGGTGATTTCGCAAAACTGTGAGTATCCTTCAAGGTTTCAAAAGCATGAAAAAGTAATTGAGAAATGCTTCCACCATGAAGATTAGATCTCCAAAGACTTTATACCCTGTTAGTCGGAACACCTTTGGTAAACTTTTTGCGAAACGGTGGCATACTAAGTAAGCAGACACCGACCTGTAATGCAACCTGAGATTTAACAATAGAGTCCTTTGTATTGATCACGAGCTATAAGCTCCTTTTTAATTCGCTCCACTGACCATTCCCCCTTCTTCGATGAAAAAACTTTTCAAATTCCTTAATGACTCGCTAGCTGGGATGATGCTCTGCATCCCGCTTCGGATTGCTCTCTTAAAACCGATTAAAAAGTTTTTATTGTTTGCGAAGTTGAATTTATTTTCAATTAAGCACTTTGTGTAAGATGATGTAGTACGTGTGTGGGAATGAATGTTTGGCCACACACAATGAACAGAGAAAATTGAGTTTTCCAATGGACTGCGCTTGGTTTCACATCTATAGATCTGCATCACTACGATCTGGGAGACTGCACATATCTACATGAGTATTTATATGAGTCGGAAGTATTCTTCCCTTCGACTGACCGCATAAATTTATTGGTAGTGAACTAGAAGCATGTATCTACGATAATTCAATTGAACACCTACGTAATTGCAGTCCTTCCGAATCTATAATATCTATCTGATCCCAGTTGGCAACTGTGTACTATTTTGTGGGTATCGCACCATACCAGATAGATAGTTGTGCCAGTGCATAACTTTGAGTGGAACGGTAAGATTTGGTAGACAAAGGTACAGATTCTATGGCGGGAGGACGGTTACGTAAAGGACATTCGGTGCATGACTATATTTTCGTGCGACACTGATGCGGCTTCGGGTAGGAGAACATATTTATGCTTTTGGGACCTGACTAATTTGTATCCTGGTCAATTATTTCGAAGTCAAGTCAAGTAGTTTGTTGGGGAATTAATTGTAAAATATTCCTCCTGAAGTGACAGTCTACTCAGTGAACAAGATGTTGAATATTAATTGGAACAAGAATTGTATAAAGCATGTGATCCTCATGGGCTAGTAGTCGAGTGGAATGGACAACATTATCAGGAGTAAATTGGTCTATAGACATGCCATTCTGGTAAAGGATTATTACGCAAATAAATAGCATCACAGCTACTTATTCTTATACCATCAACACAGGATTCCGGTAGTATCTTCAGTCATGTTCCTGAGAAGATAGACCAGGATGATTGTCATAATATTAACTATTAGGGGAAAGTACCATATTAATCAAAGGAAGGCAGATTCCGGTCGTTAGTTAATCTGAATAACTAAGCCGTGATAATATCACAGAATAACAAGAGAATAAATTGTGACATGGACGGCAGACTATCACATCAAGTTATTCCTTAGTTGGCATAAACTATTCCTATTAATAATCTGTATCAAATACTTTAACTCTTCTTGTGTTCACTTCTTTAACACTTTTTGTGTTCTTACTCGTAAGCGAGACTGAAGCTTGTGCTCCATGAACTCAGATAACACATTTATCTGTTGTTTAAAACGTAGCGTTACAAAAGCGGTACAGTTTCGTAATTTGCTCTGTTTCCAAGTTTCCTAAACTAAGTTGATCTCACCAGAGGGAAATTTAAATATCACTCCGTTGAGAAAAATTTTCCAGGTTGGCTCATTTATGAGTCGACTTAAATCATTTACCTTCGTAATCAATTGAGTACTTTTTAGCACACATATTAGATCTCAAGTAGCAGATGTTGCCAAGGTCTTTACGAAACTCTTCTATTGCGACTAAAAATAAAAAAAAATTATTGTACTAGGTTAACGTTTGTATTGTATTATGATTGTTTGATGATTTACCGTCTCATCTGAATATAACGTTATTCCACGCGAGGAGGTTTGAAGAGAGCGAAAAAAGTGTAAGTCTGACGTCGCAAGGTTAGGCGAGTGTGCTGAGTGGGACAACACATCCCATCCAAGTTCTAATAGTTTTTGACGGATTGCCAAAAATGTTGTGTGGTCTCGCGTTGTCGTGATATAGTCAGCTCGTTTACGATTGAAGAGCTTCGCATGTTTCTGAAGAGACAGAGAGAGTACTCATCGGAATCGATCATTCAGTTCCTTGGTAGAAGCTCAAAAAATATCACACACTTTTTTATCAACCCAAGGTTTATCACGTGAATGTCGCTTGATGAAATGCGGAATGTAAAACTCCACTCCAAAAAGAATAATAACGCGCATGCGTTAACATCAGAGTCCCCAAATCACACCTCCGATCACGGAAAGGATGCGAAGAAATCTCGCAAATTGACCCAGCTGACAGCCCCACACCTCTATACTTGGCTAAGCTCCTTAGGTGATTTATTCGCTTGAAAAGCAGGTGGTTGCGCGACCGACACCACACAGTGATCTGAATTTTCCAGTGGCGTATAAATGCTCGTCTCGGGTGTCAAAAACAAATCCAGAGTGTTCGCATAATCACCTCGGGGAGGGAGTTCCACAGGTTTCCCGCTCTGATGAATGAACCGCAAATTGCCGCGATCCATCGGAATGTCTTGCGGAGCGCATATAAAACGAATTACGCGGAACAATACCACGGATCTCCGACGAATGGTACCCGTGATAATATCTGTAAGACAGACAGAGATCACCTAGGCGCCTTCGATGTGATAGCAACACGTCAGCGCCTTGTTCCCGATCAGGAGGACCGCTCCTCTCTGTTTGCTCTCAAGTAGGTCGAGGATATGTTTAAGAGCAGGGCTCCAAACATGGGAGCAAAATTCGAGCGCGGGTCTAATTTGGGATATATACAGAAGAAAAAGTTGGGCCGAAGCAAAACATTTCTTGGCTCTAAAAAGATAGCTCAGTTTTCCAGAGGGGGACCTGACGATATCCGACACTTATGCCTCGATACATTCCCACAGACCGTCACGCCGAGCAATTTCATGCTTTCTCCATATTCGATGGCCTGGCCATTCGTCATCAACTGTGGAACCGATGATCCACTTTTTTTGTTGTTGATGGTATTCCCCCAATTCTCTTGAAGAAGTGTTCCTCTTCACTCCCTAAACCACTGCCGAAACTCTTCCATTTGCCTTATTCTACTGGCCGTTTCCCAAATAGATGGAACATTCGCCAATTCCCAAATAGGGTGACAAATCGTTCCTCTCTTCTTGCCTACTCATAGCACTAACTTCTATTTTCTTGAGGGTAATGGAATCACTGTCAACCGCCAACTTTCGAAATATCTGGACTCATCATCTTAGATGTCCATATATCGGTTATAGAGGTCAAAAGCTCTGCCGTGGACCGCCTGCCACGAAATCCGTATTGACGATCATTCAGAAGTCCGTTGCACTCCAAATACTTAGTTAACTCGGCATTGATGACCTTTCCCATCACCTTGGATAACATAGACAGTAATGCTATCGGCCGGTAATTTTGTGGGCGACACTTTTTTCCCCCCTTTGGGATTGGCTAAACTCGAGCGAATTTCCAGCAGGTAGAAAATGGCCTCCGTGCATAAGATAAGCGAAAGAGTCTGCCAAGAACAAGCAAAGGTGTTTACCAAGAACAAGCGACAGTTCTGGAGCACAGATCTTAAGAAGTATTGCTGGTATTTCCGTCCGGCTGCCGTGTTACAGTCCACTCCACATAGTGTGCGTTGAATAGTACGCGGGCGGAACCTCACATACCACACCGTAGACCGTACCGACGCGATCACAGGTGGGTCCAAAAAACCGGCATCGAGGTTTGAATTCGCGGAAAACAAATTCGCGAACACATTACCTTTATCCTTTGAATTTGTGACGTAGTGTCCCGCTGGAGCAGGAAACGAAGTTACTGCTGACAGCCCTTGCCATTGACCAGAAGGGATGCGAACCAGTTGGGCACTCAAGGAGTTTATTGGTTACTCTGCCTTCTTCGCGGTATCAATCGCTTGTTTGCATGCGATTCTGATTCAAACAAAATTCGTTCTGTTAAGCCATTGCTTAATAGCTCTATTTTTTGCCGCTGTAATCTGCTCGTATTTTTAATCAAACCAAGGCTTATTAGATGGATTTCGTTTGAAAGAATGCGGAATGTTGGTCTCCACCCCGAGCTATCTGTGACCGACTCCGTGCATCGATTGCGAAGGTTGCGAAGAAATCTCGCAAATCGTGTGCAGCCCCATACCACCATCTATGACGAAGCTGCGTAGATCTGTTATTCGTTTGAAATGCAAGTGGCTGCGCGACCAATACCAGGGAGCGATCTGAAGTTCGCAGTGGTGCAGCAACGTCACCGGTATACACGCTCGACTCGGATGTCGAAAACAGCTCCAGACATAATGTTGGCTTAATCACATCGGGTATCCGCCACTCCCGAAGGTTCCTCCACGAGTTCAGTCAGATTGCAGTTAACAGAGAAAATCTTCTCTAAACTCCCGGCCTCGTGGGTTCTGTTAGAACGTACCAACTAGCCGACGTTGTGTGCATTAAAATCCCCGAGGACCGCAATTTCAGAAGCCGGGTGGTTGATCTGTATCTGGTCGACGGTATGTGAAAGATATTCGCAAAGTGTCGCTGGTCGATCGTCATTCGGGGAGCCGTAAAGACAACAATGAAATTTAACAGAATTCCTCAACATGACCTGCAACCGCATGATGTCCAAGATATTGGGTTCTAACGCCTCCATCCTTTGGCAAGCCAGATCGGACGTCGTGAAGACGCAGACTCCACCCTTAAAACGGAATGTCGAATGTAAGTTGTATCCTGAGCAACAAAGATATGTCGAATCAGTTGTCGCATCGACCTGGGTCTCAAAATATTTGCATGATGTTCTCCCTGACATCGTTTCCTCAGTTAGAGCAAGAATATCAGGTTTCGCTGTTTGCAAATATTGGTGTACGGCGTTTACATTCGTGTTGGTGAAACCCATGTTACATGATGACGTTCGTTATCAGTCGAAGGTCGGCAGAATTTCGAGAATGGACCCGATTACGCTATGACAAATTCTTAAAGTTCTGTTATTTATCAAAATATTTGCATCTCCCGGAGATCCGAATGGGGAACTAGTGCACCCCCGGAATTCTTTATCTCAGGAGGCACCATCATGAATTATCTCCATGTTAGTCCGAGCCATCAGCCGAAATATAGTCAAAATTTTCTGCCGACGGTATCGCGGAATGTACAGTGTGATGGGGTGGTATCCCACCTTGGGACCGAATTACCACCTAAACCAACCTTTTCTCAAACCGGTCTATAGCGTTTGCGACGTTAGTGAAGAATGAGTGATTTGAACCGACGCTATAATGGTTAGAATTAATAAAAGATTGAACCAATGCTCAACACACCAGACCGCTGCCGCGTGTACACATTCGTTTTTTAAACTCAAGTACACTCAACTGATGAGGAATTATTATGTTATCCATACGGTATACGGCTCAGGTGCTTTGCGTATTCGAATTTCTTTCGATGTTCTTCATATTTGCTTGAATACTGTGATGTGTATCTGTTAGAAACGCCACAGGTCCATCAGCCAAGCTCTGAAAGGTGGCCAGGGATTTCTTCCGGTCATTTCACGAAGCCTATATCTTGACGGGGGATATTTCACTGGGCAACAGGGCGTGACGCAACTTGCTCAAACTTTGACACTAGTTTATATATAGATGGCAGTAATTTAAAAAGTCGCGGGTAATTTAAAAAGTCGCTGAGTAATCAAACTTCTCTCGTGTCTCGCTTGATTCAAATATCGGGCGATTTCCTTTTGAATGACAAAATAATGATGCTATGGTGTAGTTATAATAGAAAATTTCAGATCCGACACATCCACGTCTACTAGAAGATGCATCCGGCATAGCTCCCAGTTTATAACTTGTGGTATGGACTTATTTGTCGAACTGATTCCTCCAATGTTGCTCCTATTGATCGTGTTCGCCTCCATTTTCAAAGTAACATAACCCAAACTCCAATGCAAACCTTAGCAAAAGTCGGATGCAAAAGCAAGATGCATATTTTACAATACATTTACCCACTAAACTTTTTCTTTTTTTGTTTTTGTTGTGGTGTCATGACGAACAACTGGTATAATTGAGAAAAGCTCCATTGCAATGAAAATTCACTATAATTTGTTATGAAATTAATTAATGAAACCACTCCCTCCACTGTCACTATAATATTACTATTTACTGTCACAATAATTTTAATATGTCACTATAATTTTAATATTTCGTACTTATAAGACTTTTTTCTTTTTATTTCCATTACAGAAAATTTTGGAAAATAGGTGTTCCCCCAGTTTTGCATTTTATGAGGTAATTAAAAACATTGTTTAACAATACACGTAAATAGCTTATTGACCACATCAAACAATAGCATTTTTGTTAGTTACAAACACCAACAATAATTTTTGTCATGGTTTACCTTTCGTCGCCTCTGGAGTTCGGTTGCTAGGGAAGTTGAGGTATATATGCATCTTTCCCATAGATAGCTTAATCAACCGCTCTTTCAGTTAGTTGAACTTTAGTAATTCATCAGACTTATTGTTTTCATCGCTCCAAGGGGTTTCTTAAATTTGCAACATAATATACATTAACACACGACAGTATATCACCCATAATACAGAATCTGCGATAGAACTACCACATCAGATCTGACTCACGTTCATTGTACTGTCCTACTTCTCAGATGAGAGTCAACTATACTTTGTGTCGTCTATGATTAAATATACGAAGGTGGGCTGGAAGGTTTTTTTTTAAATTTATTTTTATTTTTCTACATAGTCTCCTTGTAACTCCACACACTTCTCCCAGCGATACTACCATCTCCCTAACCCGTCCATATAGCACTCGGCGTTTTTCTCTGCTAAATAATTGTTCACGAAGGTGATTGCCTCCTAATTTGACAAAAATCTCTGTCCTCCGATCGCAATTTTTAGATTAGCGAACAAAAGGAGGTTGCTTGGGGCTCGATCTGGTGAGTACGGCGGATGGTCAAGCAGTTCAAACCGCAATTCGTTGATTTTCGCCATGGCAACCGCTGAGGTGTGTTAAATATATATGCGCCAAATTGTTAAATATATTTCAAATTGTTGTTAATTACTTACCCCTGGCGACAGGGTGGGGGGTGTGTGTTGTGGGCTAGAAGCGTATCTTTAATTGGCTACTTTGCTATCACTTCATTTTAAATTCAAGTTCCATTTCATATTGGAGGTGTTGAAAGTAGTTTCCAGCAAATCAAAATTGTGTCTTAATATTTTACCACACCAAACATTTATTTAATAACATAATTAATTGGAGCCCTTTCAGTAACAAAAATCAAAATTGTGTCTTAATATTTTACCACACCAAACATTTATTTAATAAAATATTAGAGCGACCACCGACCACGACTCACTCACAGATAGCTCAAAACGTGACCCTACACTTTTCAAGCCCTTACTAACTCAACTTATCCTTTTCCGATTCTAATTTGTTCCAAATTCACCGTTAATTGACTACCTGCATATGTGTGGAAATCAACCGCATTTACCATTTTCCATCCTATGCTAGGGTCCATAGCTAACGGTGAACCAAAAACAAATTGGGGGAAGTGTTGTTGTTTTTACTTGTAAATGGTATTTTGGGCACATCGTACAGATTAGGGTTGTTGAACACGTGCGATTTAATTTGGGAATTGAGAAGTTTTTTGCATCGAACTGCAATGGAAATTTTGGCCACAAAATATCAAGTATTTGGGGTGGGATTTTTTTATTTTAAGGGGTAATAATTTTATAAAATGTATCTATTTCATGGTGGGAATGTTAATTGCGGGCTTGTAATGTGCTGTTTGGAGAATATGAATTAGTAATAGTTTCGGGTGGAGTTACGAAGTTAATTATATAACAGGTGTGAGACAGTGCGCTGTCTTGGTGAAACAGGATTTTCTTTTTCTACAAATGTGGCAGTTTTTCCATAATTTCTGCCTTCAGTTGGTCAAGTAATGATGTGTAGTATGCTCCTGTAATGGTTTTTCTTTTTGGAAGATAACTCCACGACTATCCCAAAAAACAGTCGCCATCACTTTATCAGCCGAAAAAAAAAACAGTTTTTCCTTTTTTTGAAGCCGATTCCCCCTTTGCACTCCACACTGTATTTTTGTTTCAGGCGTATAATGGTATATCCAAGTTTCATCGACAGTAATTAATCGGCGCAAAAACTCGGATTTATTGCGCCTAAACTGCGCCAACAGAGCGTTGAAAATGTTCATTTGAATACGTTTTGGTCTAACGTGAACAAACGCGACACCCAACGTGCGGACAGCTTTCTCATGCCTAAATCTTGGTTTAATATGTGACAAACACGTTCTTTGGACATTTTTATAGCCGCTGCTATCTCTCTCACTTTAATTCGCTGGTCGTCTAGCACCATTTGGTCAACTTTAGGGATGTTATCGTCAGATGTTGCAGTTGTTGGACGTCCCGAACGTTCATCGTCTCCCAAGCTCCCACGGCCACGTTTAAATTCAGCTGCCCAAAATTTCACTGTGGTAGATGATGGTGCAGAGTCCCCATGCACGGAGTCCAAATCGTCATTGATTTACGTAGGCCTATTGCCTTTCAAAAACAAAAATTTAATGGCAGCTCGATACTCAATATTGTCCATTTTCTGTTTTTGTGAAAACTCGCTCAAACGACTGTCAAATAAAAACTACGCGTCCGAAATGGCTGAAATTTCGGTGAGTAACTGTCAAAAGATGCACAACTGCACTTTTGGCGGATTTTGTGGAATGTCTGAATGGTGTTCCGCCGAACACTGTTCACCGAAAAACGAAACAACACCGGAGCGGATTTGACACAAATGAAACACAGATAAGTTGTTCTCTGGTGCGTTATTTACAACTCTTATTTCTTGCTTTATTAAATACTGTTTTCATTAACACAAAAACTGCTGTTATAAAATGTTCGCTTAATATCACGCTTAATTAATCAATGACACATATTAATCTCGCCCCTTTTCACACACGTTAACTCGATACATGACACAGACTCCTTTTTCTAAATGGAGGATCTGACCTCCGCGGGTATTAATTAGCGACTTGATATTCGGTGCGCATGCACTTTCGACCCACACGAAATGTATTGTCTATCTTTTCGTTATTAAGTGTTGATTGTGTTCGCGATCGTTTTTCTTGGGTGCGAAGTAAGGGTTGTGATTAATTGCGCGGCGCAAACTAGCTACCCTTCTCGTTCGGGTTCTCTGTAGGTTCTCCCTAGACGGATGTTCGATATAGACTAATTTCTAATTCGACTACTGTATTCGCAAGGGAAATTTGCCCAGCGTATCTGTGAAACAGAATTTCCTATCGTATCCGTGAAGCAAAATTTCCCATCGCATCTGTAAAGGAAGGTTTTTCATCGTAATCATCATTATCATTATCTTTTCCGACTTGGTTATCGGAATCTTGTTCCTTTGTCTTATGATCGGTGGTGCCGCTGCTTATTATTATTATCTCCGATCTTTTCTATGCATTGTTTGTTTTTCCCATCTGGCCTGAGAAACGAGGGTTCTCATGCTATTCAGATGAATACGAAGGACTATGGGATCGGTAATACTTTGTTTGCCTTTACCATCATAAACATCTATCAGGAATAGTGTTATGAGTTTATGATTGTATGACCACGGGACGGCAGCTAAACGATATGCCTTGTTTGCATAAGCGTGCCTTTGCATTAGGTCCTACAAGGGATTTAGGTGCTAATTGCATTTAGCTACCGAGTATGCATCCCGTGTTCGGTTAATTTACCGATAATGGTATTTCGTGGGAAACCATCGCGTTGTTGCTCAGGCTGGGTGGTCGATTTACATGCGATGATTTCCTGCATTTTGGGATTGGTTTTGCATACGATGCATGGATGAAACGTTGAACTCGATATTGGAAGCTTTTGGAACGTTAAGTTCCTTGCTTTTTGATATCGGGTTCAACGTTGTTACAATTTCTTATAACCTTTGTTACAGGCACGATCACCGGCTATTGGGACACGTGACTGTGGGCACGTGTAATGAATACAGGTAAGTATATTCCTTGGCGGAAAGGACATCTCGATCTATAGTTGGTTGTGCGGTTCGTAGAACCGCTACACACTCATTAGCTTGACGAGTGCTGCTATTTTCACGTTGGGATGTGCTATTCCCCTAAGCTTAATTTTACTCTTCTTCACCTCCCCATATTCCTTGTTTATCTACACGACAGACGTTTGTTTTTAGTGGTACTACTATCCCATTTATTAGCTTAAAGCAAGCTTATAACATATTCTTTAGGGTTAACTTACGAGCTAAATTAAACAATCTGAGTTAATACCTTAACTACATAGGTGAAGGCTAGGACGAGAGGTGCAAAGAACTTTGAGGTGGACATTTAGGAGGCTGTGTTTTAGAGTGGGAGTATTAATATTGAAGTCCAAAATGGATGAGTTGGAGTTGACGCTTCGCAGTTGACATATTCATACATAATCTTCTCTTCCCAAACTGCTCGTTTCGAACCCAAAGACTGCTTAAAATCTGAGCGGCAACTTTAGTGACAGACGGCAATGTCTAACTTCCATTCGCGTTGGCACATCAATCGCATTTCTTACTCTTCCATCACTATTAGCGACGCGTCACTCCATGTGCAGGGGAGACGCCCAGCCGAGACATCATAACATGCTGAAGACGCCACATATAAAACAACCTCGTGGGATTCCCAGGAACACGGGCCGATCTATAAATAATTACCTGACTCCAGGAAAACCAGCAATTACCACCAGTCGCTGGACAATGATAAAAAAGAAAAGAGTATCGGACGAATACTCAGGCAGACGCTGCCACAAAGCAACATTGTGTCGATTTCCCAGGGAAGCACTAATTGCTCGACCCCTGGGAAGATGCGACACAATACAACCACGTGCAGCAGCTGCTGATTAGACAATGGCACACGACATCGATGGCCAAATGCAAAGTAGTACATAAAGAGGGAAAAAGTCGCAAACCATTGGGTTCTCTTCATGAGCTCAAGGTTCGTGTAGGTTCCTTTCTGCTGCTACGAATAAATTTATATTAAGCGAAAAATATCTGGTTGTTGTTCAGAGGAAAGTTTTTCCGTTTTTTAATCCACTTCTTTTCTTGATTTATAGGTACCTCAGAGCACTGCCCGCCACCGGCGGTAAGGGCTGCTCGGGGCATATTCTCTATTGTTTAGGCGTACGAAAGGGGTGTTCCCACCACCTTTGGTAACAGCCCTCGTGAGAGTATGAAATATCATTTAACGGGGGGAGTACTAGTTAAAGTAGACAAAATGACGACATTTTCTCGATTTTTTTTTTTCGAAAACATAATAAATATTTATTTCATAACTGATTATAACATCGATTAATACATATTTTCATGTATTTGTCGAATTTTTTTTATCAAAAAATATTTAAAAATAACCGAACTACAGCTGTCTTTCAGCAGTGCTTTTTTTTTTTTTTTTTTTTTTTGGACTTCATTTGTGGCGGACAAGCTAATTCGAGAATGGCTTATCTGAAACAGAGTTCCAAAAAGATTACGTTAATATATTGCATTATTTAGGGTTTCAACGAAGGATTTATAAAAATTTTAATTTTTAAAGCAAATTACGACATTTATTTTTAAAGGTGCTAAAAATTCGGTTATCTTGATCTAAAAAAAAAAATTCAACAAAATTGAAAATCCTTCATTCAGACTCCACCTATTATCATAATAAATAACTACTATAAATTTGGGATGGATCGGATAAATAGTTTTTTAGTAATCGTATCCACCGCAATGGTGTTTTTCAAAAAACACGATTCTGAGATAACCCCGTTTTTCTTTCTTTTTTTTACACTAACGCGGGCACAAAAGGGGATTTCGAAGTACCCTTAAATGTCAGAGCACAGTGCGAGTGGATGAGGAAAGGTGGTGTCGATGTATATTGGCCTTGAATGTCTGGACATCACAACGACCAGGAAACACATGATCAGGGAGAACATTCCACATTCGTGTGGTTCGGCTAAAGAATGACTCTATGTTTATTTGTGCGCCTGAAGTCCACTTTCAACGTGAAGTGATGCGCATTCACAGATTGACGAGTATCGCGGAAAAATGTCTGAAGGGGCGGAACACATTCAGCAAGTTCAGTTGAGCAACGACCGTGGTAATACCTATAGAAAAGAGATAGGCATAATACGTTGCGCATGTGTTCTAACAACGGAATTGATCGACTCACAGCTGGGTCCCCAATAAGTTTCACTGCTCGTTTTTGCATCCTATCGAGCACGTGTAGTGCAGTTTTGGAGGTGCCTGACCAAATATGGGAATTGAACTCCACTTTGGGACGAATATACGCCTTGTAAATAGTGATCAGGTTGGATGGAGTGAAGTATCTTTTGCATCTTTTAAGGAATCCTATACATTTGGCTGCACTTTTCGCACCTTCAAATATATGGTCATTCCAGTTAAGAGTCAAATTAATTCGGGGATTGATAGTTCCTTGGCTTCGTCGATGCAAGTGCTGTTCATAGACAGTATATTTACTTTGAGGCTCGCCTTTGACGACAACAGGCAGCACTGACTTTTTAGGGCATTGAATTCTACTCGGTTAGATAATCCCCACTGATATATCTTGTTGAGGTCGAAATTCAATGTATCAAGCATAAGTTTAAATATTTATGTTTTTTTCTTTCATATTTAAAATTGAGTTTTTTCAACTTACAGCGTGTCGTAGATTCCACGACCAGTGGTCCTTCTGCATCTGCTGCAATCTCAAAAACATTGATTTGATGCTGCCTTTGAACCATTCTACCTTCTATTGTAGCGGCTTGTGCGAGCTGCACGGCATTCGTAATACGGGAGTCATCCTGACTAGCGACATAGTTATGGGCATTTCGGACGCAGGGCACTCCTAGTGCCTCGAAAATCTTGAGTAGGGCTACGTTGCCTTCATTAAATATGCAAGCAAGATGCTTTGGTGTGATTTTCCAAATAAGTTGATTATAACTTTCGTTATTATTTTGTGTAAATCCGCCAACGCGTCTTTCAATGAGTTCTTTCTTCGATAAATCTTTATAAATGGGCTTTCAAAACATCTACAGGAAGAGCAGTGTAACTATGTTTAAAAGATGTTATTTCAGGGGTTTTTTTTTTTTTTTTTTTTTTTTTTTTTTTTTTTTTTTTTTTTTTTTTTGAGACGCGCTAGAACCACGCTGGTCGGTCTCTGCGTTTTTCGTTAAAAGACGTCGGTGGTCTTTTCAGGTAGCCTCAAGCAACGGCGCAAGCAACGTCAGAAAGAATACAGTCCATTACAGTCAAGTACAATCACTTATAACAAATTTGGAAGCATGACTAATGTTGTTTTCTTCTTTCATGCCACTTAAATGAAGCTTGCAATAACCTTTGGCGTGGTAATCCGAGCCGGGTTTACCATACCAATAAGGTACCCTGATGTTATGCATTCGTGGCTGCATCAGTTTTGAAATTTTGGGCAGTCAATTAACGTGTGGTTTATTTGGGGAAGAGTGATTTCATCAGAGGTGTTAAGTACTTTTTTTACACCACAAACTTTGCACACAACACAGACATATTCGTTAATAAAAACACACTTCGTTTCAGTTAACACTTTATTTAAATATGTATTGTTTCACTAACTATTTTACTTATTAAAAAGTCATTTACTTTTTACTTAGTACAACACGACGGATACGACACCAACAATCGTTCTCTCGTCGACCGTCTTGGTCAATAGTGCCGAACCAACCACTAATGACCGTCTCGGCCAAATCTCGATAACCAACTCCTCGAACGAAGACTTTTTTTCCTCCATTCTGCAGATCGAAGGATATGTCCTTTTTTCCGCCTGCCCCTTTTGCCAGCCGCTATTTCCTTTTTTTATCTTTCCCGGCTTGGGATCAAAGAGGAAACACAAAGGAAAAATCAACAGAGGATCGTGCTAATGCACATTTATGATCCTCTATGTTGATGGGCGCTAAAACGAACATGCGAACCGTTTTATGGCGCAAGTTATTTGTTCTAGGCGAATGGAAATGTGGGAAATGGTTTGGGTAAACAAACTTTTAAAGGATTATAAAATTGCAGACGTGCAGTTTATGATTCTCAACAACTTTACTTGAAAGTTGGTCATCTGGTCCATAGATTTGGATCCAGGGGATTTTGCGTGTTGAACATATGGTTCTTTCATGTCTTGGATTCAAGTTAAATTCAATATGAGCAAATTGAACGTGTAGTTCAATTTGTTTTATATTGAATTGATATCGCGATCTTTTAGTAGTGCGATTAATGGTGGAGCTTAGCTCCGAAGAGGTAGGTATTCAGGGGTGGAGGGTTTTGTGCGTAACAGAGGATAACCAAGTCTCTTTGCCGATATCGTTGCGGGGAAACCTGATACTTATATCAACAAAGTTTATTTTTTGACATATAGTTTTTCTTTCAAAATCTTGTCAAAGGAGCCACATTGGTGATGCGGTACGACTTTCAAGGGTATGGTAACGCCGACCGTATCCGACCAAGAGTGCGATGGAAAATATTTTTCTTCTCAAGGAAACTAAATCCACCCCAGCAGCTATACAATGAATACGCGGTTATATATGTGCAGTGGAACAAAGCATTTCTACTGCTGCAGAGCGCCACCGCCCCCCAAAACGATTTGATGTCGTTGATCTACGCTTTCTTAAAGAAGTCAAAAAACGTTTCACCCTGTCAAGAATGACCGAGTCTTCAACTTGTCGCGAAAAGCGGCCAAAGAGCCACTGGCGCAATCGGAGTATGAATATGCTCAAAATGATCGGCTGTTTTACACAGTGATCGAAAGTATAGCAAACCTCAGCTCAACTCAGTGCCTTTGTTTTTTCTTTAATCGCCAGAAAGTATTTATACAGGAACATAAACCAAACTGAATAAGCGGCAATTGTCTCATTCATTCATTTTTGTACTCTAAAGGAAAATAAATAGTCACAAAATCATAAATCAACACGAACTTTCAATTCTGCCCTCCAAATTTACTCAGCAAACAGAATAGCAACGCATCAATATTAGATACGCCCCACGTATGAAATACCCTCGCTAAGCCCTTATCCGTTACGACACCGTTGACGAAGCAATGGAATCGTGCAAGAGGACTGTGCATGCATTGTTAGATTCCCGGAGTTTGATAGTTCGCTTCCACTTTCAGGAGGGCAATATCGGCTTGCCTGGTGAAAGGAATATCAATACCGCCTCATGTCACCGGGTATGTCCATGGAGAACACCTCAAAGACCTTTCACCTGAATAATGCACATACCTCAATGTTCCAGACATGTTAACGCTCCAGGATTTTAATTGGAGACGAACACATTCAACCAGCCAACGAATTTACTGCTGGCAAATGAGTTATACAACCGCGTTCCAACTTGTGCCCATTGGTTGATTGCACCGGTCGCTCAAGTTTCCACCGATGTGTCCGAATAACACCCAATGGTTGGAGGGTTTACTCACGGTCATCCTATGTCATTAATCATCGTCAAAAAGAATCTGAGCACATTCGCAGGAGAGTTGGTTTGTGGCACCTCCTTGCTTCTTCCAGCCGAATTTTTCGACAATAGCGAACCACCGCATTTCCTAATACAATGTGTGGTCGACACACACGAACTCATGCGTAAGATTAGCCCAACACCAGCAGCTAAACACTCAGACTTGAACTACAGGGACGTTTTCCTCCACCTGTACAAAGAAGAAATCTCACAATCCACCCTACAGTGACCCATGTGGAATTATATACGACCGACGACCTAGAACCATTCTCGGTGGCATCGGAACTCGGAAACCTCGAACAGATGCCGTTGAATTCCGCTTGATGCGGTTCTTACCGCCGCCCAGAACTCATCGAGGGCATCAACCGAAAAATTCTTCAAACACGCCCCCACCAGCGAGATGATAACGTTCTCATAATCCACCCAGAAGAGAACATCGCGTCAATCCTCGAGCGAGCCAAGAAATATTTTACTCCGGCCCGCCTTTTTCTTCTGTATAAATCCCAAATTAGACCAGTGCTGGGATAGTGCTAAAATGTTTCGAGCTCTACCCCTAAGCATACCTTCAACCTACTTGAGAGCATACAGAGACGAGCGATCCGCCTGATCGGGGACAGGGGGCTGATATCGGGACTACAGTCGCTATCACATCTAAGGCGAGTAGCTGACCTCTGTGTTTTACAGATATCATAACGGGTACTGTTCTTCGGAGATTCGTGGTATTGTTCTGCCCAAGTCGGTTTAACAGGTCAATTGAAAAGTCCCCAGCCTTCCATAGTAAAACACATTTTTTTTAGCAAAATTCGTTTTTTTTTATTCAACATAATTCCCTTCGAGGGTGATACACTGATTATAGCGACCCTCCAACTTTTCGATACCTTTTTTGAAGTACGATTTGTCCTTTGCTTCAAAATAGGCCTCAGTTTCGGCGATCACCTCTTCATTCGACGAAAATTTCCTCCCAGCGAGCATTCTTTTGAGATCTGAGAACAGGAAATAGTCGCTGGGGGCCAGATCTGGAGAATACGGTGGATGCGGAAGCGATTCGAAGCCCAATTCATGGATTTTTGCCATCGTTTTCACTGACTTGTGACACGGTGCATTGTCTTGGTGAAGCAGCACTTTCTTTTTCTTCAAATGCGGTCGTTTTTCGGCGATTTCGTCCTTCAAACGGCCCAATAACGCTGTGTAATAGTCGCTGTTGATGGTCCTTCCTTTTTCAAGATAGTCAATGAAAATTATTCCGCGCGCATCCCAAAATACAGACGCCATAACCTTGCCAGCCGACTGTTACGTTTTTCCACGCTTTGGGGCGGGTTCATCGTGTGCAGTCCACTCGGATGACTGTCGATTGGACTTCGGAGTGAAATGATGGAGCCATGTTTCATCCATTGTCACATATCGACGCAAAAACTCGGGTTTATTACGCTTGATCATCTCCAAACACTGCTCCGAATCATCAACTCGTCGTTGTTTTTGGTCAAAAGTGAGCTCGCGCGGCACCCACTTTGCACAGAGCTTTCTCATACCCAAATATTCGTGAATGATATGATGTACACGTTCAGTTGATATCTTTAGAGTGCCTGCTATTTCATTCAATTTCAATTTACGGTCATTCAAAATCATTTTGTGGATTTTTCTAATGTTTTCGTCGGTAACAACCTCTTTTGGGCGTCCACTGCGTTCACCGTCTTCGGTGCTCATTTAACCACGTCTATACTTAGCATACCAATCCTTGATGGTTGATTTTCCTGGGGCGGCGTCTGGAAACTCGTCATCAAGCCAAGTTTTTGCTTCACTGTATTTTTTCCCTTCAAAAATCAATATTTTATCAACACGCGAAATTCCATTTTATCCATTTTTTTCACAATAACAGAAGTTGCTTCACTCAAAATACTATAATTCACAAACTAATGATCCGGCATCTGTCAAATTTATATACGCGTCTTTTGAAGCTTAGGGCTAACTAAAAATCATATGGATTTAATTCTAGTGCTGCCATCTATGTGTTAGGCCGGGGACTTTTCAATTGACCTGTTATATGCGCCCCACGAGACCAGCCCACGGGTCGCACCACTTTGCGATTCATCTCCCAGCGGCGCGAATACCTCTGCATTAAACCTCGTTCCGTTACAGAGCGGGAAAGCCGCGGAATTCCCTCCCCACGCGAGTGTGTCCGGAGCGTTACAGCCTGCCACTGTTCAAAAACAACTGCATCATTTATTTGATGGCATCTCAGGGCACCGACTCGGTGCTATAGGTCCGCCTCTCCCGTGAGAAAAGTAATAGAGAAAAAATCAACCGTCTACATTAGGGAGGGCAGAAATGGTTAAGTCCAGCAACGACAGGTGAGTTGTTTACACGCCTCTCCCAATATATAATCGATCGCGGACGATCATCGTTGTCCTTATCCAACCATTCCACCGAAATGCCATCTTTGTGACTACACCACTAAGAGTAACGTGGCACTTCTAACATATTAGACACGTGGAATCGCCGTGATGACAGGACACGGATCGAAGATTATGTAACATTCATGGATTATGTAACATTCTTATGATATAATGCGTCGGTACATTGTGGATATAATGTAACATTCTCATGTTATGATGCGTCGGTATTTGGGTTCAGCGTGAAGTGGAATCACGTTCTTCACAAAATGCCATATAGGTGCTGTGACGACACTGCGAACCCCCGAATGTTCGTAGCATTGGTAATGAAATCCCCAAGAAACATTGGAGGAGAAAAGACACCACAAGATATTGATATTTTCTGGGATCTTCCAGCGCCTGTACTGATATAAATACACACCCATAGCGTGAAGCCAAACCTATCCCAGGAGGTAATATCATCTTTACATTATATCGATCGCAAACGACATGACGAGATCCTTGTCCAAGCACTCCAAACAATGAAATCGCAATCAGAATTTGCACCACCCATATCCCTCTTTCTAAAACCAGATGATAAGAGAAAACTAAGAAATTTAAACAATATCTGTACATTATGATCGCGCCGCCGACATTCATTTCCACAGGAAGAGAAGCGAGTTAGTCGCACAACTGACCTTAGCGTATCAACTGTGTTATCTGGTAAACATCATCGAGGATTGGACAATCGGTCGTGTAGTGGTTGAGGCAAGGAAAGTCGTTTTTTCGGGCGTGGTCGATTCATTTTGAATTTCTTGTTAATAGGTGTAGGAAAGCAATTTCGGCAACAGGGTTGTATTCCAACCTCTATCGAACGACTTCGAGATATCTAGTGCAACAACTTTCCTGTCATAGAAGTAGTGGGTGTAATGAGTCCGTCTTTCGGCAAGGTATCAGATCTCACATGCACCCTTCTATGCGAAATCTATATTTCCAGATATTTCGAAATTTGTTGACAGAAATGAAATTAGTGCTATGAATCTAGAGGAAGGAGGGATGACGGTTCGCCCTTTTTGGAAATTGGTTGAACATTTGCTGATCTACTGGTGAATTGAGTTAAATAGTACATATGGATCATTTCTTTAAAAGTATGGAGGAATGCCATCCGAACCCTTGAATTTGTTAATGTCTAACTATTTGAACGCCCGGGAACAATATGAAGTCGAAAGCGCGAACAAATGAAGTCGAAAGTTTCAGGCAGTGTTGAGAAGGTTACGAAATAGTAGAATCGCCTTCTCTATTGTGCTAATAACTGTCTTCAATAAATAAAGGGCCACATACAATGTACAATACTAGCTTCCAGGTACTCTGCTTTGAGGCATGTATTTAACTTAGGCTTGATACCCTTTACTTTAAGTGGCATAAAATGTAGAATAATAACCCGGAATGGAAACATGTATTTAACTTAGTCTTGATACTCTCTACTTTAGGTTGAATAAAAGACCACATACAATTGAATCAAGAAAAAGTTGAATGTTCCTTGTTATCGCGTCGGTTATAGTTACCATAGTTATTGTGGAAAAATAACACTCTCAACACTACGATTGATGTGCCCAAGGGGGAAAAATAGAAAGAGTATGGTATTCTCTTCTGGAGTTTAACAGTTTATCGCATATAACAGAATTTTCAATTGCGGTAGCGCCATCTATGGAGTAAAGCCAGTACTTGTCAACATGTCCCCGTATTAAATATTCCGGCCCCTAATCAACGTCCTACACCACTATCTCTTTAGATAGATACAATCCAGGGTAGGTTCCATCTAGTTCTGCATTTAAAGATTTTTGAGATGAAATTATTAGCTTCACGTCAACCTTAGGTAAAACATACATGTGTCCTTTTTTCCTTTACCATTTTCATTGCTTTATAGCCTGTAAGTTCTTGGTTACATAAACACTCAAATCTATCGGAATATCCTTGATTTAAGGCACGAATTTTCCATCGCTCTCTACAATGCTTTTTTACGATACTGTACTCTATACTCATAAGTCGACTTGCGTTCTGACTTGCGAATGAACGTCCTTCGATACCAATTAAATATTCCCTCTTGGTCAACAATCCGCTTACCTTCTGGAAACCCAGCAAGACTATTGTTGTTTTTCCAGTAAAATGCAAGATTTATTAAATCCTTCATTGTTTCAATGTCTGCTCCTTGGCGGACTTTAAAAGCAAGCCAAAAGCAATACAAACGACTTTTAGTGTTATTGTCGTCTTTCGTTTTGTATTCACCGCCATTCCGAGACCATAAATGCGGCACTCATTACCAAAGTCTGAGGATGGTTTTTTGCCTTCAAAGCTTGTCCTTGCGAAAAACACTATTTGCTCATAGGGACTTCGAGACATGTCTAGTTGCCTTGCTGGCGCAAGGACATTCTTCAAGTTGACAAGAGTAGTGGTGTCTATTCCGAAATACTCACCCTTTTCGTTTAATTTAAAAGCGATTTAGCGACGTGTGAAAAGTGGGCATCAAATTGCCTCCCGTAAAGATCGTATCCTTCCGAAATGATTTATATGTTTTCCCTACCGAACCGCGAGCACACAAAAGCACTTTATCTGCGGTCGTGTGCGTTTTTGCAGAACTGCATTTGGGACTTCCTCGAAATGCATGGCATGCATTTGCAAACACTGCAGTAGGAATTCCTTGGTAGCACAATGAGTACAACTGTCTTTTTTGTTCGTTGTCCTGGGCTACATGAAAATCTTTTTTCAAGGATAACTCAGGCGGCACCAAGGACGATAGACGTGACAAAAGTTTTCACTTTGAAATTTTAGCCGACAAGGATATGATAGGCTATCTGTGGTCGTCCGCTTCCATCTTGCCGACCCTCCATCCGTCACGATCAACCTCCTGCGCCATTGTTTGCACCATTGCCGAATAAGGCTGTCGAGAAGACGAGGAAGTTTGTGACTTTTAAATTGAAACAAGATCTGATTTCCATAGACGTGTTTGTTGGGAGCGGTGCATTTAAAATGCACCATAACACATGCTGTGCGGCGTGTGCCGCTGAGAGGTCGGTTGTTGTGTTCTTGCCTTGCTCCCGGTAATTTTTTAGCTTTATAGCCCCACTCTGGCTGTCACGTCTGGCGGCCGGCAATGGGGCTGGTGCTAACGGTCACATTGCTGATGGCGACGATGGTATTTTGTGTATTGGCTTGTCACAGGGTCGCTTCTTATCAGGTAATATATAATCTTACAAATTAACGATGAGGTATTTTTAGACGATGTCGCGATACTAGTATCTGAAGGTGGCTTGACATTGTCCACAAATACAACAGTAGCACCAGAATAAATTGCTTCAGAGTGATTGTAAAACTTTGGAAAAATTACATTGCTTGCAAGTTTATGCAAAACAGGATGTGGGCCCACAATCCACATTGAGGACGAACGACAATACCAACGGAGTTCGTTCCTGCTTCTGCAGCAAATCGCTGGATGCCGAAGATATGTAGTTGGAGGAAGTTCATATGGTAACTTTTGTATTCGGAAATTTGGTCCTTCTGGGCGATGAACACTTGTCTTTGACTTTGACAAGTTGTTTATCTATTATACATGAGATTGGATTCGATTCGATTACGAAGACCCTGGAGGACAAAGATTCTTTGCTAATGGGAAAAGTTAGTTTGTCTTTGTGACATATCCTTTGAAAGTTTATTACACACACGTGTACCTTCTTTGTACGTCTGTGAGAAAGTTCAGTTAGTGACGATCCGAAATTTGTGTGGAGAATGGAAGAGAAGCAAATAGGCACTGAGGCAGAACCATCAAAACATCTGGCGATGGATATAGACAAACTGTATAACTTATAACTCGAATTACACTTCGGTTAATGAAGAAGTTTTACTTGAGTTTGGACATGTGATTTTTAGAGTTTTAGTGGTGGTTGTCGGCCACAAGCAGCCTCACACTTTTATGGTAGAGTTTAAGTTGGTCGTGACAATCAACCAACAATTCCCCATTACAACAAGAGTTTGTGAAGAATCGACAATACAATTTGTCTTTTAACTATATTTTACAAAATTCTTTCACGGTGAAATACCACCTCATTAAGCTGTAGGCTTCGTGAAATGCTTGGGAGAATCTTTCGGGGCTTGGTTGATGGATCCGGTTGAGAAAAAATAGCCTCTCAAGGCCCCTGACTCAGCGCTATAGGTTCGCCTTTCATGGGAGAAGTAAAATCAATATAAAAAAAAAAGTCGGGATTGTGTTTTTTCCTATGACTGGTCCCAGCTGATATTGTAGATAAATGCGCATCGAAATCTATCATGGCAATGTTTTCACATAATCAGCTCTATAGTTTAGTGGGGCTAGCACCCCATTTATTTGCTTAATTCAAACAATATAAGTACTTATAAGCTAAAGTATATATAACTTTACAAACTAACGAACTAACTTAACTAAGCTTTACCTACGTATACGACACTATGAGAATAGTTGGAAAGGCTCCAGTATTTCGAAAACGCTTCTTAAATCTAACATGCATGGCAATACCTCTTTAAAAACACATTGCTGTGGGACTCCAATCCAGCCCTAGAAAAATATCAAATATCGGCGGGCGTGCTACGGCGATTGAAACTGGTACTGCTGTTATCGAACCATAAGTATAACGGTGTATTCAGAATGAATTGCCAAAAGAATTGAAAATTTGCAGATAACTTAGCTATTGTCATGGATGAACATCTGAGTAACTGGGAAAATATTTTTTCTAATCCGGAGTAGCAGTGTAAAGCAGAGAGTAGATATGACGTCTCTACAAACGTAGTGAATATTTGCACCCTTTTGTGGTAACATGTGTAGACCCGATTTAGGCAAGCTTGGCTCTTAGACTTTTAATTACAAGCTTCTGACAACGGTCTAATCTCTACCCTATTTTTTAATTAATTAAAATACTCTGTATTTCTTGGCGGATTGACGCGGAGACTAGTTTATTTATTTTAAATCCACGACCGTCTTTTTCGACGACTTACACTCGTGTCACACCTCACTTTACACCCCCTCCCAACATACATAACATACATAACACAATTAAGATGCCATCATCTTAAACTCACCAATCCCATCATACAATTAAGATACAATCTTATTTTGCATATAATACAATACCCGCCTGCCCGGCGATTGAAATTCGTATCTTGCATACAATGCAAAAATTCACATTCATTCGGAAGTAAAGCCTTCCCCAATTAAATTATATCGCATACGATAAGTCCATGCCAAAGCATATATCCATCGTGCACTTGACCTTTGATTTGGGATCACTGATCAAATTGGATTGTGTTTTAATAAGGTATTTGGAGTAGAGGGAGTTGTAGAGTTCGGAAAATTTATAAAAGGACCCGAGATAGTTGGAGTAGTTTTCAATGGATCGCATTTTGAGAAAAATGTTCCATAAGTTATTCCTTTTGTTCCGAAGATTGCGGAGATTGCGGTTGTGCCATGGCGGCGAAGAAATCGATGCCCTGCGGCGAGCATAGGGAACATATAAGGCGACGGCATAGTAAATCTCCTTATAGAGAGTGGCCGTGGCTTCTTCTACACCCAAATGATCAAAGCGAACGCTGTTTTGCTAAGATGCTCATTTAGGAGGCGGAAATTAGCCTTGTGGAAGTTGTAAGAAAAGCAGTCAGGAGGTAGAGAGGGCTGGGTTTCGTGGTCGAGATATAAGGATAAGAGCAGTGGGGGGGGGGGCTGATAATTGTCAATGATAGAGGGGGCGTGTGGACTAGGGGCAACTGAGGACATGAGAGGGTCGGTTGTGAACACGAGGTCCAACTGTCTCCCCATATGATTTGGGACATTGCTAATTTGATGGAGGCATGAGTCGGTGAGGCCGTTAATAAAAATAGTGTTCATTAGAACTAGTGGGGTTAGAGACGTAGAAGGCTTGTTCGTCAGCCGATGTCCATTGTAGGTGGGGAAGGTTAAAATCGCCAAGAACGACGATATCGTCTATTGCGGTGCTTAACTCTGTAAGGTTATCTACCGCCTCTATTGCGAGTTCGTATGACGCGATGGGTCGGGGGGGGGGGGGGGGGGGGGGGGGGGGGGGGGGGTATAGCAACAGATAATAAATAGAGACTCAGGGCGCTTGTCAATTTTAATAGCGATCTAGTCGAGATCCGGAGAAGAAAAGATGGCAATTAGAGATGAAGTGAGTCTGTTGTGAGTAACCAGGTCATCTAAATATTTGGCCAAGGCAACCATCTCTTAATCTTTTTTTATTTTTTACACAAACGCGCATACAAAAGGGGATTTTGGAGTACCCTTATATGTCAGAGCACAGTGCGAGCGGCAGACGACGTACCCATAAATACTTACTCTTTTTGACGCACTAACTTTGAGGACAATGTTATACTCTAATACAGATCCTTGAGCTACACCTATCGTTACAATTTTTTTTTTTTTTTTTTTTTTTTTAATACGAGGGTTGCTTTTTATATTTCGGGATTAGAGAACAAAAACAAATATTAATCATCGGAAATCACTTTATTGTTTTTCAAGATATTCCCCATGAAGATCTATACACTTTTGCATTCGTTTGAACCAATTGTCGAAGCACTTTTGCCACTCTGATTGAGGTATCTCCAACACATGCATTCTGAATGCAGCAACCGCTTCTTCAGGTGTCGAAAAACGATATTGACGACCACATCGCTCAATTACAATGTCAAATGGTCAATGATACGATAGTTGTACAATTGCCGACGCAGTTTCAACGGAGCTTGACAAATTCTAATCAAATCAACCGGAATAGTGACCTCAACCAATTGAATAACGTAAGTGCTTATTCAAATCGTTGCCGCGGCTGATGCGGCAAATATCGCTTTTCAGGCACTTCTCCACAACATGTCGGAGATTTTCAATTACATCGAGCTACAACGTTGGCACTCAATAGCTAACTGGACCTTCGGTCTCACACACACAGAAACACGCACACACACACTAACCTTGATAACTGAATACGAGGGTTGCCTTTTATATTTCGGGATTAGAGAACAAAAACAAATATTGATCATCGAAAATCACTTTATTGTTTTTCAAAATATTCCCCATGAAGATCTATACACTTCTGCATGCGTTTGAACCAATTGTCGAAGCACTTTTGCCACTCTGATTGAGGTATCTCCAACACATGCATTCTGAATGCAGCAACCGCTTCTTCAGGTGTCGAAAAACGTTGATCTCTCAGTTTGTTTTTTACGTACGGGAATAAAAAGAAGTCATTCGGTGCCAAGTCAGGACTATACGGCGGATGACCCATCAAATTGATGTTTTGGGTGCTCAAAAATGCAGTTGTCGCAGCCGATGTGTGAGGGCTCGCATTGTCGTGGTGAAGAGTGATCCGTCTTAGGCGGTTGGTTTTCCTGATTTCTTGGAAGACAACTGGCAAACAAATGGTTGTGTACCACTCATAATTGACTGTTCTGCGTTGTTCTAGTGGTACGGTTGCGAGATGTCCAGTTTTTCCGAAAAAACAGGCGACCATTTGCTTGGAAGTGCTTCGTGTGCGAACAATTTTTATTGGATTTGGCTCATCTTGAAACATCCAGACAGTCGACTGCTGTTTACTTTCGGGCTCATACGCGTAAATCCACGATTCATCACCTGTCACGATGTCATAGACGTGTTTCGAAGCACCGCGACCGTATTTTTTGAGCATTTCTTTCGACCAATTGACACGAGCCTTTTTTTGGGCGATTGGCAAATTGTGTGGGACCCAACGCGAACAAATTTTTTTGACTGTCAAATGTTTATGCAATATTGAATGTATGCTGGTCCCACTAACGCCTAAGGTTGTCTCAATCTCACGATAGGTCACATGACGATCTTCCAATATCAGTTCGCGCACAGCATCAATGGTTTTCGGAACAACAACTGATTTTGGACGACCTTCACGAAATTCATCTTGGAGTGAACTACGACCACGATTGAATTCACCATACCATCGATAAACACTGGTCCTTGATGGAGCTTCATCGCCAAAAATTGAATTAAGTTCACCCATGCACTGTTGCTGAGTTAATCCACGCCGAAAGTTGTAAAAAATAATCGCACGAAAATGTTGACGATTTAATTCCATTTTTGGGCCGAGATGAATCTTTTAAGTTACTGTAAACAACACAAATAGCGCTCATATGTCAAAACGTTCTGAGTGCGTATAACCTCAAAAATGTCCAACTTTACGACAGAGCTGTCAATTGCCAGCTCCTCAATAGTATACTGGTTAGTATACCCGCCTGTCACGCGGGAGACCGGGGTTCGATTCCCCGTCGAGGAGCCTCTGGCGCAAGACTAATGACCTTGCCCGGAAAAAACAAATCATTATGGAAAATTTAACAAGCCTCAGGACTTGCTAAATAAGGCCAAGACCGGTTCCAGGTTGTAGTGCCGATGATGATGATGATGTCAATTGCCGGATTGCAACCCTAGGGTTGCCAAATCCCGAAACATAAGAGGCAATCCTCGTACCTTCATTTTTCTATCAGAGCGATCGCTTGCAATGATGCACTAGGTAGTGTAGGTCCAACGCTCTTAGACTAAGATCCCAGTTAGTTACATTGATGGCTTTTTTGACATGGAGCGTCATCACTGCGGAATATTTTTCGGCTCCCCTCAGCCATCGTATTCCATCTATTGTTGCGGACAATGTCGCACACGACAGATAGAGCTTTACAGATTGATCTTTTCCCTGAACCTACATTTTTATTCTATTTTTATTTTATTCCAGGACCAAAGCAATTCGACCACTTTCCCTGTTGCATTCACCACCCATAAGCGGTGGTAAGACAATGATGCCTCTGGCTGCTATTTTTTCCATTGACCGATTGTATGTGTTCATTCGTACGTCAAGAGTTGATTTTCACCCTGAAGTGATCCGCACTCTCTGATTGACGGATGTCGCGGAAAAACGTTTGAAGAGGTGGAAAGACAGTGTCCAATCTGATCATAACGCAATTCGATCTAAACTGGATTTCAACCACCGTGTGTGGTCAAGTCAGGTTGTGAATCTCTTTGAGGTCTCTTACGAAAGTTTTCGAATCCCGACATTAGAACATAAGCGCCTAATGAACCCCGTAATATAATTGTAGTTTTATACAGTTATAAGACGCCTAATGGCTACCAAACACATAGGCAACTACTATGTCAAGCTTATAGCCTCATTCCCCAAGCTACAGTCAAGAAATTTGCACCTAATTATGAAAGTTTCTTCACCTATAGAGAGTTCTACGTTCGATTGACGTGACACATTCGCCTAAACCATTCTCGTCCTGCAACACACCTTAGCTCTTACCAGAACGTTTTTAATAAGTTTTTAAACAATTTAATTGCTGGCGGAATGGAAGTCATGGCACTAAGTACAAAGTTGCTGGTAAATAAACCGCTCAGTGCTTCCTGCATGTCGACATACCGCTTACACAACGGCGCCTCCAAGCTCCTACCTTGCTTGTTACTCGCAACAATAGAACGAAGAATACATTAGTAAAAGTTGTATAACATAAAATCACGCAACATTCATAAAACTCTGCATGAGTCCGACCAGTTTCCATTAACTTTCCGACCAAGTCCCACAGGAATGCTAACGATGTTATTAGTCCGGCCACTGCAGCACTCATTTACAAAATGGGACGTGTCCCACATCGCCGGACATTTTCCGAGAGGGTGCAAGTCTAATAAAGCAATTCCCAGTGTTTATCGCACAAGTACGGGCTGAGGATACCCATCCCAAACACAAGTAATTTAAACTCTGCCACTGCACAGTCGTCCGCTAGCTCGCGGCGTTGGAGGATTAATTAAATTTTTCGCCAGATTTAAGGAACACATTGCACAATAGTCGCTCTAGTCAGCATTAGCATATCTGCTTAAATTTAATGACTTCATCATCCTACGATCAAACCTTACGGGCTTGCGAGTTGGGCAGATCTACCCCCTCCTTGAGGTGTCTAATAAATTTTTCTGCAGTTAAGACTGGTGCAATATTAGAAATGAGGTCCTTGCAAGACTCGACTTCATTTTCTTATCCCTGCTATGCATGGCCTTTCGGAAGAATTAATAATTACATAGCACATAAGACTTCCTCTGTTGGGTGTGCAGGGTGACAAAGTTCATCAAGATTCCAGAACTAATCTTGAATTTTACTGTTCCTTGGCATTGAAGGACTTCTCGCTGCGCGGGGTGATGGACCTTTACTTTTATCAAAGGAAATTACAGAAAAGTTTATTTATCGGCAGTTGTCGACTCTCAGCTCATATGCATGTGTGTCGAAGGACCTAGGAGTTTCCTTTAATTGCATTTGTGTCAGGACATAATGAAGGGAAGTAAAATATAGTTTGTCGGTCCGTTTGGGGGTGGATCGGGGTGTCCCTATGGCTCAGCTTTCTTGGAAGAAAAGTTTGCTAAATTATTTGCAAATTCTTCCGTTCTTGAGCGTTGTCTGGAATTTCTTTCAAATTGTTTCAAACTGAATATTTTTCACTTGATCTTTTCGAACGGAATAAACGTTTCCTTAGATTAATGGCTTGAAACTGATTTGCAATGAGCACTACGGAATTTTACTGCTGAAGCCTTAGTGTCTGCAATTTGCTTTCTCAAATGTGACTTAATGTCGAATGACAGTGTTTGAAAGTTTGGCATAAAACATAAAACACGAAAAAGTAAATTCCTAAACATTAGAGCCAAGTCGACGTATAATAAGGGATACGTTCCAAGTTCCACAATCGATTCAGGTATATAAAGTAAACGTATCGTCCAGTATATAGCACAAGTCTTAAATTGAACGGAAGTATGTTCAACCATATGCGTGCCGCTGTCAATTACGGTTCAAAAATGTTTACGTTCTCGAGAGCTTGCTGGTATTTTTATCATACGCGCTGACTAAAGCAATGTTATGGTGCCCTTGAATGGTATTCGCTATGTGGGAGAAAGAGAGGAGAGAGATGAGAAGAAAGACAGTGTCGGTATACATTGGTCTTGAAAGACTAAGGATTCAACTCGCCGAGGGAAGCACGACTAGAGTGCAGTCCGACAGAAAAACGAATTCTTGTACATCTGTCTGTCTAAAATTCTTATTTGATATGGATCGGAGCCCACATATTTGAAGTGGAAGAGCAGTGTTTAAATTTCAGCTTTGTAAATTGTAACCAGTTGGAAGAATGAAGTAGCGTATATGTTGCACCTCTTCCAAAACCGTGTACATCTCGTTGCATTTCTTAGAATGTTAAATATTCATTTCAATTCATAGTTTGGTTAATTTTTAGCACTAAGGTTTAAAAGTTGACTTGGAACTGTCATTCACAGATGGATGTGCTCCTGAGGCCTAGAAGGCAACATTCCGGTTTAAAAGCCTAGCATTCCACACTATTACTATTTACTACTATTTATTGGCCTGTAGGAACCCGACAGTTCATGACCTCACCGACTCTACTCCGCCATTGTTCCCTGTCCCGTGCGCTCTCCTTCCACGTTCGACCACCCGATCCGATCTCCTCGAGGTCCAACCTAACATTGTCCTCCCATCTCAGTTAAATAATCCCAATGCGCGCAAATAATACATATTAAGGTGAGGGCGCAATACGAGTGGAAATGGAAAGGATATATTGATGTACTTTAATTTTGGATGGTTGCAAATTACAGTGAATATTGCAGAGAAATCCACATTCGTCTAGTTCAACAAAAGAACAATTATTTCTCTGGTTGACAGATATCGCCGAAAAATGTTTGATGGGAATGTGAATAAACCAACTTTGGTTGATCACCGATCATAATAGTACGAGGGTGAATCAAATATAAACGGTAATTTCTTTTATCATCACCATCATCATCGGCACTACAACCGGGATCCGGCCTTGGCCTTATTTAACAAATCTCTCCACCGGTCCCGATTTCGACCCGATGTCATCCAGTTTAGCACTCCCAGGCTCTGGGCATCCTGGTCTACGCATCCCTCCATCGCAGACAAGTTCTGCCGCGCTGTCTCCTACCATACATCCTGCCACAAAGGACTTTCTGGGCAGGTTCCTCTTCGCTCATTCGAGCTAGGTGTCCCGCCCACATGAGTCTACCGAGCTTGATTTTTCTTACAATATTAGCTTCAAGGTAGATTGCGTACAACTCATGGTTGTAGCGTCTCCGGAATCTTCTTTTATACATTTATTTAATAATGTTACGCACTAAGTATACTATCAACATTTTTTAATATAGTCTCCTGCGTGATCTACACATTTTTCTCATCGATTTGGAAACTTTAGTATCCCTTGTTCGTAGACAGATTTAGGACGAGTTGTTAACCACTTGTGCACTTGCTCATCGACGTTTTAATTACTTTCGTTTTTTTTTTTTCTCCAAGTGATTCCTTCAAGGGTGCGAACAAAAAATAGTCACAGAGAGATAAGTCTGGGCTATAAGGGCGGTGTTCGGTGGTCTCCCAGCCCATTTCTTCCAATGTATCTCTTGTCAAGCACGCGGTGTGATGCCTGGCGTTGTCATGGGCATGCCTCGTCTATTGTTTCGATATGCAGCTGTCATAGCTGATGAGATTTCTCCAACAGTTAATCGGCAATCACCTTCAATAAGCTCTCGAACGGCACGGATGTTGTCACCTGTGCGACTTATCCTTGGGCGTCGATCATGACTTTCGTTTTCGATACGTTCTCTCTCACTTTTATATCCCCTGGCCCATGTATACACACGATTCTGAGACAGTGTATCATCACCAAATTGTGTCTTCATCATCATCATCATCGGCACTAGAACCGGGAACCGGTCTTGTCCTTATTTAGCAAGTCCTGAGGCTTGTTAAATTTTCCATAATGATTTGTTTTTTCCGGGCAAGGTGATTAGTTTTGCGCCAGAGGCTCCCCGATGGGGAAACGAACCCCGATCTCCCGCGTAACAGGCGGGTATACTAATCAGTATACTATCGAGGAGCAAATTGTGTCTTCAATCGAGAAAAAATTTTCGAGACTTAAAGCCTTCATTGGTAAAAAAATGTATAATAATCCGTTGCGCAAAAGACATATGTACAATACCTCTTGCTCGCTCATGGTTGTACTGACTACAAAGTCGAGCGCGACCGCTGGCGAAACCGGTTCCCCTACTCTTCATAAACCAAACAATAGCCACCCACAAGATTATCTAGCTCGCAACTTGTTGCTAAAAAACTTGGTTAAAGTGTCCACCGCGACCGCTAGCCAAAGTGGTTCCCCCATTCTTCATAAACCAAACAACAGCCACGCACAAGATTATCTAGCTCGCAACTTGTTGCTAGGCTCGAAAGTAATATTATAGTTTATATTTGATTCAACCTCATATTTTATTTAAACTGATTCGTTTGCTCCTCTTCATGGAAATCTTTAGGAAAACATTGCGCCAACAATTATTCTGGCATTCCCGCCTCCATTTGTTAAGAGTGTTATGGTTTTATTCGCTCCATAGACCGGATACGACAGGGACCTGTCAACGGCGTTGTTCATCGAGGACTGTGAGCAAATTTAATGTTAATATAGGGAGAATATTGAATCATCATCATCATCGGCACTACAACCGGGAACCGGTCTTGGCCTTATTTAGCAAGTCCTGAGGCTTGTTAAATTTTCCATAATGATTTGTTTTTTCCGGGCAAGGCCATTAGTGTTGCACCAGAGGCTCACCGACGGGGAATCGAACCCCGGTCTCCCGCTTGACAGGCGGGTATACTAACCACTATACTATCGAGGAGCCTAGAATATTGAATACTCACCGTTATATTTGAAGCAGGTGTTGTTTCTGGTTCTATTGTTCAATGTTTCAGATGCGGATATTGGGTTTTAAGGAATCATGTCCTTGAACTATTTCATCGTTACATCAATACATTCTCGCCGACTTTTAAACTCTCTGGCCCACGTATACATACGATTCTGAAAGTGTTTCATCACCAAACTGTGTCTTCAATCAAGAAAATTGTCCGAGAGTTAAAGTCTTCATTGCTTAAAAATTTTATAATAAGCCATTGCGCAACAGACGTATGTACCAATTGCTCGCTCACGGGTGTACTGACTACAAAGTCGAGCGCGAAACCGGTTTCCCTACTCGAATACGTTCTCGCCCAGTTTTAAATATCCTGGTCCGCGTATACACACGGTTCTGAGACAGTGTATCATCACCAAACTGTGCCTTCAATTGAGAAAATATTTCCGAGGATTTAACACCTTCATTTGTTAAAATTTTTTATAATAACCCGATGCGCAACAGACATATGTAGCTCTTGCTCGTTCATGGGTGTACTGACTACAAAGTCGAGCGCGACCGCTAGCCAAACCGGTTCCCCTACTCTTTATAAACCCAACAACAGCCACGCACAAGATTATCTAGCTCGCAACTTGTTGCTAAACAAAAAAGTTTAATTACCGTTTATATATGATTCACCTAGACAGATTTTCCTGCGCCTATGTTCCATGAAACTGACACTACTATCGTAGACGAATATATATATATATATATATTTGGTGGCATCTCTGGGCGCCACCTTGCGCTATAGGTGCACCTCTCCCGAGAGAAATGTTATTAAAAAAAAAAAAATATGTATATATATATATATATATATATACTTTTTTTTTAATAACATTTCTCTCGGGAGAGGTGTTATTAAAAAAAAAAATATGTATATATATATATATATACTTTTTTTTTTATAACATTTCTCTCGGGAGAGGTGCACCTATAGCGCAAGGTGGCGCCCAGAGATGCCACCAAATAGCTGTTGCAGTTCTTTTTGAACAGTTGCAACGCTCTGGGAACACTCGCGCGGAAAGGGGGTTCCATAGCTTCCCCGCTCTGTAACCGAACGAGTTCTAATGCAGGGATGTTCGCGCCGTCGGGAGATGAACCGCAAATTACTGCGATCTGTCGGATTGTCTCGTGGAGCGCACATAAACCGAATTGCGCCGACCAATGCCACAAATCTCCGACGAACAGTACCCGTGACAATATCTGTAAAACAGACGATGGTCGGCTACGCGCCTTCGATGTGGAAAAGGAAGGCATTTGATGAAGGCGTATCAAGTTCGACGACGATAGATTAACAGTCCCTTATGAACCGCGCGAATTATGACTCTAAAATCGAATGATATCTTCGTTACGCGAGCAACAGTAGCTATAAAATATTGTATTTTATATGGGTTAACATCTACCAACACTTGCGAAGGGTGACGCACTTTCTCAGTGTCTTTCTAACCAAAAAAACATTCCCGTTGCACCACATTCGACTTACCCCAGGCCAAAAGGGATAAAGAACACAATTTTCCTGGTGGAAGTTCAGCTGTTAAAGGCCTTAGATATGTTTTTAGAGGCTTTCTTCAAGGATGCTTTTGAATATGTCTGTCAGAAACCCTGGAACATGTGTGCGGAATTGCGGGGAGACTTAATTGAATGTGATTGTACTGGTATGTGCTAAATTTATAAGTAAAGATATTTATCGCAATAGTGTCAGTTTTTATTGAACATTCTTCGCAATAAGGGAATTAAAAACATGTATCGATGCCCAACGAATTTCACTCCCTCTTGCAATGAGTTTTGCCCCCTTTTGCAACCTCTCAGGCTGAGGTATTTATTTAGCGTTTTTAGTTTAAGGGAAATCACTAGTGCATTGGTTCACGTGCCTGTGCTTCATTAACATCCTATTCTCGACAAGTTTACGTGCTTGGCGAGTTATCTAGAGAACTAAATTACACTGTTTGCTAAAAAGTCTAGAGCAGATTAAAGTAAATACTACATTAGTTGGAGTGCACTTAAACTGGTGTTGACGTTGTGGCGTTTCTAACAGATACACACACAATATACAAGCAAATATTGAAGAACACCGAAAGGAAATTCGAATAAGCAAAGCTTCAGAGCCGTATACCATAGCGATAACATAACAATCCCAAATCAGTTGAGTGTACTTGAGGGCTCTTCGATAGTATAGTTGTTAGTATACCCGACTGTCACGCGGGAGACCGGGGTTCGATTCCCCGTCGAGGGGCGCAAGACTAATGACCTTGTCCGAAAAAAACAAATCATTATGGAAAATTTAACAAGCCTCAGGACTTGCTAAATAAGGCCAAAACCGGTTCCCGGATGTAGTGCCGATGATGATGATGAGTGTACTTGAGTTTATAAATCGAATTCATACACGCGGCAGTTGCCTGATGCGTTGAGCTTTGGTTCTATATTTTAGTAATTCTAACCGTGATCGCGTCGGTTCGAATCACACGCTCCTCGCCACAAAAGCGCTATAACGTTTTCTACGCTCTTCATAAAAATTCGCTACTCTGAGTTCTTCGCCAAACCACAACTCATTATTTTGTTCTGTCCGATCTTCCTTCAAAATACTGCAAGATCCTTTTCTTGGATATCCTTTGTGAATGTTTGGTACCCAAGATATCTATGTTGGCTCATTGCTAGTTGAATCGACGAAAAACGTATAATCAATGGATACACAGCATTTGAAGGTAATGCTGTGTATCCATTGATTATACACTCACAATAACAACTTCATTCCCCGCGTAGAGGACTATGGCAGTTCAGTGGAAAACGTAGCATTATCGAGAATAAAAAAAATCATCAGAGCCATTTACCAGAGCATTATCATAGCAATCCACAGATTATGTAGTAAGTTAAGACATCCTCGCACACATGCGGGTGTGGTTTAATGCGTTGGTCTTTTTACCCTTTCACAGCGCGGCTTCGTATCACTTTCTTCACTACTTCGAAGACGCTATAGGGCCAAATTGTTATCAATATATACAGGTAAAGCATCAAATTCCTTAAAGGATGCATTTCTATCCAAGTTCTGTTTAATAATAAGTGATATGCTTACAACTGTGCAGTTTTAGCCGCAAGAACTTATGTTCTGGCTTACAATACAGTCTGTATTGTGACAGGCAGCAATATTACTTTGTATGTATCCTACCATATGGGAGGGGGAGATTCACTAATATCCAAACGATTGTAAGAATGTGTGTAACCACAAATGTATGTAAGCAGAGAACTTTCACGTTAAGTCACAAATATTGCCTAGCATATTGCCTCCTAACTGGTTGAAAATGTAGCGTATCGAATTTAAAACGCAGTTCAACATAGTTTACGTGAAAATACAAGAATCACGTACCTATTCATTTAAGAGCCGATTTTTCAATCGTTAGTTAAATAGTCAATTCATCATCATCATCATCGGCACTACAACCGGGAGCCGGTCTTGGCCTTATTTAGCAAGTCTCGAGGCTTGTTAAATTTTCCATAATAATTTATTTTTACGGGCAATGTTATTAGACTTGCGCCGATAAAAAATAGTCAATTATCTACCAGAAAATACTTTTTCGAACTTCCCACTTCTTCAATAAATCCTTACTGCTTTAAGTTGTCAAATTATTTCAAATTCAGGAAGAAGAGATTCAAAAAAATATTATTGTGGTAACTAGCGGACAATAAAAATCAGTCCTACATAAGAAATGTAAAATAATTAAAAGATAATTTTCTGAAAATGTGTTTTTTGAGAATATTTATCGATTGTACGTAGACTTGTTTTGGGAAAAAATGTAGTGAAAACGCTACATTGTAGCAGGGCAGCAATGCTGGTTGCACTGGTCAATGCGGAACTCTCGTGTCATTGCAACAACCTGGCAAAAAAAACCAACACCGCCGTCGAATAAGACACAAACTGTGATTCGCAATGGATGAATGGAAGCCACCACTATATATGTTATGCCTTTATAGCAGCTGCCACACTACGTTCCCACAGGCTCAAACAAATAAAATATCTGTTCACGCATAAAATTGCGATTGAGGAACCACATAAACAAAACGTCCTTCATTGCAAAAGATGCCAAGGTTCAGGACACTTGGCGGCCGCATGTCATCTAAGCGTACGATGCGTAAAGTGTGCAGAGCAACATCAACCTGGAGAATGTAAGGTCAGCCCGCCTGGGATGGAACCAGGAACAATCCAAACAACAAACCCTGATGGATCCATTACAACGAAGAAAATCACAGTGACATGCTGTAACTGTGGAGGACACCACCCTGCCAACTTCTCGCAATGTCCTCATAAGCTGAGGATTCTAGAAAGGCGAACAACACCCATGGCAACGAGCAAACCTTCACCAACCAAAACAACATCACATCAATCAATAAATCCTACAAGTCCAGGAATGTCATACGCTAAGGTTGTCAAGGATTCCCTTAACATGACAAGAAATCACCAATCCAACAGTAACGATCTGAATCTGGACATCACAGGATACATAAGTAGCTTACAGAAGATGCTGCCCACGTTGAAGCACAGCTCAGAAATAGAAAAAAAAGGTCAGATTTTATCTCTTATAACTTCACATATCCTCTCCCTTAATGGCTAATATAACCATAATTTCCCTCAACGCAGAGTCCATATATTCCAATATTCGCAGACAACACCTCCGATTGTTCGTTGAAAAGTTTTCTCCAGATATCCTCCTCCTCTCAGAAACTTGGCTTAAACCAAACTCCCGAGTATCTATCCCGAATTATACACTTGTTTCTAATCCACGTACCAGTGGACCTCGTGGAGGTACTGGAATTCTAATACACAAGAAATTCCAATATTCCGAAATTAGGTTCACCAATATAAATAATATTGAGTACACGGCAATTAAAATCTTTTGCAAAAGCAACAAAGTGCTTGTATTGTCGTCCGTATACATTCACCCTTCTCGGGAACCAAACTTCCCTAGTTCCGACATCACTGAGATAATCCAACAGTCTCTACCTGCACCTTTCATAATAGGAGGAGATTGGAATGCTCGGCATACTTCATTTAACGACACTAAGTGCAATAAATACGGTTGCCAACTTCTAGCACTCCTTCAACTCCATCCATATATCTATGCGGACTGTCCATTACAGCCAACACGTATCTCCAATACTACTAAATCAACAATAGATTTTTTCCTAAAATCCGTAGACGTCTACTCACCTAACCTCCCTACAGTATCCTTCGAATTTCCTTCCGATCATGGGTCCGTCCACACCACTGTCCAAATCCCAGCCCTCGAACCATGTTACTCATTCAATCCGATCCCGAATTTCTCCAGGACAAACTGGAAAAGAGTCAATAGGGACATTGCTGCCAGTTTTACAGACTATACTTTGCCAGAGACTTCAAATCTACTCCCTGCTGAAATTGATCAAGCAGCCTTAAGAATAGAGCAAATACTAAAAAATGCCCTCTTTAGCCACACACCTACATCCATCCCTCATAATCATCTAGGAAAACCTTTACCCAACATCCTTACAAAACTATTACGCCTGAAAAAACAGCTTAGACGAAAACTACATAGCAGTTATTCCCCTTTTATTAAAAATCAAATCCAACTCTTGACTACCCTGATAAATGGACAACTAAAACAATTTTCCGACAAGGTTTACACGTCTATACTTAAAAATATTAAACCCAATCGTGATTTATTCAAAAATATCAACAGACTAACGGGTCGAAAATACAAACCTCGAATCGATTATATTATCAACCCTACTAACAATCACCCAGTCCAATCAGATATTGACATAGCAAACTGTCTAGCTAATCACTTTTATCAAATCCATCAACAAAACGACTCCCTCTCAGTCTCCAATTTTCAAGATACTGTAAACGACTACATCTCACGCACAATGATCCCATCCTTTACCCCTTTCATCGCGGAATTCAACGAAACAAACAAAGCGTCTCATCCTCTGGATAATGCGACCTTCCTAACAGCAGACGAATTATCTGAATTTATAACATCACGCAATAACAAGAAGTCGACAGGCTTAGATGGAATTCCAAACCTTCTTTACAAAAGACTTCTCCCGTCAAATCTAGTCCCTATTCTCGTTCTTCTCAACCATATAATAAACGGATCACATTTCCCAGATAACTGGAAAACCACGGTTATAGTCCCTATCAGTAAGTCCAGTCCTTCCAACAACCCCAGCAACTATCGTCCGATTTCGTTATTAAACACATTAAGCAAGATATTGGAATGCAAAATATATCGAAATCTTCTTTCATTTGCTAATGACAACGCTATTATCCCAAATTCCCAGTTTGGCTTTCGCTCACAACACTCCACCTGTCATGCTCTGTTAAAACTAACGCACGATGTCACAACTAATCTTCAAAACCAAAGTCCGACGGTCTGTATCTCTCTCGACATATCTAAAGCATTCGACTGTGTTTGGATCTCAGGACTGCTTTACAAGCTGCACTACATATTTGGATTAAACACCCATACTACCAAACTTCTTACTTCCTACCTCTCTGGTAGAAAGTTCATGGTCAAAATAAATTCTTCTATCTCCCAATCGTATAATATAACCGCAGGGGTTCCGCAGGGCTCAATTCTTGGACCACTATTATACCTCCTTTATACTTCCGACATACCGCAGCCTCAATTACCCAATACCGTAATGTTGAATTACGCCGATGACACCATAGTCTACTCCAGCAGCAAGTTTGTAAAAGAGGCAAGAAACCGCATTAATAACTTCCTCCCAAATCTATCAACATACTTCAATAAATGGAAAATTCGCCTAAATCCTGATAAAACCCAACTTATAGTGTTTAAGGGTAAAAATGAGCACTGCACAAACAACACAAGGCGCACCCACAACAAAAT
This sequence comes from Microdon myrmicae, assembly GCA_963931805.1. Lineage (NCBI taxonomy): Eukaryota > Metazoa > Arthropoda > Insecta > Diptera > Syrphidae > Microdon > Microdon myrmicae. The sequence continues at coordinate 254,907,700 of OZ007497.1, forward strand.
TAGACTCAAACTAAATAACACCCAGATAAAACCTTCTAAAACTTTAAAATATCTGGGAATAACCTTTTCCAATGACCTTTCATTCTCCACCCACATTAAAAATACTTTACGTAAAGCCACAATACAACTGAATGTCTGTAGAAGAGTGATGTGGAAACCTAACGGTCTCTCTCACAAAGTTAAAGTGCTCATCTATAAACAAATAATCAGACCTACACTGACATATGCGTGTCCACTGTGGTATCATATAACACCAGCCCAAATGGAGAAGCTACGCACTTTCGAAAGGAAATGCTTCAGGCTGGTCACTGGCCTCAACCGACAACCCAACTCTTACAAGTATTACAATAACAGCTTGCTATACAATGCCGCTAATATTGACCGTCTCGATAGACGTTTCCTAGAGCTGTCTATCAAATTTATTGAAAACCTCCCAAATAATCCCAACCCCATAATAACTTCACTACTACCAACTCCTCTAGATAACAGGGCTCACTATCTGAATTGTCTCCACACCAAAAGTCTCTTTACCTCTGGAAGATTGGTTAATGACTCTAACGAGGTAGTGTACCATAACACCGAGCTGGCACCCAATCAGTTCAAATACTGTAACATACAACCATTCTCCAACATTCTGCGTTTTAACGAACAACCGGAAAGTGTTACTGCACCTGAGGCCACTAACTGACCATCTCCCACGCCAACCTACTTCATTAACCATCAATCCCTATATTCCCCAATTCACATTACATATTTAACTTATTATAAAATAAATTAGGTTAAGCTAGAATAAGTTAGAGTTAAGTTAAGTATTAGATTAGATTAAATTAAAAAAGAAAAAACCTGGTTTTCTGACCTTTCCAGGAAAACTGTCAATATTAAAACCTAGAATACTCGAATAGTTATTCACACATTCAGTTATGTTTGAAAAATGTGTAATGTATGCATGTAAACAGTTGTATCACTAGAATTATAAGTTAGCTGTAGTACTTAATGTAAACATTGATTATTGGTCAAATAAATACAGTATGTTAAAAAAAAAAAAAAAAAAAACTACGTTCCCAGGGAAACTTAAGCCACATTCTCTCCTTATCGAATATTACATCACTCTCACTAATGATAAGAAATCATTCGAAAGAATTGTTGCCTGGTGGATTCAACAGGGAACCAAACAGAACTAGGGAAAGGGATGGGAAGTTTTCCCCGTACTGCGCTTTACTCGCATTTAATTTCCTTCGAATGCGCGTGAGTGGAGGTTCGTTTGTTTATTTTGAATTCCATACAGCCCAATTAATACGCCTCTTGTGCACCCACCACAGATCGCTTGAACGAAATACAAAATAGAGATCTCTAAACAATTCTTGAACAATCCACCCATTCTTAACGTTGTCAACAACTTTCCTCTTGATACATTTACTCGAAATTTGGAGACTGTCCAAAGAGTAATAATTATGAAAAATATCTAACTGGTGATGTGGCTTCTAACAATCCATTAATTTATCTATCGACTCTTGCAAAAATGTTATAGGTTAACAGGATATCAGCGGAAACCACTAGTCCCATTACAGCAACTTGCCGATGAAGAAGATTCGCTTAAAAGTTTTCAATCATTAAGAATTCCTTGATAGTTTAAGATGGAATTTAATCCGGATACCGATAAGAGAGGTCATTAAACCCAAGTCAACTTGGAACACCCTTCCAAATGGTAAGACTCAGAGAGAGGACCAGCAATTCAGACTATGACTTTGCGTAAATAAAACCCGATTATGCCGATTGTAACTGGTAATAAATTATAGCGATTGAGGCGATACGTGCCAAGATAAATCTATCGGGTGTACTGAACCGAACGTTTGATGAATCTAGTGAACTGTCGCAGACCGAACAGAGTCTTCCTTTCAATCACGTCATTCAAGAAGGATGCTGTGGATCACATTGGCGCAGGGTCATAGGTGGCGGGGACTGTTAATAAATCTTAAGGGAACAACATGAATGGAAATAATGTCTTGAGACGTTTTATCCTTATTTTTATTTGCTGAATTAGGATATATTTTGTGGTTGGCTACGAACCTAAATTTGTGTAGTGCGTGTGATTCGAATTCATAATGCGGTGAGTGCCAGCAGCGTGTTGTGAGGAGAATTTCAATTGCGACTTATGCACCACGGAGTGCCGCATATTTTAAGGATGTTTGATTTCCTTGTTTCCGCCGAAAATGGTGATGTTGGTCGTTTCTACATGCGGCATACAAATACACCATTAAGGACATATGGCGGCTTCTATGTACAAACTTCCGCAGATAAATATATTCTGCCTTAAGGATTCTACGTGTACATCGCTTCGAACATATCTGTAAAGTATTCGGCTAAGGATATGTGGAAAGGAAACGTCAAGTCATAGACCAAGCAGACGTTTTTGTCTCCTGCTGTCTTCACGTTTTGTAAAAGATTTGTAAATACAAATTGGTTGATCGTTACCGGAATGAATTACCATTAGCTAGGACTAAAATTGCTGCTGGGGAAGTATTCTAATTTGTGTATTTTGGTAAAATAATGTTTTGCTTTTATGCAATGCCATTACCTATTATTAATTATGCGTTCGACGTTTTCTTTTTTTTTTCAAGGGAGTGAATAATACACAGTAATAAAAGTAATCATAATTTAAATAATGTGCCGCACTCAATGCTGAGAGGAAAAAGTCCAATCATAGAGTTAGATTGAGCAAGCAACATACAATTGCTGTTGCAATTGTAACATATGTTGAAATTTCAAATATCTAATTACTATTCACTAATAACAGCTACTTAAAATGGAGGGACACTAACATTTTTTAATTTGGAGTGACCGCAAAGGTCGAATAACTATGGTGAGGTTAAGGATAAACATTAGAGAACTAAATATCGCATTTATTATAAGTACGCACATATATTTTTTAATTCTAATGGGACTTAATGTCCGTAAATGTGGTTATAAATTGTTGTAGTATTATAATAAATTATTATATTATTTTTTGTGGTCTTTTACATAATTCTGCAGTTTATAAGAAATGTTTCTCTGCTGCTCTGTTATATTGTAGCGAGCTTAGGGTTCGTTGCATTAATTATTTTTAATAAATAAGAGCCGTTAAATCGGTTTTGAATTAATGTAACACTTTATTAGTCCCTTAATAACAAGCGTTACTTTTACCGTACTCTTAACCATTTCATGACTTATCGCTTCCGTACTTATCGCGTCTTTTACTGCTTACTTCTTCTTTATTACTTATCTCCATGAAAAAAAATGGGTAGCGAGAGGGCCGACTTTGGCGAGACAAGGACAGATGTGTCCTTCATCTTGTGTCTGGCTTCTGGTCATCTTGCGATAACCAGAATCACCCACATCCGTGAGGATGTTGGGCTCGGTCTCGAGATATCTGAAAAAGAAAAAGGGGGGGAGGTATCTAAGGATAGTGTGGACAGGGTTAGTTCGGATGTTCTATAACTACTTAGATGGAGGGATGCTGGGAAAGAAATCGTACAAGACCGGTAGGTCTTGAGTGCGGTAGTAAACGCAGATCACGTCTTTGGCGTCTGATAATCTGCGCTTTGGTCGGCGTGTGTGTGTGTGTGTGTGTGTGTGTGTGTGCCTGTGCTGTCTTGTACTGTGCGGGCGTGTTTGTAGTGTGTCAGCAGTAGATCCTATGGGATGGGTCCAGTTATCCTCTATTATAGAGGTGAATGTTGTTGGGAAGGGTGCTTTCTTCAGTTTTGTACTGAAGAAGAAATTGTTGTGGTCTGCTCCGAAGAGATCGAGAGAGAGAAGGGTCAAGAACGCAAGATTCTTGTACAAGTGGGTTCTCGCTGTTCTGAATGCTTTCGAGGTACTTATATGCTAATTCTAGCAAGTACTCGTTGATAGGGATAATGGAGGCACCTTCGTATAGGTGAGAGTTCGGGTAGTGGCGGCCGTCAGGCCTTCTGTAGTGGTTGGTGAACCTTCTCAGCAGTTTTCTTTCGAAAACTCGCAATCTTTCCATTTGGGCCGAGGATATACAGGACCATATGGGAAAGGCGTACGATATGCCAGATCGGATTAGCTGCATATAGCAGAGAAGCTTAACTTTGGTGTCAACTTTGTTGCTCCACTTCAAGATGTTGTGTAGTTGCTTACACCGACCGAGGCCTCTTTGAAGAATGTGGGTCACATGTTTGATGAAATTCATTTTTGGGGTATAGATGACCCCAAGATATTACATCCTGTCCTGTCGTCTAATCGTAGTACCTCCCATTTGTATTGGGATATTCTGTGAATATCGAGAAGTAGGTTGGGAGTGTTTACTACTCAGAATTATAGCCACTGCTTTAGATGGGTTAAGTCGAATTTTCCATCGACTGTAATACTGACACAGTTCGTCCAGATGACGGTTGAGTGGGTTTGTTGCGAGTTTTGGGCTTTTAGCTGACGTGTACACTAGGGCGTCATCCGCATAGCACATCTGGTTTACTCTACCATCCACAGGGCGAAGAATATCTGAGGTGTAGATATTAAATAAGATGGGGCCTAGAATGGAGCCCTGTGGTACGCCTGCAGCGGCGTTGAAAGTTCGGGAAAGCTACTTATCTCCATGATCTGTGTGCTACGTATTTATACCGTTTCCTCATTCTGATTCGGCATTTCGTTTCCGTCCGTTCTTGAATGTTCTACTGTTCATAGTCTCCGTTTTCCAGTACTTTATAGAGTATTCTAGTACTTTGTTTCGGACTTTCTCGAATATTCTAGTACTGATTGTCATATGCGTCACACTACCCTCCGGCTACATTAGTTCGTCCCGAACTAAGTTCACTGGTCTCCTGGGTTATCAAAACTTGCCAGTCGGTCACGATGCACTACTTTCATCTTGGCATTCGGTCTTCGCTGAATCCTATAGACAACGTCGTTAATTCTTGTGAGAATCTTATACGGCCTTCCCCAACGTGGCTGCAACTTCGGAGACCTTCCTTTTTGCCGATGAGGGTTATAAAGCCATACGTTATCGCCTGCATTAAATCCGGAGGCGTTGGCTCGAACGTCGTACCTTGTTTCCATCCTGTCACTTGATACCTTGATTTGCTTTCGAACCAAATGATGAATCTCATCGAGGCGATTTCTCCATTCGGCTACGTAGTCTTCGGTTATTACTATGGCGTTTGGAGGTATTCCGAAACGCAGATCGGCTGGTAATCGTATCTCTCGTCCAAATATAATTCTTGCTGGAGAATGGCCTGTCGTATCGTGATTAGCCGATCTATAGCTCATGAGAAAGGTTTGTACATATGTGTCCCAATTTCGTTGGTGATCATTTTATTGTTCGGTTGAACCTTTCGACCATTCCGTCTGACTGCGGATGTAAGGGTGTGGTCCTGGTTTTCCTTACGCCCAGTGCCGCACAGATGCCTTGAAATATCTGTGATTCGAAGTTTCGGCCTTGATCGGAATGAAGCTCACAGGGAACTCCATATCTGCTGATCCAATTATTGATAAGCTGCTCAATGACGGTTGTTGCTTCTTGGTTTGGGATTGGAAGGACTTCCACCCACTTGCTGAAGTAATTCATGATGATTAACATGTATTTGCTGTTGTTGGTTTTTGGAAATGGTCCTGAGATATCAATCGCAATTCGCTCGAAAGGGGCACCGACGTTGTACTGCTTCATAGCGCTCCTTGGTTTTGCTGTTGGTACTTTAGTCGCAATGCAAGTTGTGCACTTCCTACACCAAGACTCGACGTCATCTCTCATGTGAAGCCAGTAGAATCGAGATCGTCATTTTAAAAGTGTCTTATTAACTCCCAGATGTCCACCGTTAGTGCATCCTTCACTTTTGATGGTGGGACTAGAATCTGCATTCGATGGGATTTTCAGTACGCGGCTTCCAATTTACGCTTTAGAATTCCATCTTCCACCAGCAAGGAATTCCATTGTGCCCAATATGCCTTAAATGTTCCACTCTTGTCGGAAATATTGTGCCAAGTTGGCCGCTCGTTCTTTTCTTTGTGTTCCAGGATTAGCGACATATCTTCATCCTGAAGTTGAGCTGCGCGTATAGCATCACTCGTCCACCCATCTAGTACTTCTACTCGTACATTTCGTCGTACGCCTCTTCTTTCTCCTCCGCTCTATGATAATGTTTACAATCTGGCGTTCATGGTCTTCTTGAAAGAGCATCAGCGTTATTATGCACCTGGCCAATATTTTGAATAAAAAAAAAATTAATTTCTCTAGAACGTATTTTTGTTACCAAAGAAACAGGATAAACGTATGCATACACCTGGTAGATGCAAGTTAAATTTAAATTAAAAAAAAACATGTTTTTTTTGTGTTTCTTTGTTATTCAAATAAGCATAATTAAAAAACAAAGTTCTGTCGCCGGCAAATTGTACAATAGACATGTAAAGTTGGTTATAATATAATATAATTAAACTAAAATTTAAACATTGTTTGTCTAGCCTATAATTGAGAAACTAAGAAAAAACGCAAATATGGAAATTGTTGGAAAAATGAAAAAAAGTTTTAAGAACCATTTTACGCCGAAGCGACGGTTTGAATAACTCAGCCAACTATCGGCGATAAGTTTTCTAGGAATCGTGTTCAAATCATTTACTGATGAGTTGATGATGAAGAAATGAGTTTTCGTGCCATTCTTCGAAATAGTACCCTTCTTTGTCCTACTTTTTCATACGTTTTGCTTTTTTATAGCTTTGTTTTTTTTTATTCTTCTATTATTTCGTTGTGCTTTCATTTCATGTTGTTCCTGTGTATAGTTTTAGAACCATAAAAATGTTCATCCTGTTGCAGCTGCGTTCAACGACTTGTAGTAATATTATTGAAATGACACAATGAAATAGTTTATGCCACAACTAAAAACACTAATTAAATCTCAATATTACTATACATAGCTCAAGTGATATCCATTATGTACCGTAGCAAGAAACAGTGACACAATAATAGCAGGGAATTTGTCGTTGGCTCTAAACAGTAATGAGATTATCGGGCAGGAAAACAACAGTGAGCATTACTCTTCAAAAATACACATTTTCTTACAAGCAACTAATGACTACTTTTTCCCTGATAAATATTAAAGCTAACCATGTAATACACCATCACCTGGTTACGACATCGGCTTTCGTTCATATGCTGGGAACACTAATCTACACTTGAATATAATTGAGGCAATATATATAACTCTAGAATATTACTTGCAACACTTGAGCACATTGAAGCGACAAATCAGTAAATACATTGGAAGCAGTTTGCTACATTCGTTCGTGGTTTTATCACCACGAACGAAGTCCAGATGAAAGTACTAATCGGTATTTCATCAGATTGGTATTTCGTAGAACAATGACTATACCTCAAACCAGTTAATTCGTATCGCTTATCCAGTAGCTGTGACGCGGCATCCGTCATGCACAAACCTAGTTAAATCTGCCGTCGTCTCTTATGTTATCATTTAAGTTATAAATGTTTTAGGTTCTTCTGAAAGTTATCTCCAATTGTGAAGTAAAAGAACGGCCTATTGCAATTATGGTATATTCATTATTATTTTTTAACATAACACAACCTTCCATCAGTCTCGACCAGTTTCCACTGTCTTGACATTCGTTCAAAGTACTCTTAACAGTATTTTCCCATACTTGTGTCCTATATGTGTCTTTCCAATAAAGTGTTCGTCAGACAGTTCTTAGAAAATCGATTTATTCCTCAACGTAATCAGCAGTTTACGTTTTCGAAATTTTGTAGCACTTAAAAATACTGTCTTATTCACTCAACAATGCATGCTCCCAGTTTGTATATTTTCGATGAAATCTCTATGGAATTTGCTCTTGAATAATGACTACAGGACGGGAATTCTCTGAAACTCTTCCAGCTCCGGTATTTCCCGAGTGCTATAATCAATTGCCAACAACTATACGGATTCATTTTTCTCAGAAGAAGTACATTATTAAAAAATATATATGTGTCCCAGAAATACATATCTTGAACAAAGATTCTAGGGTTTGCTTTTCTTGTAGTAGCAAACAAACTTAGATAAAGTATAAGTGATGTTATTACTCACCTTCGTATTGTAAAAAAGAGACCATGATTTATCATAAGCTCGTTTCTCAGGAAAGTAACAATACCGACGGTTTTTCCGAAATGAGGCACTTTGATCACAGCCGTTTCATGTTGAAATTTTCACAAACCATTCCATTGATATACGATCAAAATGCCCACTAAATTCGAAAAACGAAAGATCGTGTTTGGATGGGTTTTTGAGACATGAATGCTTCGTCTTCTTTTGTTTTTTTAGAGATAGCTTCTATGTTGTCATGTTGCTCGAAAATCGAAAGATCGTGTTTGGATGGGTTTTTGAGATATGAATTCTTTGTCTTGGTTTATTTCTTTTTTCTTGTTTTTTTAGAGATTGCTTCTATGTTAAGTCATATTCCGAATTGGAAATATCTGATTGTGTCGCACAAGATATCATATTAAAGATGATCGAATCTTCAACAATCACTTCTAATATTCTTCTCCAATCGGTTCAGTAGTTCGAGTGTTATGAACCAAAATATATGAGACCGTATATGACCAAAATTGGCTCTCGCCATGCAAATAAAAAAAAAAAACGATTCTCTACGTATATATTCCATTTTTACAAAACAGGATATTGAATAAATGATTTTGATTGATATAAATAAATGAGCTTAAATTCCTCACGCACATTGATGAGACAATCCGGAAAGCCAATTCTGCCCTCGAATTCGTGAAACGATGGTCTAACGTTATGAGAAATTGAGGAATACCATTCAAAATTATTTTTTTGCATTCCCATTTGTATTTTTTCCCGGAGAATCTCGTGGACATAAGTGACAAGCATTTTTACACAATTATTACGCGAATATTATTATTTTTGACTCAAGACACGCGCACTAGCGGAATTTTGATATAACAATAATATTATAAATGTTTTCAATGTTGACTTGGATTTTTACTCTACCTGGTTTGAGCACTACTCTCTTCGGCCACACAACTGCAATAAATAACCATCCTCGTATTACATTTCATCCGTTTTAGTTGCAGATGTTCTAAATCCAAAGTAAAATTTTAAAATTACACAGAAGCGCATTAACATTCATGTACAGTGTAAAAAAAGTGTGAAAAAACTTGAGTCAGTACAATGCAAAGCGGGAAAAATGTCATCCTATTCCCCAAACACCTTTCTTCTTTCTCTCAGCCTAATCTCACATATCATCCATTTCGAATGAGGATTCATCATTAAAAGGAAACACTCACATCACAGGGATTGAACTACAGATAGGTTGTGGATGAATCTTCTTAGAATGTGAAATGTCTGATTTAAATCGTTAGATTTATGGCGGTGGCTCTCGCTCGTCAGTCATGGCCCCACTATACTCCCCTTCTTAGACGAAATTGGTGTCGGGTCGACCAGGGTTACTTTGGCAGCCTGGGATGCAATTTCTTAGCTTTGTCTGTCCCAGCACAGGTCATCAATTCTTTCATTTGATGAAACCCAAGTATAAAATCTTTTTCGGGAAGTAATTTAGACCCCGCTTTGTTCCCCATAAAGATCAACTAACATACAAAGTTATCAAACGATATTGCCACCAGATTCTGTCCCATAATGCACTTTCTCTCAACGGTAAATTATACCATCAACCACTAGGTCGCTACGATTTTGGGAAAACAAATTATATTATTTTTGGTCGACAGACTTCGAAAGCAGTTTGTCGTGAAGATGTCTATGGAGGGCAAAAGAAATATAGATTCTATATAACACATCAGAGATCAAGTGGAATCTACGTTTTGTCGTTTTCGCTGAAATTCTCGTAATTGTCTACTTTCAATGCCACTCAACACAGTTAACTTTTATCCCATCTGCTCCTCACTTTTGGGCATCTACTATAAGGCATCCCTCAAAAACTGCTAACTTCACAATATTATTGCGGGTTGGGATTCTTTAAGGACGCAATAAATCATTTGTCCGTACACATAATATATGAAAACTACGATAACTATTGGTAACTCCCCAGCAACCAGCCCATGTGCATGAGAAAGAGGCAAGCAGCCAGAGTTCCACAAGCCCAATATTAAGAGAAGCATCATAATCCCAGTCAGTCGATCTCCAATTCTCAACGCATCTGGTGTCTAAAAGTCGTGATCGCTCCCTGCGTGATTGTATCAGTCGCTTCGGTTGTAGTTGCAGACTCCCCTCTGCCAAGTTGTTCGCAGTAGTCAGTGGCGTGATCATTTCGGTTGTTGGTGCAGGGCCGTCTCTCCCACCATGGGGTGGAGCTGTCGGAACCAGGAATCTATGTACCGTTTTGTTTCATTTAAACATTGAATTATTATGTTGTACTAATTTCATTTAAACATTGAATTAATATGTTATACGAACTCCCTTTGAATTGAATTATTGTTTCATACTAACTTTTGTGACTAAAACTATTAAAAACTGAAGTGACCGAAGTTTGGGTTCTTACATATATAACTTTCCCCCATCCACTATGGACCTGAACACTGTATTGGTGTTTGTCACAACTCACTGCAATAGCTTGAGAGTTTCGCATCGGACAATGCAACAAACATGCCTTGAAATGCATTTTCCTGCTATTTTTGCCTATGCGCCAAAACATAGACCATCAATCCTTTTATTGAGTAAAGTCCAAGTCCATCCGCTCGCACTGTGCTCTGACATTTAGGGGTACTTCAAAATCCCCTTTTGTGCGCGCGTTAGTGTAAAAAAAAAAAAAAATAGTTGCTGGTGCCGATACTTCGAATTTCTGCATTTGAATTGTTTGTGGCTATACATTCACGTTCACAAACTCATCATGCATTATTCTTTTCTACGAGGTGCTCTAGAAAAGTAATGAGACCGGTTTTTTGTAGCCCTGAATTTTATTGTTTTTACGGTTATTTCCTTCAAAATAATTCCTTTCCACATTTACACACCGACGAGCTGTTGTTTCCATGTTTCGAAGCATTTTTTTCGACGGCTTTTTCTAGAGTACTTTTTATCTCGTCACTTAGAGTTCCGACAACAAAATTATACTTTTCAAATAGTTTTTGAGCCGGGGAATAAAAACAAGTCACAGAGACTTAGATCCGGCTAATAAAGGGCCAACCATACGAAAGCTGTTTCTTGCCAAATTGATGTGAATAAATTTTGTGGTGCAACGTTACTGATATATGATTGTAATTCACTTCAAGAACACAACTGTACTTCGGGCACTCTCAATACTCAGGTAGCAGCAACTATTACTGACTCAAGGACACGAATGGGGGACAACAACCAGCTGTTGCCAGTCTAGTCATATTACTCATTTTCCTCACATATAAGTACACGATCATCGGCATCTCCCAGCAGCTGCGCAAACAATAGAATCGCATGGTTGGGAACACTACCGTAGACATTTGCCATCAACCGCACGTGCAGCAGAATAACGTTGTATAAGCATTTTCTGGAACACAACAATATCGTATCGTTAGGAAATCGACTCGAAACCCATTTGATCAGGGGTAGTAGAACTAAGGTAAATGTTTGTAGTTAGTCGACTATCGTTTATTAAAATAGTTTTTATTTTGAAAAACAAACTTCAGAAAAAGTTAATTTATACTAGCTCAAATCTGGATAGCAATACACCGATAAAATAATTGGATATTCTATCCAAATCTATTAAAGGGATATTAATTTTATTCTCACACACTATCTATCGTTATTGTGAGTATTTGCGCGTAATTATCGGTGGTTTGGATGCATCCGCAGAGTAGTACACTCAGCTTTTAGACGTGTTATTGAATTTGACTCAGTTTTTAACCGAACATAGGCAGGCATTGCAGCATTCTGGATGTGTTCTTAACCGCCTGCTCTAATAAATATACGATAGAGATCTTTTGTACTTGGACTCATCAGCCCACTGTGTTGATACAGATACATTCCCAAACGTAACAACAAAATTATTGAAACAGCTCTTAAACCACATAGCCAATTATCTGAGATACATCTTTAGATTCTTATTTCTGTTTAATCATTTAGCCGATACAATGTTTCAGATTCTTCCCGATGTGAAGTACTTTTCTCCACACAAAATGAAAAGTATCAAACCCAATTCAAACATATAGTTGGATTCGAAATGCACAGAAGCGATTTAGGCAAAGGAGTTGAGTTAGTGGATGTATACATCAAAGCCGAAAGGAATTCAGGAGGGCAACGAATCATTCCAAGGCGTATCATTGTCATCATCGTCACTACAACCGGGATCCGGTCTTGGCCTTATTTAGCAAGTCTCTTCATCGGTATCCGGTCCTTATCCGAGACTTGTTAAATTGTCCATAATAATTTGTCTTTCCGGGAAGGTTATTAGCCCTGCGCCAATCTTTCTCGGGATGTCGCTGCATGCATTGGCTCGCTACATGGCGGGTGCCAAAGTAGCTATCCAGGAGTGTCACGTGGAGAGTGCATTTCAACTTGGATTGAACAGGGACAACGATCGTCCTGGCATTCGCCGGGTTGGAAGCAGAGACTTTGCCCTGTATGTTCGCTCCCAGCCCCCCTTGCAAGGCGTATATTCCACGTGTAAAATCCTTCCACTTACAAAGATTACTTTGTCACACAAGCAGAAGAAATTTCTGGGAACTTTCGTAAAAATCAGCGGAATATTCCACATCCAGTCCTTCGTTAATAGTTATGACAATCCCGTCATAAACTCAACAGAGAAAGTGAAACTGCCTGATGCACATTTCGCAACAAACTCTACGTCTGCTTCTTCACTCGAATGCAATTGAAATGCATTCCATGAACGAAATTCACTTCTATACTCTTACTGTTTCCCAAACACTTATAACAATTGACTGTATATAAATTCCCTTGGTCAGATGACACTTATAATTTTGAAAAGATGTTCTTCTTTACTCCCTAAACATGTGAATTCGGATCTCTCTACCCACTCAATACGACAATTCATAAATAGATGGCAGTCTTCGAAACAAAGTCGCAAAGATCAACTTATCATCATTCGCTTCCTAAAGACCCATAACCCTAATTTCTATTCTACCATAAGTTTTGGAGTCGTTTAATAAATTGTCAACTTATGAAATATCTTGAGGCATTTCCTACTGGCCATCTTACGACTGTGGTCTTCGAAACAGATTCATAGGCCGACAGCGTATCTCATCGCAATTCGATGCACCACTATGAGAAAAGCAATGTTAAAGGTCTATATATCATCCAACCAACTTACTAACATATTTTTGTTGAAGCTACACTTTTATCAAGTTTAAAAATCTGGGTCTCACGAGACGTTGTTTTTCTAGACATTCAATTAAGATTATACTGGATGACCTTACAAATGCATCTTCAAAGATGATTCCTGGTGTTCCTTAAGGTTACGTTCTGCCGTCTATCGTATTTCTTATTTTCAACACTGTCTCCTTATTCGTCACTTAAAACCCAATTCATTCCTTTGCTGATGTATAGCAAATCGATCTTTTTTTACTCCTTCTGATTTAATACACAAGTACCAATGTATGCTAAGCTCGCTGAACTCTGCATCAAATAATACCTAACTAAGTGGGATTCAATGACTAAGGCGCAATGCTACTATCTCTCTTCAAAGAGAACTTCCAATGTTGAGTCATGCGCTTGAGTGGCATCATTGAAGCCAAAGAATTCTCCACATTTGGCATTGGAATCAATCCAACTTACAACTGGACTGAGGGCATTTTAGAAACCGCGAAAGAAGCAGCGAGATACTTACAGTTTAGTAAGAGTTGTAAGATATATTATTTACTCCATTAGTTTAGCTACAACTCATAAAGCGTATACTCATTCAAAACTGAAATTCAATTGTGATATTTAGCCAGGAGCATCAAAAACACGACTTCAGGGATTTGATTTAATAGATAGCGCAATGAAACGCATGCCTAATCGTTACGTATTCGATTCCGTCATTAGATCACTGGCGGAACGAAACGGGTTTATCCCATTTTTTACAGATATTATGACAAACATTGCTCTAGTGGACTCAAAACATCCATTCCTCCTTGTCATGTTTTCATCTGTCGTCAATTAGGGATTTTACATGAACAAACAAACTTAGGAAAATTGTTCTTCAGTCGAACTACTCGAACGTGGAATGGTCTGCCAGGTCCCCTGTTTCCTCGCCGTTACAATCTACAGGGATTAATAACCAATATGCGTAGACACTTCTCCCTCTCTCTACGCTCAAGCGATGCATTGACATTAAAGTATATTAAACAATTTCGTATTATAAAAAATTGAATTCAACTCATATTTAATTCTAATTATATATGGGGAAGCTCCTCGAATGTATAGTGGTTAGTATACCCGCCTGTCACGCTGAAGACCGGGGTTCGATTCTCCGTCGGGGAATGACTGGCGCTAGACTAATGACCTTGCCCAGAAAAAAACAAATCATTATGAAAAATTTAACAAACCTCAGGACTTGCTAAATAAGACCAAGACCGGCTCCCGGTTGTAGTGCCGATGATGATGATGATATATGGGGAAAGTACCTGCCAGCTAATCTAGTGTAAAAATCGCCATTTTATACAATGTGAGGTGTGAACACAGTGCGGTAAGATGTTGGCGAACAGGAAGGGGTAAATTAATGTCGTTGTTCGAGTTCCCTTAAGACCTATACGATGAAAGCTTTGAATAAAACAGTGAGCTTTTATCCTATTTCAATATATATATCTTATTCGATCACATGATCGATGCCAATCATGTAAGGAACAAAATATCAGACCTGATTCCGTGCGTCTACATTTTCAATGACCTGGTGGGACACCTACGATGTTGACTTATGCAATAATGGTGGCATTTAAGTCTTGAATGGTTTTAGAATTACACTCAGATACACTTTTAACTAACCCCTTAGGTAGACGTCTAACGAAGTCAAATCATGATTTTAGTAGGGAGTTGTGATCGCCCTTTCTAGAGATAATGCGTCCACGGAACTTCTCGCGCAGAACGATCATCATTTCATTTGCTATGTGCCTAGCGGCACACCACATTTTATCCAAGTCCATACCGGTCAGTTTCAGCCTCAAAACCTCCCTTATCATATTCGTCATTCATGATAACTTCTTGTTCAGGTTTGTTTCCGAAAAAGTAAGGTACGATGACGCCAGCAGCACAAAAACGACATCCTTTCTTAAAATCGTAAGCAAAACGTCGGTGCAAGGTTTAATTCTTGGACACGAAGACGAATCGATGTAACCGGATACTCAGCCACACTACCATGCACAAGCCTGACAAGAACACGACTACATTCACCACAGATCCAGTGTTTTTGAATTTCTATACGATCTTACGAATTATGAGCTCGACAGTATGATGATGCTGACTGCAAAGGTCATCTTACCGACTCCATTTTGATGTAGTAGCCTCAAGTTGCTGACATCTCGTAAGAAACCTACTGTTTAATAATGCTATCGTACCTACAGTCACACCAATTTGGTTTATATTGGGTTTGTTTGTATTCTACGCGAATTGAATTTTTTTAACATCTAAATTCGTAAAATGTTTATACTACAAATATTTTAACGCGTTGCTCTCGATGGCGTGTTGCAACAATGATTCAGTTTTCCAATTGAAAAAATGAATACTTCGCATATCAATTTATTTCTCAAAGCGCATTGTACATCTCTAGTGACACTTTATTTAGGGGATCTGTATGTAAAGCTGGCGCAAGACTAATGACCTTGCCCAGAAAAACAAATCATTATGGAAAATTTAACATGCCTCAGGACTGGCTAAATAAGGCCAAGACCGGTTCCCGGTTGTAGTGCCGATGATGATGATGATGATGTATGTAAAGGGATATAATCCCGAGATAGAACATTCCATATATTTGTTGCTCGGCTGAAGAATGATTCCCTGTACTTCTTATGCTGGCATCTTCTTACCAACTCCATTTTGATATGGTAGCCTCAAGTTGCTGAAATCTCATAAGAAAGCTGTTGTTTAATAATGCTATCGCACCTACAGTCACACCAATTTGGTTTGTGTTCGGTTTGTATTCTGCACAACCTTGCACACCGAAACCAACTCCTCGATCTTCCTTCAACATAACACTGATCACTCGAGCCTAGAAAAAAACAGATTTGTTTCAGTGACTACTGGTTGTACGCTTTGCAGGCATTAATCCGTGATGTTAATCCACTATGCATTGGACTAGATTCACTACCCATTATATAATATCAACGGGGTTACTAAATAACTGATGGGGGGAACCTTATAGCGTTTGGGATGATAGTGAAGAACGTGTGATTCGAACTGACGCTGTGACAGTTAGAATCACCAAAAATTGGACCAATGCGTAACACATCAGGCTACTGGCCGATGGTACGAATTCGATTTCTAAACTCAAGTACACTCAACTGATGTGAAACTGTTATGTTATCGCTATGGTATACGGCTCTGATGCATTTCTTATTCGATTATCCTTCGGTGTTCTTTACTATTTGCTTGTGTACTGTGTGTGTAACTGTTAGAAACGCCACACTACTCCTTCCTCAGTAACTTTGTTACGATGAACTTCGTGTGCGAACGACTGAGCGAGCGAGAGAACGTCGGAGCAGGCGAGTGTGCCGGCGCTCTATGCTGAAGTCGTGATCATGTCGTGAAGTTCTGTTTACTATGGGAAAGTGTGTGCTGTGTGAACACAGATCACGTCGTGGTCACTAATTATAGCGTTTGGGATGATAGTGAAAAACATGTGATTCGAACTGACGCTATGACAGTTAGAATCACCAAAAATTGAACCAATGCGTAACACATCAGGCTACTGGCCGATTGTACGAATTCGATTTTTAAACTCAAGCACATTCAACTCATGTGAATTGTTATGTTATTGATTGGTATACGGCTGATGCATTTTCTTATTCGATTTTCGTTCGGTGTTCTTCACTATTTGCTTATGTACTGTGTGTGTATCTGTTAGAAACGCCACAACCTCTTCCGTTCATCGAAAAATAAATTAAGAAGTCGCTTTTAAAGTATCTAAAATCATTCCTAGAACTTTTGTATAAAGTGTCATATGACCAGAATAGTCGCAGATGTAATTGAGTATCAGCAGAAAACCGCTTTTAAATAGACGCCAGGCCGAGGAAAAGCGAATACCTGGGTATATCTATTGGTTTTACATAGTTACGAAGACTGTTCAGTTGTTTTTATGTAGATACGAGAGTTGTTCAATAAGTCCTTAGAACATCCAAACGATCGCGCAGCTAATATCGAAATTAGTTTATTTGTAGCGAGCATCATTACTTAACCCCTCACTCGAAAACGTCATATTCATTTGACTGGGTGTGAACTAAACCTCAACCAAATCTATGCTGCGTTTACTTTCAGTCATGACGTTTTGAAGCTTTTCCATTAGAACCCTGACAAGTTTTTGTGTCGATACGTAACAATGGACGAAACATTGATACATTAACATATTCCGAACACAAAATGACAATCAAAACAATAGGTCGTTGAAAAGGTCCGAACTCCGAAGTAGACGAAGCCGGTTAAATCATTGACAAGCTATGCTATTTTGAAGTGCACGTGGAATGGCATCGATTGTTTGGAAAAACGATGACAATGACTTATTGTGTCGGTTTACCGAAGGGCTCAGAAAAAAAAACATTTCTAAGGACTTACTGAACAACCTTCGTAACTTAAATTTATTTACTTTTTTTTTTTTTTTTTTTTTTTTTTTTAATGGTATATTTTACAACTAGTACTTAACAGATTTAGGATAGTAATTCCTTTACAACTATAATCTTAAATCTATATAACGACAATAATTTATTTACTTAATTCTCTTTATATACAATAAAACGATATTGGGCCCGTGATGCCCGTTTTAACTCCCCCAAACTTACTTCACATGAATTGGTAGTGGAGAAAACTGTTCTTCCGCTGATTAAAAAATTTGGATGTGATTGCCTTAAAGAAGAAGCATCCATATTAATATTGAACGCGAAAGCTCAAAATAGCACAAAAAGGGAGTTCTTCCATTCTCAATAGGAACGCCATTAAACGACTGCATACAGTTCTTATATCATATGTATTCAAAGGAAAAAGTCCTTAGCACTTTGCCAAGGTATTTCCTTCAGTGGTTTTTGTCTTGTGAAGCACAAAAAAGGGACGGATGGCGCACGGTGGAGAAGCCAAAAACAGAAGGGAACGAATTTCTTTCTTTAGTCCTCGACGCTGATATCGAAAATGAAGAATAGTCACTTTTTATTGCTCAGTCTTTCATTCAAATGCTGAAGGATATCGTAAAAAGTATGACAAAAGTGAATTGTATGAAAAATATATATATAAAACCATCGAACTCCCATTCTTATTCCCACTCTACATCCCCATTCGCTCCTTATGGGTGTAACTCTCATTTGTATGATGTGGCACTGGTTATACTTGCTTATCGTGTTCTTTTACCATTTCGAAATATTTTTCTTTTACCTAGATTCATCATAAAATCCTTATGGCACAGTGTTCAAACAGACGACGACAACAAGGACCTTTAGAGCCCGTACAAAAAATAAATGAGAATAATGAAATATAAGGACTGTATAGGAGGAGACGGAGGCAGATGACAGGGGGGGAGCAGACAACACAAAAAATTGCATCTTGTACAGCACAGGTATGGTATATAACTGAAATAAAAGAGTGTATTCCAAATTAAACTTCTCACAGGATTATCTAATGCTGGGGACGACATCCCTGTACGTTTATGCAGGCCACAAGCCAAGGAACTCATCATGTCAACATGTCAGCACTCCCACTCGCCGCCACTGGTGTTGGTTCAGTTGAAATTCAAAATTCATGAAGGGCTTCGCTATGGCCGCCGTATAACGGATATTGTGGGCAATTTGTTTATTAAACGGCATCTGCCGTCAGTTGGCCAGGGATAAGGATACTTCGAGGAGTTTTGTTATCGTTGCACGATACCTACCGGTGAGTATGATTGAAATTTTCAACTTGAATGAAGTCGTAATGTTTATAGGGATAATCCGTGCCAGTGGAAACCGGGTCGTTGACCTAGATGACCGGTCACACGAACAAACACTCCTTGAATATCGTTGTTCCCAATTGGGCTATTGGATTGCAGGCCATAAATGAGGGCTATTCAAACATCCACTTGCACAACATCCTACTCACTGTATCTGCAGTGTTTTACCCCAATCTATGAGTTCAGACCACAAACATCTTCAGTTGTATTTCAGACACGCTGCGGTATTCTTTGTTTTCGGCCTCTTAAACGCAAACACTGCTCTTTGGCCTTTTGCAGGGAATTTAAACAAAACTATTACATTGTGAGGACGAAGGATACGTTGCAGGCAATTTATTGCTGTTATGCGGAAGTGGACTTTTTGTTTTCCTCTTTTTCGGATTCAACTTTTTAGGCAAACGACCACAAAAACAGAAATATAAGAGAAATTGATGTTGTTTTAAGTGCCAAGGGAAGGGGGGTCAGGGCACTGAATAGAGTCGACCAAACTCGCTTGGCAATTATCTCCGACTTGCTACAAACTTGTAACTTATTTGTCTGTAGCGACAACTCCATGGAATCGAATCTACTGCAACTAGAAACTACATTTTAATTGCCTCCGCACTATTCGGCATCTGTATTCCATGCGTCAGAGCTAACAACAACGAAACTCTGCTGCTCCATTCTTTAGGGGGAAGAAAATTTGCGAATGTGGGTGTCCTTATGTGAGAAACGTGGGAGAAGAAATTTATTATACAATATATTACAGCTCAGTGAACATTGACTACACTTGCATAAATTGGAATTTAGCGATTCCAAATTAAATCGTATTTTTGGAACATAACGAGCTCATAAGGATGGCGGTTGCCAGTTAGTGCTGTGAGCAGATGTTCAAACGATACTCAATATGTGCCAATTACCTATATGACTTTGTTGGCGATACTTCGGAAATAACAGACTATAACTTGAGAGCTTAATAAGAATGAACATCAGCGGAATAAAAGACTAAATCTTTTATGGCATATTTTTTTATATATAATAATATTGAGTTTTTTTTTTCGTGGCGCAAGGCTAATGACCTTGCCCAGAAAAACAAATTATTATGGACAATTTAACAAGTCTAGGATATGGGCCGGATACCAGTGGAGAGACTTGCTAAATAAGGCCAAGACCGGATCCCGGTTGTAGTGCCGATAATGATGATGATGATGATTATTGAGTTTTTATCAGTTTTCGGCTGTTAGAACCTCTTTCAGAAATAATCGTCATATTACTGTGTGTAATTTATTCTCTTATTTTTTTGATTTAGTATGGCGAGTAAATTCATGATTGCTGGCAATACTTCGGTCTATATATACTTCAAAATTAGCAAACAATTGATGAAGTTAACATGCGAGTTCGTAATCTGCATGGTGTCCTGTAATATGATTTCCTTCGAAACACTCTTCATATTATCATCACTTATGCATATCGAGAAAACTCTCGGGTGAACCCAAACGCGTAATAGTGAGAGTAATCAAGTCGCGAAGATTAAGATGGGCCGGACACGTGGCGCGAATGGGCAACGATAGGACCGTGCATAGTATTCTTGACGGTAAGCCAACGGGAAAGAGACCGACATGACGGCCTCGACGGAGATGGGAGGACAATGTTAGGTTGGACCTCGACGAGATCCGATCGGATGGTCGAATGTAGAAGGAGAGCGCACAGGACAGGGAACAATGGCGGAGTCAAGTCGGTGAGGTCATGAACTTTCCGGTTCCTACAGGCCAATAAATAGTAGTAATAATAGAAATAGGGAATTTGCGGTTGCAACTCACAAACATTGAGCCGGACATAAATACACTCATAACATCCTATCAGATTCAACCAAGTCATTAATTTATTTTGTATTTTAAAACAAAAGTTATAATTTCAATAAATACTTCTTCAACAAAATATTTTATTTTTACGTCACCATTTACCATTCAAGACATTAAAGTTAAATTTTTAATTTTTCTATTATGAATTTATGTAGTTTTTTACCCAGGGTCCGTGGGAAAGTTTTGACTATGAAAGGGGTCCGTGGGCCAAAAGTGTTTGGGAACCACTGCTTTAAAGCAACACCATACAGAACGACACCACTTGACGCTTTTTTTTATTTTTTTTTTTTTTTTTATTAGACTTCTCTCGGGAGAGGCGAACCTATAGCGTCGGGTGGGCGCCCCGAGATGCCATCAAATAACTGTTGCAGTTCTTTTTGAACAGTTGCAGGTTGTAACGCCCCGGGAAGACTCGCGTGGGAAGGCAGTTCCACAGCTTCCCCGCTCTCTAACGGAACGACTTCTGATACAGGGATGTTCGCGCCATCGGGAGATGAACCACAAACGGGTGCGATCTGTCGGATTGTCATGTGGAGCGCATATAAACCGAATTGCGTGGAACAATGCCAAGAATCTCCGAAGAACAGCACCCGTGATAATATCTGTAAAACAGACAGAGGTCGGCTACGCGCCTTCGATGTGATAGCGACTGTAGTCCCGACGTCAGCGTCGAGCCCCGATCAGGCGGATCGCTCGTCTCTGTATGCTCCCAAGTAGGTGGAGGGTATGTTTAGGAGCCGAGCTCCAAACATGAGAGCAATATTCGAGCGCGGGTCTAATTTGGGATTTATATAGGAGAAGAAGTTGGGCCGGAGTAAAATATTTCTCTAAAAAGGTAGCCCAGTTTTCCTGAGGCTGACCTGACGATACTCGACACGTGTTTATGCCATGATACATTCCCACAGACCGTGACACCGAGCACTCTCAAGCTTTCCCCAGCCTCGAGGGCCCGGCCATTCATCATCAGCTGTGGAACGGATGATCCACTTTTCTTTGTGAATGTTGTATATTGTGTCTTCGCTGCATTGAAGTCCACGAGATTGGCCCTTCCCCACTGCAGGACCCTATCTAGATCCTGATTCAGAGAGTCAATCTGTCTACATCTCAGCTGATGCGACACAGATGCACCAATCGGCCGAACACTCGAAAAGGAGGAAACAAGCAACTGAACATTTTGTTATCCGTTGTCTCCAACAAATCATTTATGTGAAGCAAGAACAAGGTTGGAGCCAAAATAGAACCCTGGGGCACCCCCGAATTAACAGGATACAGATCCGAACACTCGCCGTCCACAACAACCCGGATCGATCGATTCTCGAGGTAGCTCCTCGTCCAGTCGCAAAGCTGTTGGGAAAGTCCATATGAACGAAGTTTGCTCAGCAATGCCCCGTGCCAGACGCGGTCAAAAGCCTTGGAGATATCCAATGCGACCGCCCTTGACTCACCATGCCGTTCAATCGCAGATGTCCATATATCGGTTATATGTGTTAAAAGGTCTCCCGTGGACTGCCTGCCACGGAATCCGTATTGGTGATCATTCAGAAGTCCGTTGCACTCCAAATACTTAACTAACTCTGTATTGATGACTTTTTCCATTACCTTAGATAAAATAGAGAGTAATGCTATCGGACGGTAATTTTGTGGGAGACACTTTTTTCCCGTCTTTGGGATTGGCTGAACTCGAGCGATTTTCCAGCAGGCAGGAAAGGCCCTCCGTGCATAAGATAAGCGGAAGAGTCTGCCAAGAACCGGCGATAGTTCTGGAGCACAGTTCTTAAGGACCATTGCTGGTATTCCGTCCGGACCGGTTGCCTTCCTACAATCCAGTTCACGTAGAATGCGTTGAATAGCGCGCGGACGAAAGCTCACATCCCGCATCGAAGACTGTACCGGCGAGATTACAGGTGGCTCCAAAAGACCGGGATCGAGGTTTGAATTCGCGGAAAATAAATTAGCGAACACATTAGCTTTATCCTTTGAATTCGTGACTAACGTCCCGCTGTCTGTCACCAACGGAGGGAAAGAGGAGGATGCGAAGTTACCGCTGATAGCTTTTGCCATTGACCAGAAGGACCGCGAACCAGTTGGGCACCGAAGGAGCTTGTTTATCACCCTGTCGTTGTGAGCCCTCTTCGCGGTATCTATCGCCTGGTTGCACGCGTTTCTGATTCTAACAAAATTCGTTCTGTTAACATCGGTGGGATTAGAGCGCCATTGCTTAAAAGCTCTATTTTTTGCCGCTGTAATCTGCTAGCATTTTTTATCAAACCAAGGTTTATTAGACGAACTTCGTTTGATGGAATGTGGAATATACATCTCCATTCCCAGAAGAATAATCTCTGATACCGACTCCGCGCATGCGTTAACATCGGAGTCTCCGAAGCACACCTCCGACCATGGAAAGGATGCGAAGAAATCTCGCAATTCGTCTCAATTAGCGGCCCCATACTTCCATACAAGGCGAAGCTGCCTAGACCGGATATGCAATTACTTGCGCGACAGATACCAAGCAGTGATCTGAGTTTCCCAATGGCGCAGAAACCTCTACGGTATAAATACTCGGTTCGGATGTCAAAAACAGATCCAGGGTGTTCGCATAATCGCCTCGGGCATCCAGCACTCGCGTTGGCTCCCCCACGAGTTGAGTCAAGTTGTGGCTTACAGCAAACATCTCCGCCAGCCTCCCAGCCTCGTTGGTTCTGTTAGAATGTAACAACCAGCCGGAATTATGCACATTGAAATCGGTAAGGACAACAATTTCAGAAGCAGGGTGGTTGATTTGTATCCAGTCGACGGTATATGAAAGATGTTCGAAAAATGTCGCCGGTCGATCGTCATTCGGGGAGCGGTAAAGACAACAAAGAAATTTAACGGAATTCCTCAGCACGACCCTCAACCATATGATGTTCATATTATTGGGTTCCAACGCCTCCATCCTCTGGCAAGCCAGATCGGATCGCGCGAAAACGTAGACTCCGCCCTTAAAACGGAATCTCGAATATAAGTCGTATCCTGAGCAACGAAGATATGTCGAAACAGTTGACGAATCGACCTGGGTCTCAGTTAGGACAAGGATATCCGGTTTGGTCGTTTGCAAATATTGGTGGACGGCGTTTACATTGGTATTAGTGAAACCGATGCCCCTGATGTTACAAAATGCCGTCACCAGTCGAGCGTGGGCACAGCCTCAAGAGCGAACCCGGTTATGCGATGACGAACCCCCTAAAGTTACATTATTTATCATGATATCTGCATGATGTTCCACCTGACATAGTCCCCCCGGAGATCGGAATGGGGGACTAATTTACCTCCGCAATTCTTTATATCAGAAGGTGCCATCAGCCACACATCCGAAACACCGTCGAAGATTTCTCTCGGCGATATCGCGGAATGTACAGCGTGACGGGGTGGTATCTCAAGTTCGGACCGACTACCACCTAACCAATCTTGTCTCGGTTTAAACAATTCGTTAAACCTTTCTCTCGTTCGAACGGCGATTTATGTGCTACCCTTCGAAAAATGTCCGCTTCTATGAAACCGCCGTCTTTGTGGAGAGTTTATAAATAATTTTCTTTTTTAACACAACCGTCTTTGGCAGTTTATGATTTTATAATTGACTCTCTTTGTCTTCGACCGTGTAGGTAGATGAGTAATTTTACGATTGTTTTAAGTCTTAATTTGTGGCTCCACTACAATCAATACACACTATCTTCGGATGTATTTTAAGTATCATGTAAGACTAATCCATCCCAGCACATTCTTTGTTTGTCCAAGATTAAACGAATGTTTACATTGCGAATTCCGACTGCTCGCCAGCATTTACTTATTATTTCGAGATATGAACGGTCCCAGCAACTTATATTTACACAATGGTCGCTTCGTGGCCAACGATACCTAAGACAATTTTGTATATGTTAATGGCAGTGTTTCCACGTAACTGCTTATTTGGTGGGTAGCACTATTTTGGGCCATCATAGAGTTTTTTCAAAGCTGAATTTTTGGATTATATGTTTTAATTGCCCGTGAAATGTTTTAATTGATGTGAAATGTGATTTAAATACTGTTAACTATTTGCTCAGAAGAGCGATTACAGGCCTTTAATTTCGATATACTTACAGCTTATTCAGAAACCTTATTATTGTATTGTAGGTTTAAGGATCGTGTGTGAACGGCGATTCAGATAAGATGCCTAAAACAAAAACACCCTCTGAAAATAGAAGAAATTCGGAATGCTTTCTCTCTAAAAAGACATTTAGTTTGTATTCAAGTGAAATTTTGGCGGCTTGTCGTGTTTTTAATAATGTAAAAAACACGAAGGGCCGCCAAAATTTCACTTGAAATAATATAAAATATCAAATCTGTATTGCAAGTTTATTAATGAATGTTGACGTTATTTTTAACAAAAGCTAAGCCAAGTTAATCCAAAATGTATGCACCAACAATTTTTGGTCGCTGAACCGGCGAGCAAAGGCGACCCATATGCTTCCCTTGAGTTCCCCTACCAGAGGGCCCCAGTGCTGCCAAAAGTTGTGATGGAATAGCCTACTTTCGAGACAAGAATGAGTATGCTTTCATTGTTTCTCGCATTTTTTGGGCCCGGTTGCACATGGCAGCAATGTTTCGTCTTTCTGTATGCGCATCGCAACGGGAAAAGAGTCACTGCTAGTACCCATGTTTGCAATGCTGTTGACCTTGTAAGAGTACGTACATGTTTTTGCTTTGAATGTACGGTTCCATAGTGATGCGTCGCAATTTTAACCCAAAAAGTGGGTTACAAAGTAACATTTGGCACTTTATAGATTGCACTGAGATTTAAGGGTACTTCAAAAACCCGCTTTGTGCCCGCGTTAGTATAAAAGAAAAAGGTTTATGGTTTTTCATCCCTATTTACTATTTATTGGCCTGTAGGAACCGGAAAGTTCATGACCTCACCGACTCGACTCCGCCATTGTTCCCTGTCCCGTGCGCTCTCCTTCCACGTTCGACCATCCGATCCGATCTCCTCGAGGTCCAACCTAACATTGTCCTCCCATCTCCGCCGCGGCCGTCCTGTCGGCATCTTTCCCGTTGGCTTACCGTCAAGAATTCTATGCACGGTCCTATCGCTGCCCATTCGCGCCACGTGTCCGGCCCTTCTTAATCTTCGCGACTTGATTACTCTCACTATTGTAGGTTTGCGGTATAGCTCTTCCAATTTGTGGTTGTGGAGTTTCCTCCATTGTTTTGCCACCAAAGATACTCCTTAGGACTTTATTCTAGAATATGCGGAATTTGTTTTCTTCCCGTTTTGTGAGAGCCCATGTTTCGCACCCGTATAGAACAATCGGCATGATTATGGTTCTTTAGACACGGAGCTTTATATTCCGTGATAGCAATTTGGATTTCAGCAGTTTACTGACTGCATGCCAACTAGCGTTGCCGGAGTGTAGTCTTTTGTTAATTTCCCTCGACATTTCGTTACTGGCCGTCAGTATCGTTCCCAGATATTTAAATTCTTTGACGTTTTCAAATATCTTCATCATCATCATCGGTACTACAACCGGAATCCGGTCTTGGCCTTATTTAACAAATCTCTCCACCGGCCCCGATTTAGAGCCGATGTCATCCAATTTGGCATTCTCAGGCTCTGGGCGTCTTGCTCTACGCCATCCCTCCATCGCAGACAAGGTCTGCCGCGCTGTCTCCTTCCATACATCCTGCCACAAAGGACTTTCCGGGCAGGCTCCTCTCCGCTCATTCGAGCTAGGTGTCCCGCCCACCGGAGTCTACCGAGCTTGATTTTTCTTACAACATTAGCTTCAAGGTAGATTGCGTACAACTCATGGTTGTAGCGTCTCTGGAATCGTCCTCCCTCACATACGGGGCCAACAATTCTCCTTAAGACCTTTCTCTCGAACGCGGCTAAGAGTTCAGAGTGCCTTTTATTGAGCACCCAGGTCTCGGATCCATACATGAGTACTGGTAAGACCATGGTCTTGTACAGTACTAGCTTAGATGTTCTGGATAAATTTCGGGATATAAAGAGCCTTGATAGACCATAGTAGGCTTTGTTGGATTTAATCAGCCGTTCGCGTATTTCTTCTTCCATATTGTTATCGGCTGATACTATTGACCCAAGATAGTTAAAGGATTGCAGTACTTCAAATTCGTGCTCCACTACCCTGATAGTTTGACCAACGTTAGATCTTCTCTTCGCAGAAGTTGCCACCATGTACTTAGTTTTACCTTCATTAATGCGCAGTCCCAGTTTTTGTGCCGCCTGCTCGATCTGGGTGAAGGATTCCTGTACCGCCGATTCGGTTCTCGCGATGATGTCGATGGCATCTGCGTAGGCAAGTATCTGACTGGATTTGGTGACAATAGTCCCTCTTGTTGTAACGTCAGAGTCACGGATTGGTTTCTCAAACGCCAGGTTGAAGAGGAGGCAGGCCAGACCGTCCCCTTGTCGGAGCCCATTATAGATGTTTATTGGTTTGGACAGCAATCCCACAATTTTTACTTGACTAGTTACGTTGGTCATAGTCAACCTAATTTGTTTCGAATGCCGAACTCGCTCATGTCATTATATAGTTCTACTCTGGCTATGCTGTCGTAGGCGGCCTTAAAGTCTATACATAGATGATATAATGGAATCTTAAATTCCTGACATTTTTCCATCGCCTGCCTAAGGGTGAATATCTGATCAATTGCTGATTTGCCTGGGATGAAGCCACACTGATATTGACCAATGATGGCCTTAGCGTATGGGGCTATCCGATCTTGTAGGATAGTGGAGAATATCTTATAGGTGGTACTCAGCAATGCCATACCCCTATAGTTGCTGCACAGTGTGATATCTCCCTTCTTATATATAGGGCAAATTATACGACGACGCCAATCTTCCGGCATCTCCTCTTGCTCCCATACGTGCACCATGTTAATTGCGGCTTCCGCCACCCCCATCATTAGATTTTTTTTAATATAATTTTGTTATGATATCGTTTGATGGTAAGGTGGTGGAAAAAGCGCACGATCCACATGTGAGTGTTCGAACACGCCCCAGTTCGAGTGTGGATCGTGGGCGATTTCGAATTCTGTTTTCAGAGTGGATGTCGATGGGGAGTGAGGGAGAGAAACGGCAGGAGGAATTTTGGTTTCCGTTTGTCTTTTTTCGTTAAAAAAATACGGTTTGAGAGAACAGTTGTTTAACCGGAGTTGGTTTGGGAGAAGGTTAGAAGAAAGGAGGAGAGCAGCGCCCGGTTGATTTTTTGATCATCAGATCGATGAAAAGAAGAAAGAAAGAAAAGCCCCGGTTTATTTGTTGAAAGAGTAAAGTTTAAAGATTAAAGGAAAAAGTAAACTAACTATGTTATAAAACTAAAAGTAAATAAGAAGTAAAGTTGTAAAAATTAAACACAAAACTAAAAGCTCGAGTTTTAATCCGACCGCACTGAATACAAAAAGGAGAACATCCCATCGCTTGCGCTGCGATTGGATTCGACTTCTCGTCCCAAATCACCATTTGGCGGTGGCCGCCCTAGGCGGGTAAGAAGGAAAGATCAGGATTTTGGAGATTGTCCAGATTGAATAGGATAAAGGGCTGCTGTACGGACCTCCAGCTCGTCCCAGAGGGCCACAAAAACGGCAGGAAGAACAGAGAGCAACAGAAGAACGACAGGAAGAACAGGTAACCCAATTTTATATTCACTATCAAATTTTGTGTGGCTTTATATGCCACAACCACGATCTCATGAATTGCGTGACGTAACGCTGTCCCTCCTTGTTTGTTAAGCTCAGCTGGTATGCCATCAGCTCCAGGGGCTTTATTTGATTTGAGCTGTCTAATGGCTTTTAATGTTTCCTCAATGCTTGGTGGCGGCAACATTTGGTCTTGATCTTGCATTGGTGCAGCCTCCAATTCTTCTGTGAGCTGACCACTTAGCAATTCATTGAAGTGCACTTCCCATCGCTCCACAATGTCTTCAGGATCGGTGATCAGATTACCCTCTTTATCCTTGCAGTAAGTGCAGCGTGGTGTGTATCGCGGATTATTTGGTAGAACTTCCGCGCCTGGTGCGGACCTCGCTCTCTACACATCTCTATTTCACAGACAAGGTTTTTTTCCCAGGCACTTTTCTTTCAAATATCTTGCCCCTTATGTTTATGGGTGTTCTCTGAGGTCCACCTGCTCTCGCCATAATCATGTATTTCGTTTTGTCTTCATTTATTTCTAGGCCCACCTCTTCTGACGCGTGTATAATGATTTCACTGTTTTTACTTACAGTTTCTAGATTATCGCCCAAAACGGGGATGTTGTCCGCATGTGCGAGCATTTGTGTGACCCCGTTCAGGGATGATCCGGCCATGTTGTCGTCTTGTACCTTTCTGATGACATACTCGAGGGCATGGTTAAAGAGACATGGTGAGAGGCCATTGCCCTGTTTTAGTCCGTCCCGGATTTCAAATGGTTCTGAGAGGTGGTTTTCTATTCTAACTCGCCCTTTGTTTTCATTCATGCAAATTTGAATGAGGGCGGCATATTTTTTCGGGATTTCCCACCTCAACTACAATATGGTAGAGTCCTTGCCTTGCGAGTGAGTCGTAGGCTTTTTTGAAGTCAACGAACAGTTGGTGAACCGTCTCTCCGTATTCCCACTTCTTTTCCAGTAGTTGCCTTATTGTGAACATTTGGTCGCTCGTTGACCGGTTCCTACGGAATCCGCATTGGTAGTCACCCAATATTTCTTCTGCTTACGGGGTGATTTTCGCCAGTATGACATTTGTTAGTATTTTGTATGTGGTTGGGAGCAATGATATTCCTCTGTAATTTTCGCAGTCAGAGCTGTAACCTTTTTTGAAAATGGGGAAGAATATTGAGGTTTTCCATTCTTCCGGAATGTCTTTATAGCGTTTGAAATAATAGTGAAGAAGATCGTGTGATTCGAACTGACGCTATGACAGCTTGAATCACGAAAAAAATTTTACCTAAGCGTTACCCATCAGGCTACTGACCGTGTTTAGAATTTGATTTCCAAACTCGACTATACTCCACTGATGTGAATTATTTGTTGTTATCGCTTGGTATACGGTTCTGATGTATTTTTCTTATTCGATTTTTCGTTCGGTGTTCTTCACTATTTTTGCTTGTGAATTGTGTGTGTATCTGTTAGAACCGCTACAACTTCCTTATCCCATATTGTTTTAATCAGTTAGTACATCTTTCAAATGGTTGCCTCTCCTCCATGCTTCACAAGCTCTGCCGGTATGCAGTCGACTCCGGGAGCCTTGTTGTTTTTCAATCGGTTTATTGCGTCTACAACTTCGTCGAAAGACGGATCTGAGGCTCGGCTGTATGTACGTCTGGTGCGTTTATTTGTGGTTGATGGGTGCGCACATTGAGAAGGTTTTCAAAGTACTGCTTCCATCTTTTCACGATATTGTTTGTTTCTGTCACCAGACAGCCGCTTGTGTCTCGAATTATTTTGGCTCTCCCTCGGTGGCCATTTCTGATTAAATTTATGCCGGCATACATACCTCTGATATTCTTTGCTCTGGCATTTTCTAGGATGTTTTTGATCCGAGTCTTCTCCCATTCGCGTTTTTTGTGTTTGAAAAGGCTCGTTGTCTCATTCCGAATTGTCGCGTATCTTTCTGCGTTGACTTCATCATATCTTTCTAGGTGGATCACTCTGAGGCGTTTACGTTGTTCGATCTTCGCCCTGCACTCATCGTCAAACCAAGGTTTGGACTTAATTGTTTTCTTAAATCCTAATACCTTTTGGGCTGTTTATTTGATTGTGTCTCTAATCGATGCCCATTTAGTGCCCAGATTATTGGTTTCCTCTTCCTCACTACTCCCACTCTCTAGGATGCTAAATCTATTCGTTAGTTTGTCTTAATATTCGGCCCATTTGCGTAGGTCTTTTAGTTTATCAATGTCGAACTTTTTGGTTGTCTCCCGTGATTTACTAGAAGATGATCGGAGTCGCAAACTGCTCCTCTATATCATCTTACGTCAAGGATATTCGAGTGGTGTCTTTTGTCTATGAGGAAGTGGTCTATTTGCACCCACCTGTGATCTCGCCGGTACAGTCTTCCATGCGGGATGTGAGATTTCGTCCGCGCACTATTCAACGCATTCTACGTGAACTGGATTGTAGGAAGGCAACCGGCCCGGACGGAATACCAGCAATAGTCCTTAAGAACTGTGCTCCAAAACTATCGCCGTTTCTTGGCAGACTCTTCCGCTTATCTTATGCACAGAGGACCTTTCCTGCCTGCTGGAAAATCGCTCGAGTTCAGCCAATCCCAAAGACGGGAAAAAAGTGTCTCCCACAAAATTACCGTCCGATAGCATTACTCTCTATTTTATCTAAGGTGATGGAAAAAGTCATCAATGCAGAGTTGGTTAAGTATTTGGAGTGCAACGGACTTCTGAATGATCACCAATACGGATTCCGTGGCAGGCGGTCCACGGGAGACCTTTTAACACATATAACCGATATATGGACATCTGCGATTGAACGGCATGGTGAGTCAAGGGCGGTCGCATTGGATATCTCCAAGGCTTTTGACCGCGTCTGGCACGGGGCATTGCTGAGCAAACTTCGTTCATATGGACTTTCCCAACAGCTTTGCGACTGGACGAGGAGCTTCCTCGAGAATCGATCGATCCGGGTTGTTGTGGACGGCGAGTGTTCGGATCTGTATCCTGTTAATTCGGGGGTGCCCCAGGGTTCTATTTTGGCTCCAACCTTGTTCTTGCTTAACATAAATGATTTGTTGGAGACAACGGATAACAAAGTGTTCAGTTTTGCGGATGATAGTACGCTTGTTTCCTCCTTTTCGAGTGATCGGCCGATTGGTGCATCTGCGTCACACCAGCTGAGATGTAGACAGATTGATTCTCTGAATCGGGATCTGGATAAAGTCCTACAGTGGGGAAAGGCCAATCTTGTCGACTTCAATGCAACGAAGACTCAGTATACAACATTCACAAAGAAAACCGGATCATCGGTTCCACAGCTGATGATGAGTGGCCGGGCCCTCGAGGCTGGGGAAAGTTTGAGATTGCTCGGCGTCACGGTCTGTGGGAATGTATCATGGCATAAACACGTATCGGGTATCGCCAGGTCAGCCTCAGGAAAACTGAGTTATCTTTTTAGAGCCAAGAAATATTTTACCCCGGCCCAACTTCTTCTCCTATATAAATCCCAAATTAGACCCGCGCTCGAATATTGCTCTCATGTTTGGAGCTCGGCTCCTAAACATACCCTCGACCTACTTGAGAGCATACAGAGACGAGCGAGCCGCCTGATCGGGGACTCGGCGCTGACGTCGGGACTACAGTCGCTATCACATCGAAGGCGCGTAGCCGACCTCTGTCTGTTTTACAGATATTATCACGGGTGCTGTTCTTCGGAGATTCGTGGTATTGTTCCGCGCAATTCGGCTTATATGCGCTCCACAAGACAATCCGACGGATCGCACCCGTTTGTGGTTCATCTCCCGACGGCGCGAACATCCCTACATCAGAACTCGTTCCGCTACAGAGCGAGGAAGCTGTGGAACTCCCTTCCCACGCGAGTGTTCCCGGAACGATACAACCTGCAACTGTTCAAAAAGAACTGCAACAGTTATTTGATGGCATCTCGGGGCGCCCACTCGGCGCTATAGGTTCACCTCTCCCGAGAGAAGTCTAATAAAAAAAAAAAAAAAAAAAAAAATTTGGTTTTTCATCCCAGTTCCCAATTTCAGTAGCTCGAATGTGATCGCTACGAAATGAAAGACGAGGCTAATTGTCCCAATCTACAATAATAAATACAAGATAGTTCGAACCTGACTTTATTCAGATACTCCTCTCGATAAGCTATTCAATTTTGACTTGATCCAATTATGTCCTATATTTTATTACAACTTTTCCTTTTCGATTATGAGTAACTACCGCCTTCTTTTAGTGCATTACCGACTTGGTCTACGGGTGAGCATCTTCCTATTAAATTGCTTTACTGAAAATTGCAATTTATCAATGATGTTTGATCCAATTACCAAATCAATACATTGCATATGCGCTTCTAAATTCAATCATGATTTATCAAACTGAAAGACCGCCAACACCCTTCTCAAAAGAGGATCGGAAAAGTCATTTTGTGGTAATTTGCTCAGCCGGCAAATCTTTTGTTAAATCAATGCAGACGTGTTCTAATTTGGGAAGAGGATGTATTCAAAGTACATACACCTTTAAAAACCACCCTCAGCAATATTCCCCTAGTAACCTTGGTCAGACAAAGCATCAACCAACTGCACAAATACTTTTGATCCAGATAAAACTTCTAAGTATCTTTTGCCCCCTTATATGGATGATGAGATGATGGAATAAGGAGTTTTGCCTTTATTAACGGCACTCGAGCAATTTTGTTTCAACTCTTTTAGAACGTACTTATCTGACCTGATAGTTTCCGTCCGTTTCGCATTATCCTTCTCGGCGATTTGATAATGAAAGACACACCCTCGAGTATGCCTGGGTTGTCATGGCTCTCAGTCGATTTTTTTTTATTTTGTTCAAGGCGTCCGACAGTTTTTCTTTGTCTTGACAAAGTGGATACTTGATAAATAAGGATACGTGTGGGATTATACTTAGACTACTGCTTTTCAAGAGATTCTGTTCAATGACCAGAGTTTTCTTTCCGTTTCATAATCTGTAGTGGGTCAGTGAAAGAGTCTGCAGCTTAGGTATATTTATGACGGAAGGGAAATACTACACTCTAAGTGCTTTTCAAGCGTTTTGAGGACTCGTGCAGGACACATTTTGCATAATCTTGCAACTGATACTATGGGGGAGGTCCTATAGTAGCTCTAAGAAGACGCGACGAAAATAACATCATTATTGCAAGGCGCTGTATCTCTATGCACGCGTCGGCCTCTTTTGTTGCTATCGTCACCGAATATCACTCTCAAATGCGTAAGGTGCCAGCTTAGTGTTAGAAACCGCTTCGAAGGACATTGTTAACGCACACATTCCAGCTGGTTCTTTGTCGGTCTATTGTACTTGAAACGAGTAGTACTTGCGTTTTTGTCTCTACACCCGCCTTCTGCGTGGCAAACCAAAACTCTATAAGGAGTGGTTCGTGCAAGACAGTCACCTAGTTTTTTAACATTAGTTCTTCCAACAGGGTTGGGCTATGTCCACTTCAGAACAAACTGGAATACCTAATTTTGGCTCCTTGGCGTATCCAACCGACTTTGTGACGCTCCACTGCTGCTGGATTTAAAGGACTTTACTGTTGTTGCCTTTCGTATCGCCAGCAGAGCTCTGTTGCCTGATTCTAATTTTGGTTTCCATTGCTAATGGAAATATGTAAATAGTTAATCTTTAAAGACGCCATAAATTCGCATAAATTATAAGTTACGCCACCGAATTTGAACGTACTGTCGACATGGCTGGCTTCTTGTGGGTCGGTAACCCAGTTTTGAATGGCGTCGTAGAGTAATGGTGGTTTGCCAGGCCGCTGAAATATTTAGGAATTAGGACTTGGCAACGGTGTACACTTCAACCGAGAACTGATACATGAGTTGTACGTATTTTACGTGTACATACTCGACGATTTGAAGTGAAATGATTTATGCATCTTCCGGAACGTCGTTGGCGATGTTGCAGATATCAAATAGGAATAATATTAAATTAATGTGCTCTCGAAGATGTGTCTTCACATATGCCCTCCTGATTCACAGTTTTTTTTTTATGAGATATTTATTCAAAATGAATATTTACCGAGGTTCAGATCCTGTAAGAGCAGACGAGGCTATCATTGTTCGTTCCATACCAATATATGCCGAGTATGCTCCGCATAACCATGCCGTCGAATGCTTTCCGATCCTTAAATCTTTATCCCCGAATGGCGATTTCCGTCCCAGGATATAGGATCCTTTTCTTAATACCCACATATCTTCTTCCCCCCATATGTAGATGAATCGGGGCTCTTCGTTTTTTAGTTCATAAAATTGTGGCATTCGTCGCAATGCACCAGCTTGTTTGCCAAAAAGTAAGGAACTAGAAACACACCAAGTATGGAGGATAAGCGCCTGCCAGGCTGCACTGGTAGCAACATTGCCATTTAGCCAACGTAGGAACAATGTTTATTTGCGTTCGTCGTCGCTTGGAATGATTACAAGAAACGAAGCGCTTCGGGAGCCATAACTAGTAGTGCATCCTTAGAAAGGACACCGACATGAAGTGTATTAAAGCAAGGTTCTACTGAGCACATGTGATTTGCATTGGATGGGGTAATATGCGTGGAGAACGGTAATAAGAACATCCGGACCTGAATTGTGACAACGACAAGCCGAGGGCGGCAAAACACAAGTCTATGCCAGTAAGATGGTCGAACTCTGCTTACGTGCTTTGTGTACCGTTCAAAGGCAATTTTACTTGGTTCACTGCTGTCTCCTAGCACACAGACGTTGTGCATACACTCATTTTAGTTTCTTCTTATAACACAAACACACTATTTTGCATTTGGTGCAGGAGAAGTCCCCGCGTTTGTCGCCTTTGAACACGAAGCGGGATGCGATGCCTTTGGGATCTACGCCGCGTATAATTGCTTTTGAGCGGCATAGTAGAATGTGGATAAACCCACAAGTAGTTCTGCTATTGATTAGAAAGGCGACGTTCTTCTAAAGGCAGTCGCACAGCTTCTCATTCTCAATGTATCGAAAATCCAATTGAATGCGTCGAGTACTTTAAGGAGCATTTCCAGTTTCCTTAGAAAAGTTTGTTTCCGTTTGAATTCTCTTCAATAGTGGTAAAACTTTGCAGTAGCACTGCGCTAAAATGTGGGCGTGTTTAAAAGGACGTGACTTATGGCAAAGGACTTGCAATTGAAGTGGCTCCCTGGGAGGTTGCATCGAGAAAAATGTCGGCTGCATAAATAGAAAACGAGTCTAAATAAGGGATATCTGGAAACGGCGTACGAATCCCTATGATTTGTCTCCAATTGAAAGGCATTATTATATTTACTTTCGTAACTTCAGTACCTACTTCCTGCTCACCGCAACTTATCAGTCCTTCTCTAGGAGTTTTGGTATAATGGAAAGACGATTTCCGATGATTATCGAAATCGTTGATGACGTTTATGTCGTCGATCCAAAAAGGACCCAAGATAGAATTGTTTCGTGTTGATTTGCTAATATGGAAAACCTTCAATCAATCGATGTGTTTAGGGATTTTGTAGCAGGGTAATTACCAATTGTCCTAAAGGAAATAGAGTTGTGTATAACTAAGTTAGATATTATATTTGGAATGTTAGGGGAATTATTTTAGATTAGGTTGCGGGAAATGCGCAACTAAGAACTTGAACATGAGAGGTATTATTACCTTTCAGTCCATAATGAATCCACTTAGTATTCCGTACATTCTGTTCTGATGGGAGGTAGGAAGAGTGATCAAAAAGTGACATGTTTCATAAATTTCCACGTGCCTACCTCTACAAGTGACCTATAGAAACTATGAATGTACCAGGTGCGTTGGTCTTAACTACCTAATCCCACTTTCCAGCTCCGCTCTTAAATGCTCACATCTTTCAAAAATAATTCTCTTTAACCCATTAACTGCAGTTTTTTACGCGAAGATCATTAAGGTCATCATCATCATCGGCACTACAACCGGGAACCGGTCTTGGCCTTATTTAGCAAGTCCTGAGGCTTGTTAAATTTCCATAATGATTTGTTTTTTCCGGGCAAGGTCATTAGTCTTGCGCCAGAGGCTCCCCGACGGGGAATCGAACCCCGGTCTCTCGCGTGACAGGCGGGTATACTAACCACTATACTATCGAGGAGCTATCATTAAGGTCACCCATGTTTTTTAACCTGAAACATACTTTTCTCCTCCTCCGTGTTGGAATCAAAAAACGTTCGAGCTGAATAGTTGTTGTCCATCCATTAATCACTTTAAGCAGCTGAATCGTACCTTGGTCCATAGTTCTCATAGAACTTGATCTTATACCCAGTGATGTAGATAGTATGAGCGGTACCCGGTACGGATTACGATGGTGTCGCCACAAAACTTATTAAAATCAGACGAGGAACTTCAGTTTTGTTGAGGAGGTTGTGACAACTGCACAGAAATTCATAAATAATAGAAAAACTTAAATTCTCGATGAGAGTATTGGTCGCTTATATTTTCGGTAACAGTCTTGTTCTCATTACCGGTGTTCGAGTGCATCTTCGCTACTTTACGTGAGCAACTGTGGATTTGTGTAAATAACTTTAGTGGCAACACTCTACCTGTTGGAATTTTTGCAAGTTTTGATATTCGGGACATGAATTCTGTTTAGCCTTTGATATGTATCTCATTAAAATCAGAGCACACTATTACGGATCTAATATAAACATCCTTTAAAATACATTCGTCCAAGTACATGCTTCGTTTACCCAAGATTTGGGACGAATATTCACATTGCGATTCCTATTTGATCACCGGCACTTGTTTATTACTTGGGCTGTGTGTATCACGATCATAAGCAATTTATGTTTAAACAAGTGACCAGTCAGGTTTAACTATAACAAAGATATTTTTGTAGATCTTATTGCTATAGTCTCCATATCCATCTACTTATTTTATTGCCACCACTATTTGTTCCGTACATGTTTTCCGAGAGGTGGGTATTCGTATTCTATAATTTGCCTGTTTATGCATTTCACGTCTTTTGTATTTTTACACACACCCACAAAAAATTTGTTTTGTTGATTAAACATAAATTAACTAACATGAGGAAATTCACGTTAAATGAATTCAATTACTTTAGAGGCCCGGCCCCAATGTGTAATGGCAGTTTCTCTGTAGGAGGTATGATATGCTAGGCAAAAATATGTAAACGATTGTTTTCAAGCATAGCTTAGAGATGTCGATTGGAGACCAGTGTACTGTAGTTTTTTTTTTTTCTGCAGTACCTTCCTGACATTAGTAGGGTAATTCGAACGCTGGCGCAACGGTAAGTTGAAAAAGAAAGCATACGGTTAAAAAAATGAACACTAAAATGAATTATGTAAATTATTAGTTCTAATTCATATCATTTTTTTCTTTGCAGGACAATGATTCACTGGCGCCGCTACTTTACACCCGGATACTTGAAGACATCAAGGTTAAAAAATTGAAAATTTTTGGCAAACTGAAATGTTATTGTTTTCAACAGAAATTACTTATACAATGATTTTTAGAGTATTTTTTTTTTCATTTTCTATCGATGAATGCTGTGGTCAGTGGTCTGGTGCGACCGGATGATGGTTCTCAACGACCGTTTTTTGTGCGGGTCGGTGGGACTTTCGTCCGTTTGCAACACCATTTTTCAACTATAAAAAAAGTGAACAGTGACGTAGCCAAGTTAGTCATTTCATGAACTTTCGGATTCCTGCATGCCAATAAATAAAAAAAGTCAGCTGATAATTTCAATAAGACAGTGAAAAGTGAAATATATTGAGTTCAGTTTTGGTTAGGTCAGAATCCCAATTTAGTTATCTTAAAACAAACTGCACATAACTTAAAAACTATTTGGTGCCCAACTAAGTTCCCGCTGTTTGTCAATAGTCGAGCAATAAGTGTTGGTCGATTTCGACATATCCAAAATTGAGGATCGTCCGCGTGAAGGAAGGCCAAAAACCTTCAAAGACGCTGAATTG
This sequence comes from Microdon myrmicae, assembly GCA_963931805.1. NCBI lineage: Eukaryota > Metazoa > Arthropoda > Insecta > Diptera > Syrphidae > Microdon > Microdon myrmicae. The sequence continues at coordinate 254,946,228 of OZ007497.1, forward strand.
GAGGCATTGCTCATTATCGGACGAATTCTCGAACAGTAAGGACGCAAATTGTAACCGTATTGTGCTGTGAAAGAAGTGTGAACACAAAACCACGTGCGAATATGAATTTTTTGTTAGTGAATTGTAAATTAACCGGTTCCAAAGTAAAGCAAAAGTAAAAGAAGAATAAATAAAAAATGGCCTTAGGGCCAAAGCAGCACACCGGCAACAGATTCGGTATGTTGCAGGAAACGTCCTTGAGTGACGTCCCCGTCAATAAAAAAAAAAAAAAAAAACGGCAGGCATTTAGTCCGATTGAAACGAACTTCCCGCAATTACCAACAAAGACAAGTGAAAAAAGCCCGAAATTCATACAAATTGTTCCTAATGACGTGACAAAACTTCTGACCGGAGTGAACGTATTCGTATTAAAAAGAGCAAAAAAATCAATTAGTACACAATATGAAAAAGTGTCCATGCTAAGAGACGGTTCAATTCTTTTACTAGTGAAGGATGAACAGACAGCTATACGTTTTATAAATACCAAACGGTTCGATCAACTATGTCCGGTAACAATAAAGTTACATCCGAATTTAAACCTCTCGAAAGGTATTGTTTACGCACCATACCTAATTAATGTTCCGGAAGAAGGCATCGTCCAAGAAATGAAATCTCAAGGAGTGGTAAGTGTCCATAAATTTAAAAAACCGCAAAATGGCGAAATCAGGGCATCCGGATTAATGTTGTTTTCATTTGACCGCTTCAATCCACCGAGTAACATAGAAGTCGGATGGCACAAAGCCAAAGTGAACGAGTATATCCCAAGACCAATGCGCTGCCACCAATGCTAACTACTCGGACATACAGCCAAATGGTGCAAGCGAAACCCAGTGTGCAACAACTGCAACCTTCCTCCACACCCCGGCTTAGAATGCGCCCGAACCCACTGTGCCAACTGTCAAGGCCCTCACCCCACTTCATCATCATCATGCCCCCAGTACATAGAAAACCAGGCCATTCTTGAAATACAGACAAGAAATAAAACTTCACTATCCGAAGCGAAACGGATATATAGGGAACAAAATCCCACGCCATCAAACAAAACAAAGAAATCCTATGCAGCATTCATCAAAATAACAGCTACACATATAACATCACGAATAAAAGAAACTACAAAACAAAACTCAACAAAAACTACACTCCAACCAACATCGACAAACAATTCATCCATTTCAAACTGCCCTTCTACATCTGCAGAATACAGTAAAGCCATACAAAACCAATCATCTCTAATCATAAAACCCACAACAACTAACCGTAACAACGAACCTATACCTATTAACAAAATCACTAGCATAAAAATAAATGAATCCACCATTTAAGAATTATTAAACTCCCCAATCCCTCACAATAACCACATATAACCCTAACACTCTCAACGAAAGCACAGTGTCTGTGTCGCGAGAAAAGCCCAACTCGGGCCGAAGCAGACAGGGCTTCGGCTCGCATGGGTCAACGCCTGAGACACGGAGACTGAACCCTTATAACAACAAAAACCGTAACAGCATCAGGTTTAATATACACATTCATGCCCATAGACTCGCAATACTACAGTGGAATCTGAACGGACTCAAAAACAATATGCACGAGCTCCAAATACTCATCAAAGATCTGAAACCATCCATCATAGCTCTACAAGAAACGCACATCCGCCACGACTCTCGGGCCACAGGACCCAAAGAATACGCGGCATTCTTTCACAATCTTACGGAAAATGTTTCTTCTAAACATGGTACAGGTATACTTATACATAGATCAATTCCGCATAAACTTATAGTAGTACACTCTGCAATCTCGTTCGTAGCAGTAGAAATAAATATCGGCAGAAACCTCACGATAATATCAACATACACCCCCACATCCCAACCAATAAGCATACACGATCTTACCACTATCACAGATAGCATCCAAACACCGATACTTCTCCTCGGAGATTTTAACGCGTGGTGCCCCATCTGGGGATCTTCAACCAAGAATAAAAGGGGAAAAACTGTAGAGAAATACATACTGACCGCAAATCTAGCACTACTCAATAGCGGTAGCCACACACACTTCTCCACTCACAAATCCTTCAAACATGTAGACTTATCACTAGCCTCACCTCAATTGGCCCCAATTTGCACTTGGAATACTTTACCCAACCTGCACGGAAGCGACCACTTTCCAATAATAATAAACATCGACACAAGCATGTGTCCCAAACCCTCAAAACTTCTTCCTAAAGTTCAAACCGAACTTGCTAATTGGAGTAAATTTCAAAATATAACTACCCAGGCACTAAGTCAACATGTACAGAGTCAAAATATTAATCCAGAAACAACCATAATCACTAAAGCAATCCGAACACGAGCAAATGCTTCGATACCACAAACAAGTCGAAAACTCCATAAGGCAGCAGTTCCCTGGTGGAATCCAGTATTGGACAACCTAAGGAAGAAAAAACAAGAAGCCTGGAGAATTTTCAAAAGATTAGAATACCATCGACAAACATCAAAACTGGAACCTGTTTTTCAAAGACGGTTCCAAAAACGAATCAAATGTGTCATTTGCTGTAGTCAACAATCGCAAAAAATAATCAGAATGGGATCACTTCCCACCTTTTGTTCCAAGCATCGGCAATTCTGGTAGCAAAAAAACTGGTCCAGAAAATCCCAACGAATATCTGTACGGATAGCCTTTCAACTCTACAAGCAATAACCAACGTAAACTCCATAAATGCTGTCATTCGTCAAATCCAAGATAACATTATTAAGAAAGCTAATAAAATAAAGCTACTTTAGACCCCCGGGCATTGTAACATTAGTGGAAATGAAGCAGCCGATGCGGCCGCAAAACAAGGGACAAAGTCGCCTCTCGTCTCCTTCTATTAGCCTAACAAAACGGACATAAAAAGACAGGTAAAGAATGCCCTTAAGAACGTGGAAGACGAAGAATGGCACCACTACAGCACTATTAAACAGGACACCAAACCCGTTACTTACCCAACAACACTCGGCTAGGTCACACCAAAATCACACACCAACACATCCTTACAAAAACTAGCTCCCCACAATGCAGCAACTGCAACAACCAAACCATACATACTCCACATCACATCATATTCGACTGCCCAAAAGTACAAGCCATCGCAAACCAACTGTTTGGAAGCGATCCCTTCAGCAACATTCTGGCAAAACCATCAGAACAGAATATCAACTACACATACGAATTACTAACACTTACTAACCTTCACAACAAATTTTAAAGTAACTCGATATTAGCTGAAAGCCTTAGCAGCTAGCGCTATTTAGAATTAAGTTACTGTGTTATTAATTACATCGTAATAAATAATAATAATAATAATAATGGAGGCATTGCTCAATGAGGATCCATGCCAAACGCGACAATAGCTTTCGTCAGCATTAAAAGTTACCCGCCAATCCATTTCCAAGCGATTGTATGAGTTGGGAATGATTCAAATGCAAGGAACCTGTGTTACGGACTTCGCGTCCATGTCGTCGCCTAACACCCACTAATTCCCTTTCGCAAATTTCCCCTCTCTACCTGTAAAGGGAAGACAAATCGTCAAGTAGCTAATTTGCATAAACTACTTTGTGCAAATTCTACTTGGCAGAAAAATAATAAAAAACGGCATTGGCGCCGAATAAAAAATAAACGTCAATTCGACATTAGACATTCGACGTAAAACTCAGAAATAAGGAACATTTCCCTCAGAAAGAAATAATAAAGTTATGAAAAGGAACAATTAAATGTAGAACTCACAACCGGGAACTATATGAATCTCGCAACTTCACTGAGCAATATTATTTGCGAATAAACAGTCGATTTGCAACAGAGAGTAAAATATATCTCATTCCACACAAGTCGAACAATTAAGAAAAAGTTCCATACAACGGACAACAAGCTGAACAGGGGAGCTCAAAGTTCAACGCCTCCTGCAACCTGCCAGCAGAAAGACAGCAACAGCAACTATAACGACCGCTCCACGGTCTATACAAGTAAGCCAATTCACTTACCCTATAATATATTGCTATATTAAATAAATATTAACAATATATATTATCATAAATTGTATGCATAAAACCATAACACCTGGGTTCCTTATGATTTGAGGCCAACGGACGTTGAGCGTTTTTTTTTTTTCGCCTGTAAACAACTGCTCCAGCGGCAAAAAAGAGGGGTTTTCTTCATCGCATCGTGACGAGTGATGAAAAATAGATTCATTACAGCAACCCAAAGAAAAGAAAATCATGGGGACTGGCCAGTCATGCTCCTACGTCATGCTCCTACTGTTCATTAACCGTTGACTTCAACGATTGTAACAACGGGGTCTGCGATCAGCCAGCTGAATCTTCTCCATAGCTTGAGAGAGCACTTCGAATGCATTCAGTGGCGTGACCGAGTTTCGAATACAGCTTCCAGTTGCATACCCTGAGGCGCTTGATTCATTGATGGGCTTTTTTTCGAAGTCTGTGATTTTTCAGATCGCAAACAAGTTCGTTGGATCTTATAAATTCACAACTTCCAAGCTGATTGGCCCTTATGTTTATTGCTGTACTGCAACATCTTGCCGGGCCGACGACAATGCACCAGGAGTTGTCCTTCCCTTTGGTGCTGTCAGTGAAGGGGCATGTCAGCACCCACTGGGAACAGCAAGGCCAACTCCACTAGTTGGTTCTCGTTGAGACACCCTTATTCTTTGCCTTGGAAGCAGCAAAACCAACTCCACTAGTTGGTTCACTGAAGACGTGTTGCTGGTTGTATACGGATGATGGGCCGACGACAATGGATCCAGTAGTCCCCTTTAGTTGGCGTCACCAACGTGTGTATGTCAGCGCCGTAGGAAGTCGCGGTTGGTACTTGTGGTTGAGAACAGAAGTTTCAATGCTCGTGTTGCTCATGAACCGGTACGGTGCAGAGGTAGGTTGGCAATAATGAATTATGTTGACTAGATCTAACTATTAATTGGGTTATTTTGTTATGAAATATAATTAGTTATTGTTTCAATTCGTATTCAGTTATCAAGGTTAGTGTGTGTGTGAGGCCGAAGGTCCAGTTAGCTATTGAGTGCCAACGTTGTAGCTCGATGTAATTGAAAATCTCCGACATGTTGTGGAGAAGTGCCTGAAAAGCGATATTTCCCGCATCAGCCGCGGCAACGATTTGAATAAGCACTTACGTTATTCAATTGGTTGAGGTAACTATTCCGGTTGATTTGATTAGAATTTGTCAAGCTCCGTTGAAACTGCGTCGGCAATTGTACAACTATCGTATCATTGACCATTTGACATTGTAATTGAGCGATGTGGTCGTCAATATGTTGAAATTGATAGGTTGTATGGTAAATCCGTACGTAAAGTAAGAATATGTTGGACGTAGTCCCATGTTGGATCGTAAATCCATAAGTAGAGTATGAATATCTTGGACGTAGTCCCATGTTGGATCGTAAATCCGAGCCAGAGAGGTTGCGCATCCAGCTTGTTATCAAGAAGAATAATCTGCTGATCAATAGCAGCCTTGGTTCCATTGTGCCGCAGGCTGAAATAGTCCCAAAGCCAGGTATCTTTCTTCTTTGACTGGTGGCTGGACCATGTGTTCACAATTCGTTTTCCGTTGATATGATTTCTCGAAGGGTGCCGGCATCTTTCCTTGTTCCTCATCTTCTATATCCTCTAATCTTGTTACCGAAAGCCCAGCTTAGACACCGACAATGTTGGAGTGGTGCCCCCAGAGACGTGATTCGCTGTGCCTGGGCGGTGATAAGAGGGTGCCCCCAGAGCGTTGCGTCCAGGCGGCGAGAAGTGAAGAACTCCAAACACGTGACAGCGATGTGCCCAGGTTTCGAGAAGCGGTGAACTCCAAATCCGTGACAGCTTTCCGATGACATGATCTCCCGACAGATGCCGGCATTTTTCCTGTTCCTCATCTTCTATATCCCCTAATCCTGTTACCGAAAGCCTAGCTTAGACACCGACTCTGTTGGATTCGTGATTCGCTGTGCCTGGGCGGTGATAAGAGGGTGCCCCCAGAGCGTTGCGTCCAGGCGACGAGAAGTGATGAACCCCAGCTGTTGCATCGTCCGATTATAACTTGTTCCGTTAGATGGCACATGGTCTGGGTGATCAGTAGTTCCGCTCATATGAATACATCAAAAAATGGCTTGATTCGTGGATAGGCTCAAAAGCTGAACACTTTTACAGTAACGTCATTCGAGTTCTGGCAGAATGATGGGAAAAAGTTGTAGCTAGCGATGAGCAATACTTCGAATGATTTATTTGTAACCAATTTTTCACAATAAACTTTCATAAAAAACAGCGAGAACTTAGTTGCACACCTAATAACTTAAAATTCGGGTAAAATCTTTTCAATTTTTCTTTAAAAAACCAAATGCTGTTAGTTTGTGTTTATTCCTTAATCTACTTTAGAGACATAATTATGGAAACTCGACATGTGTAAGAGCATGTTAATAAGGACCTCCAATTGACTATTGTGAGTTATTGTATTCGTTGTATAATAAACTTATAGCTTACTTACTTCAAACATTGTTTCTTAGATTGTTGTTGTCTTTACTACTTAAAATGCTTCTAGTGGCATGAAGGTGAGTTTTTAAAAAGTTTTTTTTTACAAAAATGAAGCTTTATTGTAAAATAGCGGTATAACGTTTTCTATTCAAAGATTTGTTCATCGCTAACAACGACTTTATCTTTCGGGCAGTGAACGGATTACGTGTCGAAAAAAACACCCGATCGATGCCAATCACGAATCGATCCGTTTTTCCACTTCTCCGAAATTCGCAAAGTACTGTTCAACCAATCCGTGCATCATCGGTTGGAATTAGTGATAGACAAAAGGAACAAAGTTCAGAAATTCCGGTGCATGGGGAAAGACTCCAACTTAAGGTGTTGGACCCTCCTGAGCCTTAATAAAATATTTTTTTTTAATTTATTTTAAAACAGAAATAATTTATATTGGAATACATCATAAATAATTTATATTGGAATATCTTCAATATTGAGAAGGTTTCGCAACATTTAAAAAAAAATGGGAACGTTACTGTGACGGATGTGAAAACAAGGGAGCACTCACCGAATATCGATCCCGAGCATCAAAGAGTAAGAAACGTCAAAGGAGCCTCGGAAATTGAAAAGAGCTGCGCAATAAGAATGCGAGGACAATGCTGCCACCGTTGAAGGTGCTTGTATAGGCCAGGAATTACAAATTAAAAGATAAAGGTAAAATCACTTTTCTCGGAAGTATATTTTCCAAGCCATTTTCAAAAACCGCCCGAATTATGTATTTCAAATGTACAAATGTCTTCTTAATTGCATTATCTATCATTTTTATTTTCATTTCTCAGGAAGGCGAACCTCTAACACTGAACTAGCACTTTGGATTGCTATTTTTTCTCGATCGTGTAGTGATGCTAAATCACTAGTCTCAGCCCCCAATATTACATCGTGAACCAATCATTCATACCCAATTATCCTACTGTTATGTGTTCTTTAACAATATACATATATTAAAGTACAATATATTAGAGTGTGGCGTTTCTACTAACACCACTGCTACCTTTTTCAACCTACTTCCAAATCTTCCTTCCTAAAGCTCCACTAATTTCATCATTTTTACCATGCAAGCGCAATAACTTCCCCAAGCATTCTCCCACCGATTGCATTACCTTTCGATTATGCAAATCGCATCCATCAAGCATCCAACATCAAGCATCTGCCCATCAAGGACATTCACGCAATTAACGCGGTATATCAATTTTCCCTAGAAGAAATTCGGTACGCCAGTACCGCATACATCAATGCATCTCAGCATTGTTCTAAAAAGTTTTTTTCGGTTTTTTCTCAAGGAAACTTAATACGGCCGAGCGGAAATATAGCACGTACGACCGGGAGTTACTCGCTATGTACAGCGCCGTAAAGTATTTCCGACACATGGTAGAAGGTCGCCCCCTAGTAATCAGAACGGATCACAAGCCACTGATCTACGCATTCCGGAAAAGGTCCGGGAATGCATCCCCACGCCAGGAACGGCAACTCGACCTGATAGGTCAATACACCACTGAAATCAAACACATCTCAGGGGAACAGAATGTTATCGCGGACGCCTTATCCCGCATCGATACCATTCAGCTACGCGCCGCCATCGCCGACGCCGACCTAGCTCAAGCACAGCAGAATGACAACCAGCTTGAGTCTCTTCTCAAAGCAGAGACAGCACTTCAGCTGCGCAAGTTCCCACTCGAGCAATCCGCAGACGAGATATGGTGTGATATCTCCACGGGAACAGTCAGGCCCTATATTCCCGGAGAGCTGCGAAGGAGTGTATTCGAGACCTTTCATGGTCCGGCTCACCCCAGCGGACGTGCAACCGCTGCAGCCATTCGACGTAAGTTCGTATGGCCTCGTATGAACAAAGACCTCACGAGTTGGGCTCGTGCCTGCTTTAAATGCCAGCGCTGCAAAATTAGCCGACACAACGTGTTGGAGCCAGCGCAATTCAAACTCCCCGAGGCTCGATTTACACACGTCCACATAGATATTGTGGGCCCCTTAACACCCTCGAGAGGATTCTCCTACATCCTCACCATGATCGACCGTTTTACTCGGTGGCCAGAAGCAACGCCACTACGGGTAGTCACCGCCGAGAGTGTCGCCAGAGCGTTTTACTCGACTTGGGTTACACGTTTTGGCGTACCAGCAACGTTAACATCAGACCGAGGTCCACAGCTCGAGGCCACGATCTTCAAGCAGCTTACTGACTTATTGGGCTGTCAAAGAAGTCGTACGACCGCATACCACCCTTCATCCAACGGGATGATAGAGCGTTGGCACAGGTCGCTAAAAGCCTCTCTAATGTGTCATAACGACACGCAATTGTTCGATGCCCTCCCCACTGTCCTCCTAGGATCGAGGACAAGTATCAAGGATGATCTGGGCGCATCCGCTGCAGAACTGACCTACGGCACCAACCTAGTGTTGCCAGGCGAACTATTTGTGGACAGTGAAGCTCCACACGACCAACTACAAAGCGTAGGCTACCTCCGCGACCTGATGCGGAAGATCAGGGCAAAACCCGTAGCCCGACATGGCACCAAAACAGTGTTTATCCAGCCTGAGTTGCATAGCTGTACGCACGTCTTCGTCAGGGTGGACAAAGTTAAGAAACCACTCGATCCCCCCTACGAAGGGGCATATAAGATTCTAAAACGAATCAGCGATCGAGTGTACGAAGTGGAGATCCAAGGCAGATCAACCACAGTCAGCGTAGAAAGACTGAAACCGTGTTTCTCGGAGGCCAACCTCCCAAAGGCCACCACAAACCCCGATGCTACAGAGGAGCTACCCTCAACTTCTACGGCAGGAATACCAAACGGAAATAGCGGTCCCCTCACGCGAAGCCGCGCCCGAGCGCCACCACAAGGCGCATGTACGGCCAACCTCACTTAACTACAGCCTTCTGAGTACTACTTCGCCCTACCAACAATATCGTGACTATGTCACTGGGGGGGAGTACCGTGGCGTTTCTACTAACACCACTGCTACCTTTTTGAACCTACCTCCAAATCTTCCTTCCTAAAGCATCACTAATTTCATCATTTTTACCATGCAAGCGCAATAACTTCCCCAAGCATTCTCCCACCGATTGCATTACCTTTCGATTATGCAAATCGCATCCATCAAGCATCCAACATCAAGCATCTGCCCATCAAGGACATTCACGCAATTAACGCGGTATATCAATTTTCCCTAGAAGAAATTCGGTACGCCAGTACCGCATACATCAATGCATCTCAGCATTGTTCTAAAAAGAAAACATTTCGGTTGCCATACTAGATAACCGAAGTGGATTATGAAAACAATCAGCAGAACTCCTGTCTGCCTGCATTTACAGTCCCACACGTGCGCAACCGATTTTCATGCGCACCAGTACTCACGGCGGCTTTTATGCAATCTTCAAAGCACCGGCGCAATTCACGCCTAGCTGCCAAGAGCCGAATTCAATGCCAGTGTAAATACTCACACTGGAAGTCGACCCATGACTCCATAGGAATGCAATACGCAATTAACATGGTTGTAAACACAACCATCATTGTGTAATTATCCCAAATGTATCCTAATCCCTAACGTAGTATTTGGACAACTGCAAATACTTATCCCAAAAATGCTTTTTCATTCCCACGGTTCGACCACCCATGAGCTCGCATCACGATCCAACAAGGTGATCCGCGCACAAAGTAGTTTAGTCGATAAAATAGTGGTAAAGGAGTCGAGTCTCCTGGAGTGCGCCCAAAAAGTCGAGTTCGAGATACGGTGGAGTTCACCTGTGCAAGTGCGTCGAGAGTGTTCGGAGGTTGTCAATATACTTACGTAGTGTCAAGTTAAGTACGAAACCACAGATAAATAATAGTCCCGGGTTGTTTAAAATAAAGCGAGTGTGCGGAATGTATAATTTCATGTGGATCAAATTTGTGAAACTTGTGATAAAATATTGAAGTCAGAATAAAAAAGACCATTAAAACACAAACCTCACTAGTGCATTTTGTTTTTCCCTTTCTACTGTCTAACGGCGTGCGAGTGAACTAGGTTCTTCGGATTTCTACCGAACTATTATGTTAGGACACTTGATGAACCTTGCCAAGGCCGGCATATAATCAAGTGATTATCCTACAAGAGTATATGGTAAGTTGGGTGACTTACGTGAGTTTGACCGTTGAGCGGTCGCTGGAGAAGCTGCTTGTCAGCCGTTGGTGAATATTGCGACTGGGTGCAGGGGGCGTTGAGTTGTTGCTCTCCTGTTCAGCTGGTTGGTTTATTTTAAGTTTCAGCTTCAGTTGTACTTTATTTGGAATCTCGATTGTCGAACGTGTGTCCTCTTCGGAATCTCGATTGTCGAATGAATTATTTTTTATTTTCGCCGTTGACGTTTTATTTTATTATTCGACGCCAACGTCGTTTTTTATTATTTTCTCTGCCAAGTAGAACCGCTTCTTTGACGGTGTCGTGGTTCCTCGGGCTTCTTTGGTTTAGACCCTGTTGGTCTTCTAGAAGTGTGTGGTGGTGTATCCGACCTAAACGGGTTTTTTCCCGGTTGTGGGCGTGTAACGGGGTGAGATCGTTCTGGGAATCTAGTGTTACAGTTCCTATTCTCTACTACCCGAGACGCATGGTGTCTAGGCCTATTCTGCCTTTGTCTCGATTCCTGGGGGTTTGGTCGGGTATCCCCGTAGGTCCTATCTAAAACCCTATTTCTTTCCTCTGGGGGATCTTGTTCATCCTCCCAATAGTAGAATGGATTATTCTTTAATATTCGCTGCCTATTTGGTTAGATGGGGGCATGGTAGGTGTCATTCCTTTCAGGTGAAGGTGACTGGTCATGATACCTCGTTGGTATTTCGTACCATCCACTCTCACTCCTCATCTCATTCTCGGTTTTCTCTAACTCGAGAACCCTAGCTATAATCCTATCCAATGGGTCCTTTTCTGGTTGAACTATGCCTCAGTTGGTCGTTTTTGATTCCTACCATCAGAACCGATTTAGCTAATCTCTCGGTCTGGAATGTGAACCCTATGCTATTGGTGGTCCCATACTTACGTGTTGCCGCTTCATTGCAGTCCTTTACTGCTTATGTTATGCGGTGGGTGAATTCGGCGACTTCCTCTTTGCGAGATTGTCGCATACGGGAGAGTTTCGAGTGTAACTCTTCGTATGACACGTGTGGTAGTATTGTGTTTCGGAGTCGTTGTTCAAACTCCTTGAAAGTCGTTGGGAGTTGTTCTTTGAACATGCGGCGAGCTTTCCCAGTTAGTCTCATGGGCAACCACCGCAGGAAAAATTTTT